>SJYV01032515.1:0-22933 GCA_006410875.1 Neotragus pygmaeus | reverse complement strand
CCTCCGGGTTCCCTTGGCCCTGCGGGTCGACGCCGGGCCTCGGCTCGCCCGGGAAGACTGCCGCAGGCTGGGTCTACCTTTGATTAGACCGCTGTGCGGCCGGCGTGTGCAGCTCTAAAGCCGGCCGTGCCGGCGTCTTTGGCACCAGGCGGCGAGCATCCGTTTAGGACTGTATGCGTACTTGGATCTTTCTGGGTCTACAAGGTTCCAAGCCCGGGTAGGACGCGGTGGGCAGTCCCTGATTCTGTTAAATCCCCTCTCAGCCTTTGAAGGCTGAGCTGTCTCACTTTTGTTAGGTACATACTCTGTCATAGTTTTTAATCTCATTGAATTTTTGTTAAGTCCTGAAGATGAGTGTTATGTCTGCTTTACATATAAGGAACTAAGTTCAGAGAGGTTAAGTCAGTTGTCTGAGGTCATAACGTAAGTGTGTGATGGTATTACCGGAAAACTGGGGTTTGGCTCTTGGTCGTGAAAGTCTCCCAGTCCTGTCCGACTCTTTGCGACCCCGACTACACAGTCCATGGAATTCTCCAGGCCAGAATACTGGAGTGAGTAGCCGTCGCTTCTCTAGGGCTGACTCTTGGATGTTGAACCAGAAACCACAACCAAGCCAGAGAGTGGGAGAAGGAGGAATTTATTAATTGTATCAAATAAGGGTTCTCTCTGAGAAGGCAATGGCACCCCACTCCAGTACTCTTGCCTGGAAAATCCCATGGGCGGAGGAGCCTGATAGGCTGCAGTCATGGGATCGCTAAGAGTCGGACACGACTGAGCGACTTTACTTTCACGTCTCACTTTCATGCATTGGAGAAGGAGATGGCAACCCACTCCAGTGTTCTTGCCTGGAGAATCCCAGGGACGGAGGAGCCTGGTGGACTACCATCTATGGGGTCGCACAGAGTCGGACACGACTGAAGCGACTTAGCAGCAAGGGGACCCTGCGAATCTTTTCAGAAGCAATGTCTACCAATAGCAAAACTGGAAAACAGGCTAAGGGCACGTGTATAGTCATGAAGGGGCTTGAGCAGAGGAGGTGGCCTAAAGTTGGGGCAGAGGTCAGCGGAGTCCAGGCTTTAGTTGATTGGAGTCACCAAGGGGATGGTTTCCCTGGTGGCTCAGCTGCTAAACAATCCACCTGCAGTGTAGGAGACCTGGGTTCGATCCCTGGGTTGGGAAGATTCCTTGGAGAAGGGAATGGCTTCAGTATTCTGGCCTGGAGAATTCCATGGACTGTATGGTCCATGGGGTCATAAAGAGTCAGGCATGAATAAGCAACTTTCATTTTGCTTCACTTCACCAAGGGGAAGAAAAGGGCAACACATCATCTTCAGGTTGTGACCACTTTGGGGTCTTATCCTGGAGTTACCATCCTCCAGCTGAGTGGGCCCCTGAGTTCTTGTAGAACAACTCAGAGGTTTGTATCAAACTGTTAAGTATATCCATTGAAATAAACTAGGGCTCTGTTTTATCTGAGAACTGTTGTTTCTTCATTGCTTTCCCATGTTTTCCTGAATTCTGTAGTTCCCTCAAGATGATTAATTACCATGACATATACAAGGGCAAGCATTGTGGCCAGGTGTAGATCACAGAAAGGCTGAGGACGAAAATGGCTTCCCTTCTGTCCAGAAAGCCATGCATGCCTGGTTCCCTTTTTCCGGAACTCCCCACCCTTTCTTTGTACAGTGGAACTGGGATATAAATCCAGATCTGACTGTAAAGCCCAACTCAAGCCTTGTGCTATTTTCCCTTTTTAAAAATAGGCACCCAGAGATAAAAGCCAGGGAGAATGCCCACTGCTTCCACTTCTCTTTCTTTGCTCTGTCCTCTGAAAGCACGTCAGCAAAACAGGAGCAGGGAGGGCAAGTTCTGAACCCCCCCGTTTTTGTAGGCCTTAAATAGTATATGGACATATATTACCTTTTTAGGTACTGTTTTTCCCACGTTGGTTCTAAGCTTCTTTAGAACCCTAGTTAGCATTCTTTTTTTTTTTTTTTTTTTGGTACAGCTTTTGTTTTACTTACTTGTATCTAACTGGTTTTGTTTTTTAAGTATTTTATTTATGTGGCTATGCCGGGTCTCAGTTGAGGGATCGTCGGTCTTTGTTGCAGCATGTGAGATCTGTAGTTGAGACCTGTGGGATTTTAGTTCCCTGACCAGGATCCAACCCAGGCCCCCTGCATTGGGAGCACAGAGTCTTAACCACTGGACCACAAGGGAAGTCCCAAGCTGGTTCTTATATTCAGGAATTGGGGGCAGGTTTCAGAATTTCCAGAATTAGCATTTAGTCTTTTTTTCAGGTTTGCTTAACTGGCTAAATGTGTGCTTTCTTCCTCCCTGGAAAGACATTGCTAACCTCTGTCTTAGCCCAGTAATTCTGAAACCTTGAAGTACCTTTTACTCACAAAATACAGCTTCCTGGGCTTTACCTGGACCTTCTGGATCAGAATCCTTGGGGCTCGGGCTGGGGCTGGAGCCTGGGAATGGGTATTTTCATAAATGTTGGTAGATTTTGATGCAGTCACTAGACATTGGACCAGCCACTGGCTTGGTCCAGCCTGCCTGGAGTCTGCTGTAGAAATCTTTGCCCCTCTGCCTGAGGTTGTAGAAAGGGGAACCCCTTTCAGGGCCGGCGAGTAGGCTGTTGTCTAACACTTGGAAATGAATTGTCCAGGGAGACACACGTGCTGACAAAGCAAGAGACTTTATTGGGAAGGGGCACCCGGGTGGAGAGCAGCAGGGTGAGGGAACCCGGGAGAACTGCTCTGCTGTGCAGCTTGCAGCCTTGGGTTTCACGGTGATGAAGTTAGTTTCTGGGCTGCCTCTGGCCGGTCGTCCTGACGCAGCATCCTTCCTGGTGGCGCACACATCACTCAGCCAAGGTGAATTCCAACAAGGAGGATTCTGGGACGTTAGTAGTGTGTATGGACTGGCATCTCCTCTCTCCTTTTGACTTTTCCCAAATTCTTGTAGTTAGCAGTAGCTTATTAGTTCCGCATTCCTTACCAGGATGTCCTGTTGTAAGATAACGTATCTCCTGCAAATGGTTATTATAGGAACCTTAATGGTCTGGCCAGGGCAGGTGGTTTCTGCCAGTGTTTCCCCTAACAAGGTCAGTGGCCTCCAGCTTCTGTTTGGATGAGCACTTGGAGTGGACTGAGCAGGGCTCCTCCCGGCTCCACCATTCACAGTAAGAGTGTAGTAAGCTAGCTCCCCCTGTGTAAAGTGAGAACACATCCGTCCAGGGGACAGAATAGGACCGTGAGGAGGGATGAGGAAAGGCAACATGGACCACGTGCCGTGTGCTCAGCCCTGAAGCTGGCTCCCAGTTGAGATTTTCCCGTCAGAAATGTGGCTTCGTCCGGAACCATCCGTACTGTATCTGCAGCCTTCACAGTGACCCCATGAGGGGTTCAGCCTGTGGCTGTTGAGATTTAAGCTCTTTTTATTTGGGGAGATTGAGTCAGGTCGCAAAGAGTTAGACACACTGAGTAACTGAACTGAACTGAGGTTGTTCAATTGTCGGGCATAGCTGTCCCTGGGCAGCTCCTGGACACTGCCTCTCTGGGGCCCCAGCGTGGATCACGGGTCTGTGTGACTCTGCCTTCCTTTATGTCTTGGTGACACCCCTACTTCTCTCTGCTGAAGTGTCTCCCTTCTCCGCAACCACGTGCTGTCAGGCTGCCCTTCACCTGGGTACACGCCATCCGGCCATCTTCACTTCTGTGAGGCCTCTCCAGCCTCCCTCCACATCAGGCCCTGTCAGCTCCTCTTTAACTCTCTGTCTCTGCCAAGTATTTCCCAGATCAGAGATCAGATTCTAAGGAGAGAATCAGTTTCAGGCCCCAGAGAGCTGGCCACTTTCTGGCCTGCGTGCCTTTGGGTCAGGCGCTTTGCAGCTTTGCAAGGCAAACAGCATCCCATCCTAAAGGAATGCGGGCCCACCCAGCAGGCTTGGAGAGCGGAATGAGGACAACATCTGGTTTGCCTGCTGGGTCTTGGGCCTGGGCCTGCAGAGCCGGGCTCCTTCTAAAGTGGGGTGGCCTCCTAGTAGGGGCGGCCATCTGGTCTCCGTTCTCCTCCAGTGAGCTCTGCGCTCTGTGGTTTAGTCGCTCAGTCACAGCCGACTCTTTGTGACCCCGTGGACTGCAGCACGCCAGGCTTCCCTGTCCTTCACCATCTCCCAGAGTCTGCCCACGTTCATGTTCATCGACTCAGTGATGCCATCCAACCATCTCATTGTCAGCCCCTTCTCCTCCTGCCCTCAATCTTTCCCAGCATCAGGGTCTTTTCCAATGAGTTGGCTCTTCACATCNTCTCCCAGAGTCTGCCCACGTTCATGTTCATCGACTCAGTGATGCCATCCAACCATCTCATTGTCAGCCCCTTCTCCTCCTGCCCTCAATCTTTCCCAGCATCAGGGTCTTTTCCAATGAGTTGGCTCTTCACATCAGGTGGCCCAAGTACTGCAGCTTTAGCATGAGTCTTTCAAATGAATATTCAGGGTTGATTTCCTTCAGGGTTAACTGGTTCGATCTCCTTGCACTCCAAGGGACCCTCCAAGAGTCTCCTCCAGCATGATTGGAAAGCATCAATTCTTCGGTGCTCAGCCTTCTTTATGGTTCAGCTCTCACATCCATACATGACTACTGGAAAAACCTTAAGCTTTGACTAGATGGACCTTTGCTGGCAAAGTGGGATCTCTGCAAGGTAGTGAGGGGTTAACATCACCTCAGAGGACCACTTCAAGTCTTGGATTAAAGAGCTGACTGCCAGCTGCTATTGGGGAGTAGGACTGGGTTACCTGGGTGTGAGGAATAGCAACTCTGGGCTGGGTCATCTGTCCTGTGTCAAACAGGAGTTAAACCTGGTGCCTCGGTGTCCTCATTGGTAACCTCTCCCTGGGTTGTTTTTAAGGAGTCAGTGGGTTAATACATGTAGCCAGAAGCAGAAGGAAATGCTGAGCAGGGACTCATATGAGCTGCCTTGTGTGAGGGACTCTCCTCTAACTTTGCAGGTTATTCCCTCTTCTGCACAAAGACAGACTCAGAGATGTTTAGGAGTTAACCTGCTCAAGGTCCCAAAGCTGGTGTGCAACAGTGGAGTTTAAAATACAGGTTGAAGGTGATTCTGTGTCACACCCAACCCGCGGGGTTGTTGCGATCACAGAGTGAAGAGCTTGAGTCACCAGGACCCATCCTGGCATTCAGAAGGCCTGTACCTGGAGAGGTGCTCCGTCCCCTGTCCCCTGAGGACAAGGCTCCTCTGCTCCCTGGTGTGCTCAGTCACCTGCAGACACCTCTATTGATTTTATTTTTTTTCCTCCTGATTTTTTAGATGGAGCTTTCACTTCAGGGCAGCCAGTGTTTAAGTGTTCACACGTGGACTGGTTCCTCCATTTGAGTACTGCAGGTGGATAAAAAATTGTGGTAGGGTGTCAAGCTCTGAGCCAGGCCAAATTGCCTGGTTTGGGCAACTCCTAGAATCTGTTATGGGAAAAAGTGGATTTTGAAAAAGTCCTGTGTGCAATGATCCATGGATCTTGTTTGTTTTTCTCCTTTTGTGTGCTTTTTTTTTTTGATGGAAAACAACAAAAATATGCATCCCTGGAAAGGGAAATTTGTAGCTTGCTTATCTCTCACGTGTCACCCAAGCCTTCCCAGCTGAGGGAGGAGGGCTCAGAGAGTAGTTTAAGGGATGGAACGAGAAGCCCTGGTAAGGTTCTGATTAGGTCTTTCCAGAATGGGTGGTAATCTAAAGCATAGTTGGAAGCCCTGTAGCCTTGTGGCCCCGCTGCTCTCATAGTCGTTAGCATCCTCACTCGAGCCACTCAGTCACCAGCCAGCTCGTCCTCGCAGGAGGCCTGTGCTGCCTGACCTGCACGATGCGGAGACCCTTTAGAACACAGGAGACTGCGGAAGCGGGGTTAAGAGCCCTAGCTTGGAATTCAGGTGCTATTGACTGGCTCTGACCTTGGGCCATTTTGCATCTCTCAACGTGATCCTCGTTTGTAGAATGGAATGAAAAATCCATTACAGGGTCATTGTGAGGATTCGACATATTAACATGTATGGATTTCCTAACACATTATCTGGTAGATAGTAGTTTTTTTCTTGTTATTTAATCTCTCAGTTGTGTCTGATTCTTTTCTACCCCATGAACTGTAGCCTGCCAGGCTCCCCTGTCCATGGGTTTTTCAGGCAAGAATACTGGAGTGGGTTGCCATTTCTTATTCCAGGGGATCTTCCCAATCCAGGGATGGAACTCACGTCTCCTGCATATCTCCTGCATATCTCATTGCCGGCAGATTCTTTACTACTGAGCCACCAGAGAAGCCTGGTAGATAGCAAATACACATTAAACAGTAGCTGCTATTTTAGTTCTTGCAGACAGTGGTTGTTTGTTTCATGTATACATCCATAGACTTAGAGAAGCACCTTTGAGGTCAAGCAGCGAGTCAGTGGCAGGACCAGGCCTGGAGTCCATGACTAAGGCTCCTAATGATGCTCACACTTGTGCCATACATATAACCTACCAAAGACTCAATGTAGATGTTTCTGAGCCAGATTTTTACTTTCCATCAGGGTATACCTTGGAGAAGGGCTTCCCAGGTGGCCCTAGTGGTAAAGAACCTGCCTGCAATGCAGGAGACGTAAGAGATGAGATGATGCTTCAATCTCTGGGTCGGGACGACCCCCTGGGGGAGGGCATGGCAGCCCACTCCAGTATTCTCGCCTGGAGAATCCCACGAACAGAGGAGCCTCGTGAGCTATGGTCCATAGGGTCGCAAAGAGTCGGACACGACTGAAGAGACTTAGCATGCCCGCATGCATACCTTAGGGATGGAGCAAGCAGAGGTGGACCTAGGAAATCTTCATGTGGATGGGGGTGGATGGGGTGGATGGGATAGGTGGGGTTGTAAAGAGACACGGTTACATAGTTTTGGATCCTCCAGTGAAGAGAGATCTCTCTGCAGAGTTCAGGAGACTCATTCTCCTAGACATGAAATTCGGTTGCTTTTTAAGAACCCCTCTCCCCAGACTCCAGGTAGGGGTTGCCTCCAAGGAGAGGATGGCTGGGAGTGGCAGGGCTGCAAAGGGACTTCAGCCTGATTTAGGATTGTTTATTTTCTCTCCTTTAATAGGAGTTGAAAGAGTAAAAGAGCTGAAACAAAAACGACAGATGGTAGTAGTTGGTACTGTGTGGCGAGAGCAGGCAGTGTTTTCCTTTTCTGTATTTTAATTTCTCAAAATAAAAAAAGTCAGATATGCAGTTAGCCAAGCAGTTTAAAGATAAGTTTCTGATAGTTACATACTTTAGAACAGTGGTTTGCTTTTTTGTTTTGGATTTTGTTTTGCTTGTTTTTGATTTTGTGCTTGTTTTTTAATATTTTGAGGAGCGTTAACCTCTTTGAGAATCTAATGAGGTGATGATTCTTTTTCTGAAAGAAAGAGCTTTCAGGAAAAAAGTTTACAAGGAATGAAGACAGTCTGTATGAGCTGATGTGTAGTGGTTTCCTGCACAGGCATTAGTGTTTAAAAAGAAGCAAAGTGTAAAAGAATATCTGTAGTATGCTATCTTTTGTATAAGAAAGAAAAGGATATTAAAAAATACTCGTGTAAAGGTTCATTTGTGCAAAGAAAATACAGGAACGATGGACCAGGAGCTAAAGAGAGGGAGTGGGTGGGAGGAAGTAGGANAAAAGAATATCTGTAGTATGCTATCTTTTGTATAAGAAAGAAAAGGATATTAAAAAATACTCGTGTAAAGGTTCATTTGTGCAAAGAAAATACAGGAACGATGGACCAGGAGCTAAAGAGAGGGAGTGGGTGGGAGGAAGTAGGAAGAGGGGGGCATGAACTAGGGATGAGCGGGCAGGGACGTTTGTCTGAGCACACCTCACTCCTAGAGCCCTGGTGATAGGCCCCCTGGCCCAAAGGTAAATAGGAATCAAAAGTAGCCAGGATGTGGCGGACTCAAAATGGAACATCAGCAGTTATAATTGAACCTGAAAGGGGTGCAGGTGAGTAAGAGGGGCGCAGGGAGGACAACTGGAGAAGGTATTTTGAGTGGGTCATGTAAGATAGAAGGCAGGAGGAGAAGGGGGCAACGGAGGACGAGATGGTTGGATGGCATCCCCGACTCAATGGACATGAGTTTGAGCAAGCTCCGGGAGATGGTGAAGAACAGGGAAGCCTGGCGTGCTGCAGTCCATGGGGCTGCAAAGCATCAGACACAACTGAGCGACTGAACAACAACATGTAAGGCTAAAGACAAAAAGAAATCTACACAAATACTGTATTAGTAAATTTGTTTCTCATAGGGGTATGGCAGTAACAATTCTGAAACTATGTGTATTCTGAGACTTAAATACACTGTAGATAATGAGAGCCAGGTTTCTCCCTGAGAGAAGTTACAGATAAGACAAGGAGGAAGGTTGGAACCAACTCTCAGTATGAACACATGGCTCTTTAATCTGCATGTGGACTGATAATCCACATAAATAAAGGTATGGGTGTATGCGTGGGTTAGTACGCACATTTTTTTTCTGGCTCTGTTCTACTGAGAAGATCTAGAAGCAATGATACCCTAGTAGCAGTGAATCTACTTAGCACCCAGATCTTGGTTTTTAAGTACCATTCTCCCATAAAGGGGACCAGGGCTCCTTAGCAAATGGGCTGATCCCGGGGTTGAGGCAGGGAAAATCCCAGAGGCTGGAACTCCTCATGTTATCAGAAGTAAAGAAGTGCTCTAAAGAGATCTGAGGCATGTTGAGAGAATGCAGGAACCAACCCTTGGGAGCTCCCAGTGATGAAATCTGGAACTCGTTGAGCAACAAGATAAATGCTAGGAGTAAGCCACAACATCAGATGGTTATCTATGAGTCATACAGATAGGAGTAAATAATTGAGGAAGTAAATAACTGGGGATAAAGCCAGGCAGTACGTAGACCACCCTGAAGCCCGTCCTCTGCAGCAGGGGTCAGCAGACTTCCAGTGAAAGGCTAGGTGGCAGTGATGTGGGGGCTACAGGTCATGTGGTCTCTGTCCCAGCCCCTCAGCTCTGCCGTTGTGTGCGAGCAGCCGCAGAATATCTGCGTGAACAGGCATGGCTGGGTTCCCGTAGGACGGCTTACAGAGTGAGCAGCCTCGGGGCCTAACTCTGACCCTTGTTCTAGAGAATGCCTGTGTGATTGTTTCCAGCCGTTTACAGAGTAGATCTGGTTGGGTTTAAGGGGTAGGAGGGCTACAAGCTGAGACAGGTGAACTTGTAACTGACAGTCCGTGTTTCTTATGGCTTCAGAATTGCAGATTTGGAAAGAAACAGTTCTTATTTATTATGTCTCTTGTTCGGATTTTGTGTGTACCTGTTCTGGATGGTGGTATATAGTTTGGACTTTGCACTTCAGACCTAGAAGCTTTGCTCTCCCTAGCCATGGGACCTCGAACACAAGTTGCTTACCTTCTCTGAGTCTCCGTTTCCTCACATGTAAAACAGTAATGTTATCAGCTCTCAGGACAGGATTTCTGGACAAATCCCTAAAAGGAGCTGTTGTACCACATATTTCTCTAGGGGGGAAGGAGGGAGTCGGTTGAGGAGCCTCTTGGAGGTTTAGGAACAGAGGCTTAGGATGTTGGTTGTTGCACCCAGGAAGACCTCCGTGTGGACGGCCGTGGCTGTGAAGACTACCGATGTGTCGAAGTGGAGACTGACGTGGTATCCAACACCAGTGGGTCTGCCAGGGTCAAGCTGGTGAGTGCTGGGCCCATGGTTTGTACTGATGTTGAGGAATGGGTCGGCTCTCAGGAGCCAGCCCCTCTGGGCTTTCAGGGTGCATTTTGTTCCAGGGGAAACATAAGACCCAGAGCCAACTCTGGGAGGGGGTCCGTGTAGATCTGAAGGACGCCTCTCCTTCTTAAAGGGCCCCTTTTCAAGTCCCAGCACTGATCCTAAGAGAGTTCCTGGAGGTGTGTGTCTGGGAGACAAGGGCGTGGTTGGGTGGCAGGCTGTCCGCCCCCAGTGAGGACCCTTCTTGATTGTGTCCACAGGGTCACACTGACATCTTGGTGGGCGTGAAGGCAGAAATGGGGATGCCGAAGCTGGAGAAACCAAACGAAGGTTACTTGGAGTTCTTTGTTGACTGGTCAGTACCCTGCACATGGTTTTAAAGAAAAGCGATTTAAAAGATAGAAGATTAAGAGAATGAACCTCTGGTTTCTTGTTGAGCCCACTTTGATTTTGTATTTAATCCTTTATCCGGCCAGCAGGTATGCTGTGCCAGGCCCCGGGAAATGCAGGAGGAGGCCTGGGTTTAGGGCCTGCCTTTGTCCTGATCAGCCAAGCCGGGCCTCATTGTCCCCATCTGAGAAAGGAGGGCGCCTGCCAGGCCGTCCAGCACACGGTAGTTACAAGAGTCATAGGAAATGATAGGTGTCACTGAGCTTTGAAATATCATGTATACCTGACAAGACTCATCTGCACTGTGAGGCCCCGTCGGTCTTCCGGCTCTAGCTTTGCAGAAAACTTCATGACTCGCTCGGCAGAGCAGGGCCGAGGACCAGCCAAGCATCTCACAGGCTGGGGGGTGGCAGCCGGGCAGGCTGCATGGGCGCAGGGAGGAGCAGAGACTCTGCACGCTCAGCAGCCGGCCGGCCGGCCTCGGCACAGCCTTCTCCACCAGCCGTGTGACCTCGGGCTGGTTACCCAGCCCCTCTGTGCCTAAATCTCGCGATCTAAAGAATGGAGAGGATGATACTGGGGTGATGATGAGGAAGTTAGGTAATGAAAATAGAGCGAGCACCCAGTCCTTACACCTTCCATGAGCTTTCCAAAGTGTTCTTTCTCTCCACCTCACCTTCGAAGGCGTGGGGCTTTGCACTGGGCTGCGGGCCCCGTCTCCTCTTCTACCTGTAACTCCCTCTTCCAGCCAGCAGGGGCGACAGCGAGCCTTCTTGAAATGCATGAGGCTCTCTATTGGTTCATCCTGGGTGCGGATATGTAATATTGATACTTCACTGGTGGAGGGGCAAGACTGCCTCCACAGTTGGAGAGTTCCTGAATGGACTCGGAGGACTCAGCATGGAGCATGTAGTTGTACTCAGAGCTATGATTGTTACAGAAACACAGCAACCCGTGTGTGATAATTTTGCCTAGGAAACCCATTAGAGACTCAACACCTGAGATTTTGACTGGTGACGCAGGCACCGTCTGCTTTACACACAGTGAAGCTGCAGACTCCCAGAAGGAAAGCAGGTGTCTGGCATACACCGTACGTTATCTGCACAGCCTCGGCCCAGTTTACCGCTGACTGGGTTCTCTCTTAAGAGCCGAGTGCCCAGATGCGAGCCAAGGGCCAGCCTCCCAAGCAGGACCTTCTAAAGGTAGCATCCGCCTGTGATGTCAGCCCTTTCCTGCAAAGATGCTGACCCACACTTGCACGGCGAGTAGCAGACTTGCAGTCTTCACTTCCGAACACAGACGTTGGTCCTCACAAAACTCCGGTAAGAGAGATGACACGAGGGGTTCCGAGAGGGTAAGTGACTCTCCTGGGTTCACACAGCTAGTCATGCCAGCTCAGGTCCAGCTCTGAGCCTTTGCTCTTCCTATTTCATACAGCCTGCAGAAGCCGCCCTAGCGGGATGTCCTGCGCAGAGTTTCCAGAACGTGTCTGTTCATCTTTCGGGCTAGTTTTCCTCCCAGTGCGTTGCTGCCCCTAGTCCTCGTCCCCTGGAGCAGTCTCCCCTCGGTTCTGCTCGGCTGCTCTCAGCGTTCTGGGTCATCCAGTGGAACCGGCCCATCTTTTAAGTTGCTGTACATGGTGGTGACATTGTTCAGGCCTCCAGCTTATCCTTTCCTTTGCTCATGGAGGAAGGAAAAAACGCCTCTCTTGCCTTGATCTGCCTGATTCGGTGCAATAAATAGTCACTGAAGAGCAGATACCATGTGTTAGGGACTGTCATCTGCTCTCCTGTCTTCCTTTTCGTTATCTCCTGCCTCATTGCTCTCAGGCAGATCAAAGGCAGTCAGTGTGGCCACGCCAGGGAGAGCGCTGCACTCACGCTTGCTGCAGGGGCCACGTTTCCCTGTGGCTCTGCGTCTGAACATGGCTCGAGGTTGGCCCACTGCCGTGGCCCTTTCTAGTCCCGGCTGGAGAGGGTGGCTGTAAGGCGGGCGGAGCCTGTGAGCAGCCTCTTCCCCAGATCTGGCTTCTAGAAGTAAGCCCCTCTCTCCTGACTGACAGTGGCTGCCTGCTGCTCTCTTTCTCCTCCTCTGTAAGTCTCAAGAAAACCTCAGCAGGCCTAGAAGCCCCACTTTTCGGGGAAGTTCCCCTGAATCTGTTTCTCAGGGTGGCACCCTTCTTCACAGAATCACCGTGAGATTCATAAAACCTCATTTTCCTGCAAACAAGAGGTCACCAAGCACCTTTGGCTGCCACCTTTATCAGAAGATTGTTTGCGTCTTCAAAGAGCAACTCATAGTAGTGTAAACAAACCCCCTACACTTTGACGCAGCGAATAGAAATGGTTTTCGGGCACCTGTGGCTGTGCCCAGGCTTCAGGGTGCTGCCCCAAACCCCACCTGGGCCCCAAGCATGGGGCTTCTGCCAAAGAGCTCAAGGCACACACCCATCCACAGGCTGAAACAGAGTTGTTACCCAGTGGGAGGAAAGCAATTGGGTGGTGGTGGGACCCCCTCCTGCCTGCCTGAGCCCAGCTTGACTTAACTACTTACCAGCAACCTTCATATTTTTAATAATTTCAATTCCCAGTAGTAGAGAGGTCACCGAAAACTAATTTCTTTTCTTCTAATTGCTTCTACTTTTCATCTGCTTGGAATCAAATATGGGCCCTGGGGTAGACGCCTTCCCCACCCCAGTGATTTTCCTTGGGTCTCAGAAGTGATACCCTGAGGGAAGGGTACCTGAGACACGGGCTTGATCCCTGTACCCGCGGAGGAGGAAAACACGGGTTCCTGAGCTCTGCTCCAGATATAGCTGGCAGCACCTTGAGCTGGGAGCGAACTCGGACCTTCTAACTCCTGCCTCTGTGTCTTTGGCTCGTTAGTTGTAGCCTGAGAGTAGGCTACACTTATAAGAAGGTTGAAACTTTGGGAAAGATGGTTCCATCTGAAGGCCAGAAGGTGAGAATTCGGGAGCTTGGTGCGTCCCTCTGGTTGCCACCAGCAGCTATCCGTCAGGTCACTTCCCAGCTCTTTGGCCACCAGGTGATGGGTTTAGGGACTGTGTTTGGGCTCAGAGAGGCTTCTGGTTTTAGCTGGGACAGTTGGGGAGAACACATTTCATTCATGGACATTTCAGTGTGTCTCGCGCTTTTCACTTGTCCGGAATCTTAACTATTTTTAAGTGTGATCATTTGTTTTCTTCACTCACGCTGAACCTGGATTGGTTTCAAGCCCTGAATTGGTGGGTGGAGCCACTCGATTTCTCTTCCTTACCTACTTCCTGCTGCTTGAAGTGGGCACCGTTCTCGGCTGAAGGGTCGAGGCTGGGGGCGAAGCAGAGAGTAACCTGCAGAGAGTAACCTGCAGGAGTCATCTGAGGCTCGCTGGGCTCTGAAAGTCTGCAGAGATGACGAGGTAACTCTCCCAGTAACTTCAAACAAGGGCTTAAGATGAAACACTCAGAATGTGCCACTGTTCCCATACTCTTCTACTGGGGCGCTTCAGCAGGCTTGGAAATGAACAGTATGCCCCCAGAGGAGTTAGGGGAACTGGGACCTGCCCGGGGGCTATGGGACCAGAGAATGAGGCCCGGAGTCACCCCTGNTAAATAGTCACTGAAGAGCAGATACCATGTGTTAGGGACTGTCATCTGCTCTCCTGTCTTCCTTTTCGTTATCTCCTGCCTCATTGCTCTCAGGCAGATCAAAGGCAGTCAGTGTGGCCACGCCAGGGAGAGCGCTGCACTCACGCTTGCTGCAGGGGCCACGTTTCCCTGTGGCTCTGCGTCTGAACATGGCTCGAGGTTGGCCCACTGCCGTGGCCCTTTCTAGTCCCGGCTGGAGAGGGTGGCTGTAAGGCGGGCGGAGCCTGTGAGCAGCCTCTTCCCCAGATCTGGCTTCTAGAAGTAAGCCCCTCTCTCCTGACTGACAGTGGCTGCCTGCTGCTCTCTTTCTCCTCCTCTGTAAGTCTCAAGAAAACCTCAGCAGGCCTAGAAGCCCCACTTTTCGGGGAAGTTCCCCTGAATCTGTTTCTCAGGGTGGCACCCTTCTTCACAGAATCACCGTGAGATTCATAAAACCTCATTTTCCTGCAAACAAGAGGTCACCAAGCACCTTTGGCTGCCACCTTTATCAGAAGATTGTTTGCGTCTTCAAAGAGCAACTCATAGTAGTGTAAACAAACCCCCTACACTTTGACGCAGCGAATAGAAATGGTTTTCGGGCACCTGTGGCTGTGCCCAGGCTTCAGGGTGCTGCCCCAAACCCCACCTGGGCCCCAAGCATGGGGCTTCTGCCAAAGAGCTCAAGGCACACACCCATCCACAGGCTGAAACAGAGTTGTTACCCAGTGGGAGGAAAGCAATTGGGTGGTGGTGGGACCCCCTCCTGCCTGCCTGAGCCCAGCTTGACTTAACTACTTACCAGCAACCTTCATATTTTTAATAATTTCAATTCCCAGTAGTAGAGAGGTCACCGAAAACTAATTTCTTTTCTTCTAATTGCTTCTACTTCTTTTCATCTGCTTGGAATCAAATACGGGCCCTGGGGTAGACACCTTCCCCACCCCGGTGATTTTCCTTGGGTCTCAGAAGTGATACCCTGAGGGAAGGGTACCTGAGACACGGGCTTGATCCCTGTACCCGCGGAGGAGGAAAACACAGGTTCCTGAGCTCTGCTCCAGAGATAGCTGGCAGCACCTTGAGCTGGGAGCGAACTCGGACCTTCTAACTCCTGCCTCTGTGTCTTTGGCTCGTTAGTTGTAGCCTGAGAGTAGGCTACACTTATAAGAAGGTTGAAACTTTGGGAAAGATGGTTCCATCTGAAGGCCAGAAGGTGAGAATTCGGGAGCTTGGTGCGTCCCTCTGGTTGCCACCAGCAGCTATCCGTCAGGTCACTTCCCAGCTCTTTGGCCACCAGGTGATGGGTTTAGGGACTGTGTTTGGGCTCAGAGAGGCTTCTGGTTTTAGCTGGGGCAGTTGGGGAGAACACATTTCATTCATGGACATTTCAGTGTGTCTCGTGCTTTTCACTTGTCCGGAATCTTAACTACTTTTAAGTGTGATCATTTGTTTTCTTCACTCACGCTGAACCTGGATTGGTTTCAAGCCCTGAATTGGTGGGTGGAGCCACTCGATTTCTCTTCCTTACCTACTTCCTGCTGCTTGAAGTGGGCACCGTTCTCGGCTGAAGGGTCGAGGCTGGGGGCGAAGCAGAGAGTAACCTGCAGAGAGTAACCTGCAGGAGTCATCTGAGGCTCGCTGGGCTCTGAAAGTCTGCAGAGATGACGAGGTAACTCTCCCAGTAACTTCAAACAAGGGCTTAAGATGAAACACTCAGAATGTGCCACTGTTTCCATACCCTTCTACTGGGGCGCTTCAGCAGGCTTGGAAATGAACAGTATGCCCCCAGAGGAGTTAGGGGAACTGGGACCTGCCCGGGGGCTATGGGACCAGAGAATGAGGCCCGGAGTCACCCCTGGCCCACCTGGCTGTAAGACTTCACGGCTCTGCAGGCGAGATCGATTGCAAGGGGAACAACAATGGGCCTAGTGTCTCAAGTCCTCCTCCAGGTAGACATGGCCTTGATCTCAGCCTAATCCGGTCAGAGCAGAATATGCCAAGCAGGAGGGGCAGGGTGGAGGTGATGAGTCAGGAGGCTGGAGAACTGGGAGTGGCAGCCTTCCCAGGATTTTTCTGTTTATCCAGCTCCATAAGTGATTTCCCAGCAACCCTGGAAGAGGGGCTGGGTCATACTTTACGAAGGATCTGAATCAGTTTCAGTAACTGTAATTATAGAAAGCACTTGTTTTATGCCATAAAACCCTGTGTATGTTCCTCGACTGAAGAATATACAGTGATGCCTGTGAACAGAGGGCTAAGATTACCAGCCTGCATTCTCTCTCTCTCTCTCTCAACTTGGTACTAAATAGGGAAGCTCCCTTGGTCTGCATTCGTTGACTCCAACATTTGCGGTCTAGTTGTAAGTCCTAAGAATCATTACCTTGAGACATAAGACATAAGACGGGCCCAAGAGCGCTCACCTGACTGATGCTAGGCTACAAGCCAAGCATGCTGAATGACACATTCGGGGAGAGCCCGGGAGCTTTCTATGGTCTCATGGGCTTCTAAATCCTCCTTTCTGTGGCTGCCAACCTGTTTTTGTGTGTGTGTGGTTTTTTTTTTTTAAGGGTTGGGGGCAGAAGTCATTTAAAATGGGAAAATTTTCCACTTTAAACCAGCCCAGTGTCCAAAAAAAAACAGTGGGGTGTGGTTTTGTTGGTAGATTAATTTAGCCAACTGGCTTGGGAAGTTCTTAAACTGTCCCTTTGGGCTGTAGAAGAGTTAATGAACCCATCCCGTCATTAGTCACACCCAGGAGGACTCAGCCTTCTGTAATGAGGGAAGGATAAACATTTTAGGCATAAGGACCTCTGCAGGATTTGTCCACCCAGAGCTCTGTACAGATGCGCTTTTAAACACTTAAAAGATAGGACTTAATATTGATGGCTTAGGGTTTACATTAGAAACAGGTTGTCTTTTGCTGGCTCTGCAAAATAATGGACTTGGTCCCTAGTGACTTGATTAATTTACCATTAATGAGCTTCTTTTCATGGCTCGGTGCCCAAGTCTGGCCGAGGCCGGGAAGGAACAGTGAGGTTGCTATGGCAGTGATGAAGTTTCTCTTAGGGATTTTTAATTGGGGGAGGGGGGTTCTCCTGGCTTGTAGTGGTCAGGGAAGACTATATGATGAGAGAAGCAATATCATTACACAACGCCACACTCTCGTTTTAGGATTCATCTTATATCTGTATTAGAATGGACCAGACAGAAGGGACAGTGGAACGTGTGAGGAGGTGAGGTTTGGTTCAGCACACAGATGGGGTGGGCATGGCCTTCGGCCTCCACAGAGGTTTTGCTTGGGCTGGAATCCCCCTGCTCGTCTGTGGTCAGACCAGCTTGTCTCATCTTCGGGTTCGAGACTCCCTCCAGCCCTCAGCACTGACTGACATCCCCTGTGAGCCTCCCCGACCGTGTCTGTGCCTGTTGCCATGTGACTCCCTGCTGCGTCCCTGGAGCTGCCGACTTGGGTCTGCACCTGTCCCACTGTCTCTAGGTCGCTAGTGCCTAGTCCAGGGCCTGGAACCTTCCAGGAGGATGAGCGGATGGACAGATGGACAGGGACCAGAGAGCTTCCACATGTGGTTTTGTAGAGACCTACTGAAACAACTGATTTCTTGTCTTTCTGGGCCTTAAATTCATTACAATAAAATAATTAATGGAGTGTTTACATATCCCACAAATGTACCAAGGGTTTATTTTTATTAAGGCAAAACCCTCAAAAATTTCCTATTAAAACACTGAGTAGTGCTTGGGGCGTGGGGGGCGGGGGGGCACATGCTGATGCTTGCTCCTTCTTTGTTGAGGTAGTCTGGCATAAAATTCAGGAAGCTAAGACGGCAAAAGCACTTCTCTTGAAAAAATAACAAAAGCGATAACCAAAGTGAAGAGAGATTTAAGTCAGCAAACAGTTCTTAGTTTCCTGCCTTTCAGTACCATGATAATCTAAAGTTTATGACAGAACTCTGACATACTATTATAGATGTCTCTTTTTTAAAAATAGCTTTAGTTGGAGGATAATTGCTTTACAGTACTGTGTGAGTTTCTGCCATACATCAACATGAATCAGATATGTGTGTACATGTGCACATCCTAAATAACCCCAGGAAAGTTATTGTGCCTACACCGTGGTTTTGTCTTGAGTATCATCACTTAGGGTTGGCGTGTACACTGTCACCCCTCTGTAGACCAGACTCATCCTCGGCCTCCTACTTCCTTGGCCTGCCAGAGCAGAGTAGTAAACGTTCAAGATGTGAGAGTTCATTGCTGCTGGCAGTGGTTCATTTCACCAGTGTTCTTGCTCCTCTCTGGATAAAGATGGCTTCTGTGAGAAGTCAGTGGGCGCTCCCACCACACACAGCAGCACAGCCAGGCACGGTCCTGGCCTGGTTTGCGGCCTGTGTCTGGACGCTGAAACAGTGGCAGATGCAGCCTTCCCGCAGTGGCTTTCCTCCCAGCGCCCCCAGGGAGCCTGGCACAAAGCATGCCCCTCTGCTCTGTGCATGTGATAAGACTCACCCCTTTCCTGTCGCCCTTCTTTGTAGTTCTGCCAGTGCTACCCCTGAATTTGAAGGTCGTGGAGGCGATGACCTTGGCACGGAGATTGCTAACACCCTGTACCGGATATTTAACAACAAGAGCAGCATCGACCTCAAGTCCCTGTGCATTAGCCCCCGCGAGCACTGCTGGGTTCTCTACGTGGATGTGCTGGTAGGTCTCACGCTGCTGCACCGGCCACGCCCCACGTCTGTGGGAAGCCCGTGGGCCCGCTTTCCTCCCTGTGCTTTTCCCGTCTTCAGTTGGATACTTTCAGTTTCCAGGATGAGACTACTTGGGGAAACACAGATCTCCCATAATGGTTTTTAACTTACATACAACACGTGCAGTAGGGCACGGATGATGCCACCTGACAGTCAGTCTGCCAACAGCTATACCATGGTAGCACCCAAAATTATCCACAGACGTTGTCGGGGAAGAAGGAAACGAGATGTTCTGCAGATGGTGCCAGGAGAGCTGATCGGCAGAGTTGCGACGAGGAAGATGAGCATTCACCTGCATTTTTGTGTAGCCCTTACAGATGTTCTGCCAGTGGGCACTAGCTTTCCCCATTTATAAGTGAGGCACTGAGACACAGAGAAGTCAAGGGGCTCTGCCAGGGGATCTCAGCTCGTGAGCAGTGATCCTGGGCTCCAAAGCCAGGGCTGTTTTTAACGCCAGAGCCAACTCGTGACCTCACCTCATCCTCCCGTGAAAACACTGTACCGCCTCCCCTGACCCCCTTGTTTTCCCATGAGGACCTGAGGCCCTGCCTCCTTCCTTCTCCAAAGTCTGTGCCTTCAGGCGTCTTTCTGGTCTAGCCCTCCATTTCCTTCCTGGTGCTTCCCTCCCAATTACTTGTCTGCCCGGTTTTGGGCACATGGCAGTAATTTCTCTTACGGCTGTGCTTTATTTTGCCAGTTTCTTGCTCATGTACAGGCTCTTATTAGGTCTCTTTCCCTTTAATCTTGTGGACCTTGAGATGAGTGACTACACCTTCCACTTCATATTGAGGGCAGAGGGCAAAGCCAGGGACCAAACAAGTCCTTCCATGAGTAGGAAGATAAAGCTGATCTGTGGACTGATAGTCAGCTTCATTACTAGGAACAGCCTGGCTGGCTAATTGTCGGCCCTGCATGAAACGGCAGGGCTTTCTGGAAACTTTTAAATTAGCCTGATTATAGATGGGGCAGAGCTAGCCAAAAGGGCAGTGCTTAACTGTCCAGCAGGTTTGGGTCTGTTCTGAATGCTGACGCTTTGGGGTAAAAATAATGAAATTACAAGTTCATTTGCTTTTTCTCATCTCCACTCTGTATTTGGAGTTTGATTCCTACTAAGCAGGGTGTTTTACAGGTGCTGGTTTTGAGGAGGGCGGGAACTGGCAGCCTATAGTCATTGCCAAGAGGCAGGCTTCACAGCTGCCCAGGGAGGTGCCACCCCACACACTTGCGGTTCGTTAGGAGGCTGCCCCAGCGAGGGGGCCTCATGCACTTTTGATTCGGGCAGGAAGCCTGTCCTCTCAGTGCAGCCTCTTGCAAAACTGGTGAGCATCAAAGAGACACTGTCTCACCTTAGAACCGCAGGCTTTGGCCATGAGCAGGGATACACGGTGAACAGGAGCAGCTCAGGGTGCACTGTGTCCTGATCACCCGCAGGCCTTCTGCATCGGAATTTCTTCTCCAAAGGTTGTCAGCAATGAAGATGGAGAAGCTGTGGACGCACTGGATAGTCTGTGAGGAGAGCAAAGGGAAGATGAAAGAGCAGATTAGGATATATTTTTAAAATATTTAGCTGATGCCTCCTGTGTGCCAGACACACTTTGGAGGACTTTACAAAGACTCATATGTTGAACACCTCTGGAAGATAGAGTGGCTTTTACCCTTTGTGAAGCCTGGAGAAGTGGGTCCAGACTGGGGAAGTCAGCAGTCACCCACCAAAGACAGGAATCGAAGCAGACTGTCCAGTGCCAGCGTCTAGCCGTGCAGCAGTCTGTACGTGAACCAGGGTGCAGGGGAGCCAGTCCGACTGCTAGAGAAACATGCAGTTATCAAGCCAGCTGGTAATACAGGCTGGGAGATCATATTCTGATAAGCAGTAATTATACAAGGTGGTAGGAGAGATGCTTGGAGTCTACTGGGGGCTTGCCCAGAAAGCTTAAAGGTGGGAATTAGGGTCTGTGCTGGGCCTGAGACATGCCAGGTGTGACTACTGACTCTCAGAGTTTGGAAGGCCCAGGCTTTGAGCCTGCCTGTCTTCCATAAATAATCGCCAGGCTCCTCCTTCCCAGCAGCCCTTCTGCTGGGCTCTGAAGAGAAAGGAATAAACAGCTGACAGCGTCCAGCCTCAGGAGTCAGTAGTTCAGATGAAAAGGAGACTGACTCTAAATAAACACACACGGAAATACACGGCTTTTCTTTCTCCACGTGACTTCCTCTCCTCTCTTCCCATTGGCTTTATCCCATAACCTCAGGCCAAGGCTTCTTGAGAGTAAGGAAGAAGGGTGTGTTGCCCTCCACTTAATAATGGGCTCCAGCCCTCCCTGGGCAGGAACACTCGAGTACAGTTAACACTTTTGCTCATGGGTGAAAACATGCGAAAGACCTTAGTTGTTGCTATGCTTAACAGAGTCCATGCAGTGAGAGGTGTTTGAGCATCAGGTTTACATCGGTCGTTAGACCAGTAGTGACTGCGCTGTCAGCGTGATCCTGGTGGCGGCGGCGGCATCAGTGGCCGCCGTTCTGTACCTGTCAGGAGGCTGGGTGTATGAGAGCAGAGATGAGCAGGATGCTTGCTGAGTGCTTCTGAGAGTTAGCTGGGGCAAAACGCTGGGGAGCAGCTTTTCCCTCAGCGTCGGCCGGGCTGCCTGAGCGGCTAGCTGCTGCACACGGTCGGGGGCCTCTGAGCGGTGGTCCACAGCCAGGGCAGCAGGCAGCACTTGCAGTTACGGTGAAGAGCCTGTGCGCGGCGGCGAGCCGGCCGAGCAGCCCGGCTTCCTGGTCTGTATAAACACTTGGTCCATATTTTTTAGGAACCAGCGTGCTTTCATTGGGGCAATACTTAAGGTGAGAAATGACGCTCACTGCTTCTCCCCGCCTCACTCCCTGTCTCCCTTAGCTGCTGGAATGTGGTGGGAATTTGTTCGATGCCATCTCCATAGCTGTGAAGGCTGCACTCTTCAACACAAGGTAAGCCTTGCTGCAGACAGCGCTGGGGGCCTGTAGAGACCCTGAGGGGCACTTGCGACGGACCGAGGAGGGCGTTACGACTGAAGCGCGTCGGAGAGGATAACAAGGGGCTTCCCCATCGACGGTGGTATTTAATTTTAAGCTTCAAATTTCCTAAGTTAAAACGAGATATATTTCTGTATTTAACTTTTGGATTATTATTTTCATAAGTAAACATGTACCATGTAGAAAAATGTTCGAAAACCACAGGACAGCAGAATGAGTCGAAACCAGTGACCCAGCCAACCGCCCAAATCCTCTCACTAGATGAAGCTCCAGGGGCCAGGGCTTTGCTTGCTTTGTACTCTGCTCTTTGGGCTTCCCTGGTGGCTCAGTGGTCAAGAACCCACCCGCCAACTCGGGGGACGTGGGTTTGATCCCTGGGTTGGGAAGACCTCCTGGAGAAGGAAATGGCAATGCACTCCAGTGTTCTTGCCCGAGAAATCCCAGGGACAGAGGAGCCTGATGGGCTACAATCCACGGGATCCCAAAGAGTCAGACATGACTTAGCAACTGAACGACAACAACGACAGACATAAATACCCACAAATGGACATTATGGTTATTTTCAAGTGCTCACATTATGGGTGATTAAAAAAATGATTTTAGAGTTTTCCTGTGGTGGAATTTCAACCACTTGCACGGTTTAAAAGACAACAAACAAAACCAAAGTTGAATAAATGTAGGTCAGACGTTGCAGGATGGAAGCTCTGTTGAGACGAAAGCTGTAGAGTCCCCCTCCCCTTGCTGGGCCTTTAGACTCCTGGCTAACACTAGCCGAGGGCAGGCCTGGCCCTTGTGGCCACTGTGAGGCCTCACGTCCCAGATGCAGTCTGCAGCAGCCTGGCCTTGGGCTCTGCTGGAGAAGAAAGGAAGTTGCCATCTGTTGTACCTCAAGCCTCAGAAATCACTCCCTGTCTTGCCAGCTGGTTGCCATGGGCACCAAGGCAGAAAGGGAGAGGAGAACCAGATGAGGCTGTTGGACTGTAGGGGAAGTGTTGGGCAAACTGTACATCAGAATGGTAAACCCAGCTGCTCAGGGTGGGGAGGACAGCTGTCGTGGGCATAGCTTTCAAGTCCTATTCCCAGAGCACAAGAGCCCTACCAGCAGCAAGGGATGCGGGCTCTGCAGGGCACGCGGGCCCCCTGGTATGTGCAGGGCCTCCTGGAAGCGTGGCCATCCTCCCGAGAGCATCCTCCAGCCCTTCTGATGAATCACGTTATGGCCAGAGGGTTGGGAAGGGGTGTGTGTGTGTGTGTGTGTGTGTGAGAGAGAGAGAGAGATGGGAAGGGGTATGTGTGAGTGTGTATGCGTGCTTAGTGTGTATGCGTGCTTAGTGTGTGATGGGAAGGGAGTGTGTGTGTGTGTGTGTGT
>SJYV01032514.1:0-15611 GCA_006410875.1 Neotragus pygmaeus | reverse complement strand
TCGTTGTCTGCTTCCCTTCTACAGCACTGAACCCTTTATATTTCTCTCTGAAAACATAACTCCTAGAACTTAGTTTCTCTCCCATTTTTCATGATGTCTGATAAAGTTGGATTATAACATCATGTCTTGTTGGCAGGTACCACTTCTAGCATGATATATCCTCAAAATTCCTTATCTGTAAGCTTTGGATTAAATTATATCCAACCCACTCTCAACTTTGGAAAGCTTTAAAAAATCAAGTGTGTTTCAATCACTTAAAATGAGGAAGATAAATGTACTTGTACTCAGTGTGTGTGAAGTGTGTAGGCATAACATTGTATGAGGCTCCCACATTTCAACACACGACATCTCCTTATTTCAACATATGTAGATAGGATTCCAATTATATATCCTGTGACCTAGAAAAAGCATTATCTGATGCATGCTGGGCATGTTCTTAATGCATTACGGGAGGGAATGCGTGCTCGAGCAAGAAAGGGCATTTTCAACATGGCAGCTGAGGTGCTTTCTTTGCTGGGGAAAGCTGGGAAGAGACTAGCAGGATGGCGACTTCAGGAGTTAATGTCCATCCAGGTGATGAAACAAACAGGTTTGGTTCATCTTGTTAGAGATGTTACCAAAGATCAGTCATAGCTGTGAGACTCTTCTAGTCGAACTAGCTAGGCAGGCGTACAGTGTGTGGTATAGAGCATCTGTCTAGTCATCCTAGGTGTTTGCTTTCCTTTTGCTTTTTTTTCAGCTTTCAAATGTACTTATTATAATTACTGTATACTTAAGAAGCTTGACTGCATAAGCTATTTCATATTGATTAGATTGACTTACCAACTTTGAGTCACATGAGACTTACATAGAGCAGACAGATATATATTTCACATGATTATTCAGTCCTACAAACTGTCTGAAAGCAAAAGATCGTACTAGCTACTCTTACTGCCTTTTATTTTCTTAAAATATTAACATTTAAAAAGTTTTAATATTGAAATATAAGGTTAATTATGTTGTAATGTAGTGCCTATGAAGTTTGATTTCATTAACGAAAGCAACTGTTTTCTTCCATGTGTATATAACCTTTCTCCTATATGTTTTAAAATCACTTGAAACTTTTTAATAGTGTGTGAAAGAAAATAGGGATTTTTAAAGAAGCACTCCACCCCTTTACAAAAGTCTTGTTGATGCAGTATCTATGTCCGAGTATGATCTTTTAAAGTGCAACAGGCATACATATCTGTTTTAATCTCTTGGAATTTTTATAATTGTTTTCTGATTTAATGTTTAGTGGATATGGGCTTATCCTTTTCAGAAGGCAAATTATCTCTTTATTTGGTATTTAAATTACTCTTAACTGATGTGTGATTTGAAAATGTGATTTCTTAAAGTAGCACTGATAGTTAATCATTGATTATCACATTGCTATCTCTTACATTTTCATAAGGAAATATATCAAGGACAGTTGAAATATATTTGTCTCTACCACGTGTCTCAACTTGGTAGATGCATGGATCCTTGCTTGGTTTAGACCATTTTCTAAAACTTTCAAAAAAAATATCTTGGCATTGACTTTAGTTTATTATATTTTCTCTTTCTTAATTGGGTGTTGTGTTACATGCTACTGGGAAAGATGATTATTTCNATGGATCCTTGCTTGGTTTAGACCATTTTCTAAAACTTTCAAAAAAAATATCTTGGCATTGACTTTAGTTTATTATATTTTCTCTTTCTTAATTGGGTGTTGTGTTACATGCTACTGGGAAAGATGATTATTTCTTTTAAATTCAGCCTTTAATCAGTATGTCGCATTTGTTTACATTGTGTGCTGGAGCTTCATGTATTACTAATGCTTTTTGTGTTTAACCTAACTGTCTGAGCGTTTGAAGTAACTGGAATGAAATACTTCATGAAATTGGCCTCAAAACAAGAAGCAAAGTAAAATTACACCTGATTTTCACTTATACTTCTAGGACTTACTGGGCAGCTTAAGGGCTCCCCGCCCCGCCCCCACCGCTATAAAAATGCCTTAGACTGTAGGACAGATCAGTGCTCAAAGTTGTCATCAGGATTTTTTCATACACAAAGTTTGTCACTGTTACCTATTTAAATTATACCAGTATGACCCAGGTCACAGACAGTACAGCATGGACTTTAAAATCCAGTAGCCCTGGATCATAATCCCTACTTAGCTGTGTTATCTTGGTCAAATGATCTGTCTGAGACTGTTATATCATCAGTTATAAGTTATATTCCTAGGGTAATTAGTTCAAAGAGTGTTTCTGAAGGATTAAAGGAAATAGTGTATCTAAAGGATTGAGCACAGTCCTAGCCCATAGTACAGGCTCAATAAGTGGTTATTAATCTGATTCTCGGGCTTCCCAGGTGGCTCATTGGTAAAGAAAGAATCCCCCTGCCAATGCAGGAGATGCAAGAGACGCAAGTTCGATCCTTGCGTCAGGAAGATCCCCTGAAGGAGGGCATGGCAACCCACCCCAGTATTCTTGCCTGGAGAATCCCATGGACAGAGAAGCCTAGCAGGCTGCAGTCCATGGGGTCACTGAAGAGTTGTACACAACTGAGTGAGCATGCAATCCAATTCCCAAATGGAATGCTGAACATCAACAGGAATGATTCGCTATCCCCTGACTGAAGCTGACTCCCTGCCCTTTCCAGCTGAAATACAAGTGCATCATTTGATTTTAAGGAAGTGCAACTCAGAGTTCGTGTCCTCCTGGTGGGACAGCAGTATCCCTCTTCATACATGGCAGGACCGCATTTGTGAAAGGCATCCGCGCAAAGGCACATGATACAAATTCTATAATCCTCTTGCTTTTGTAACAACTTGTCTTTTTCCTCTGTGGAAAAGGCAGTTTGTCCAGTTTCATGTTTTCTATCAAGCAACTAAACACATGTTCAAGTTAATTACCAGGGATTTTAAGANAGGCACATGATACAAATTCTATAATCCTCTTGCTTTTGTAACAACTTGTCTTTTTCCTCTGTGGAAAAGGCAGTTTGTCCAGTTTCATGTTTTCTATCAAGCAACTAAACACATGTTCAAGTTAATTACCAGGGATTTTAAGAGTATACCATTTCCTGGAGTGTTGGCCTGGACAAGTGATTTTTAAAAAAGATGACTAAGATTGGTTGTCTTTTGCCTATTGCCCTTAACATCCATTTTTACTTTATAGTTTCAGAGCAATCCCATCTCCATTCTTATTTCAGTCAACAAGTTTATTGAACATTTCGTACAGAGAGGTACAAGTGTAGGAAGATTCAGCAGCAAATAATAAACTCTGCTTCACGGAACCTTTATGTTCTAATGGAGGCCTTGAAAATAAACATGAAAGATAAAGCATATGATGTAGTAGTGTTAAGCACTAAGGAGAGAAATAAAAATGGGCTGTGATTTTGAAGTGACTGGAGAAGGCCTTGGGCTTCCCAGGTGGCTCTGTGGTAAAGAATCCACCTGCAATGTAGGAGACGCAAGAGACCTGAGTTTGATCCCTGGATCAGGAAGATCCCCTGGAAGAGGGTATGGCAACCCATTCCAGTGTTCTTGCCTGGGAAATCCCATGACTGGAACCTGGCGGGCTATAGTCCATAGGGTCACAGAGTCAGACACGACTTAGCAACTGAGCATGGGGAAGGCCTTACTGAGGGGGTGATATTTGAATAAAGGTAAAAAGGAGATGAGAAAATAAGCTGGGCAGGTATCTTGGAAGAACATTCGAGGCAGAGAGAATAGCGTGTACAAGAGCCCTGAGGCAGGGTCATGCTTGTGTCCCAGAAACATCAAGGAACAAGTGGCATGGTAGCAGAGGGAAACGGACCGTGTCGCAGATGCAGGCAGAGACTTGAGGTGGGGAACAGACCCCTCCTCATAGATTGGAGTAAGGACTATGTTTTTTTCTGAATGAGTCACATGGGGATTCTTTGAAAGGTTTTGAGGAGGAATGGCATCATCTAGCTTACAGTTGAACTAGAGCACTCTGGCTGCTGAGTTTAGAATTTGTTATAAAGGTGGAAGCAGGAAGCGTACATTGGCTATTGCAGTTCTCCAGGTGAGAGGAGATGGTGGCTTGAGCCAGGTTGGTATGTGNGGCATCATCTAGCTTACAGTTGAACTAGAGCACTCTGGCTGCTGAGTTTAGAATTTGTTATAAAGGTGGAAGCAGGAAGCGTACATTGGCTATTGCAGTTCTCCAGGTGAGAGGAGATGGTGGCTTGAGCCAGGTTGGTATGTGTGCAGGTGGTGAGAAGTAGTCAAATTTGGTGGTATCTGTTTTGTGAGTAGAGCTGGTAGGATTTGCTGATGAATTGGCTGTGGAATTGTGAGAAAGAGAGGGGAATGAAAGTGAACCCGATTGAAGGCTTTTGGTTAAAGCAACTGGAGCTACAGAGATGGGCAAGACTGAGTGGGCTATTTGTGGAAGGATTATCAGCAGCTCAATTTCCTATTAATACATATGTATTAAATGAGTATGTAACTGATATCTAAATGGATCTGTTGAGGAAGCAGTTGGATATACAAACCTAGTGCTTAAGGGAGACCTCCAGGCTTAGCGGAAAAACTTTGGAATCATCACCATATATATGCTATTTAAAGCTATGAACCTAAATGAGATCACCTTGGGAGTGAGCTTAGATAAAGAAGAGGTTCAAGGACTGAACACTATAGCATTGAGAGGTATGGGAGATGAGGAAGAAGCAGCAATGAAGATGGAGAAGGAATGGTCAGGGAAGTCAGAAGAAAACCTGAAGAATGGGTTCTCCTGGAAGCCAACTGAAGAAGTTTCCAGCAGGAAAAGAGGGATCAACTGGGCTAAAGGCTGGTGGTGGGTCAAGGGCAGGTTGAGGCCTGAGCTTTAATTGATCTTGGGATCTGACAATATGGAAGTCATTGGTGACCTTGAGCAAAGCAATTTTGTGGAGCAATAGGAGGAAACCTGAGCTTAGTGGGGTCAAGAGAAAATAGGTGACAGAGCATAGGGACAACTCTTTAAAGGAGTCTTACAGAAAAGGAGAGGGCTTCCTAGGTGGCGCCAGTGGTAAAGAACCCACCTGCCAATGCAGGAGACTTAAGAGACACAGGTTCAATCCCTGGGTTNGTCAAGAGAAAATAGGTGACAGAGCATAGGGACAACTCTTTAAAGGAGTCTTACAGAAAAGGAGAGGGCTTCCTAGGTGGCGCCAGTGGTAAAGAACCCACCTGCCAATGCAGGAGACTTAAGAGACACAGGTTCAATCCCTGGGTTGGGAAGATTCCCTGGAGAAGGGCCCAGCAACCCACTCCAGTATTCTTGCCTGGAGAATCCCATGGACAGAGGAGCCTGGTGGACTATAGTCCAAACAGTCAGACATGACTGAAGTGACTTAGCACACACACCGAGAAGGAGAAGAAATGGAACCATAGGCAGAGAATAAGGTACGAGAGAGGGAATGGTTTTTAAGATGAACGAAATCATAGCCTGTTAGGATGTGGGTGGGACCAGTTCAGCAGAGCAGGAGGAATTAATAAGGCAGGAGAAGGAAGAGTCAGTAGAGCAGCGGGCCGGGGGAGCCTGGTGAGCTGCTGTCTATGGGGTCGCACAGAGTCGGACACCACTGAAGTGACTTAGCAGCAGCAGCAGCAAGGTCTTCCTAGTCTAGACAGGGGCTTCATGCATGAGTGAAGGGGTCGCCTTTGGCTGGGTGCATCACCAGCCCATCTCTAGTCACAGGAGAGAGGAGAGATGTAGCCACAGATGCGAGTAGTTGCAGACACTGGTGGGAGTCTGTGGATGTTCTCTTCAGACGGTTTCAGTTTTCTCAGCCAAATGGTTAGCCAAGTCAGCAGCTGAGGTTGAGGACAGTGAAGGAGACTTGGTGGTCTGAAGAGAGAAAACAAAGCATGAACTCAGGAGAGCAAGCCTGTGGATGGCCTAGGGCAGGGCAGCATGGCTTCTCTGCAGCTTCAAGGGTCCATTTGAGGGAGCATCCATGGATCTAATGGGGGATGTTCGGCTCTGTTGGGTGTTTCTCCAGCCAAATTCAGCTGCATGGGGAAGGGTGCAGGTGAGGTGGTAAACTGGATTTAACCAGGTCGTGGTTTAGCCGAGTGAGTACACCGAAGTGGGAGAGGGGCAAAAGGGTTGAGAGTGTATTCCAGGGACCAATACCACACACCCATGGAAGGTGAAGCTGGATCAGACAGAGGACTTTCCCAACAGTGCCATGAAGTATGTAACACAAGCAGTATTCCCGATTACACATGATGCTGCTGGAGAGGTCATTTATCTTGTCCAGAGTCACATTTAAGAGCAGATACTGAGTTGAGAAGCCAGATCTCCTTTGATTAGGGTGTTTACCACCCAACCTATCATTAGGCTTTCTTCTAATATAGTAGCAGGGTGTTTAATCTTGAGTTACCAAATCATTTTACACATGTGTCTCTTATAGTGACATTCTAGTAGCATTGACTCTGAAATAATTAGATCACAAAAGGGAACCAGCACTTTAAAAGCAGAAAGCTCGAAAACGTCTGCTATGCTCTTGCTGATACATCCTGCAGTTCTGCTGCCAGCCATTCCCTAGTCCATGAGGACCATCCTCATTTCCCAGTCTTTGTTCTCTCCTTTTGAAAACGTCCCCATCCTTTACACCAACCCAAAATACTGTGCTTTTTTTGTGAAACCTTCCTAGATGGTTCTCCTTCCTCCTTCATCTCTTCCCCTGCCCCTGCTCCCCAAACTGGGTGTAATCTGATCCCTTTTTTGAATACCTTTTGTTCTTGCTTCTCTGATGGGATCTATCATAGTCTTCTGTATATGTTTGTGAACTCCTCTCCCTGTCCCCTACCATACATATGGACATGCAGATGTACATGCAAAGGATTGAGAGCATGTTTTACTCATCTTTGTATTATGTGCTCAAAACATACATAATAGGTGTTCAGATTTAAAAAAAAATTGATTTATCAGCAGACTGTGTGTAATGCTGAAAAATTTTTGATAAAGAAGGATTTTTAAATGATAGGCCAAAGTGGGCAGAGGCTGGCTGGAAGTGGGGGGTGCTTGAAAGAGCATCAAACTTGGGGACAGACCTTGGATACAATTTGCACTGTCATTCATTCACTTCAAAAGATCAGACAACATCAGTGGCTCAAATACTCGGCCGAAATGGAGGTTCCATGGAGTCCCTTCAGGTGCTTACACAGCTTCCCCAACTGAAGCAACTCTGCTTTTTTCTTTTATCTATACTTGTGTTTCCATGTCCATATAAGATTGTTTTCAAATGAGTGACCCATACCCACCCCATGCCCCCAGCCTCAGCACCACCAGAAAAAATTAGAAAACTTCTAGACTAAATGATCTCTCTTTACCTCAGTGTTCTTTGAGCCTTGTGGGGGTGTCTGTGTGTGTGTGTGTGTGTGTGTGTGTACTATGAGGATTAAGTAGATGTTTCCCTACCTCTAAGACTTAAGGGAAATCTGTAAAAAATTAAGTGTATATAACAATACAGTTGACTGAAAAGCATACAGCGCAGTTTAAATCCAGCTAGTTTGTAATATTGTCAAAAGCTGTCTTCTGCTTCTTCAGCCCCATTTTTCAAATGAGAATGAGGTGATACTCCCCACTTAGGGGGATTCTATCAGTCTAAAGACTTTTGTTTGTCTTCTGGTATTGTCCCTGAGAATTTATGTATTGAAATAAGTATTTATTTTGAATTAATTTCCTTTCAGTACTTCTTTATATTATCAGTAAGGAATTATTTTTAAAACTGTGTGTGTAAGTAGACTGTCATCTCTGAGTACCCTTTAAGGTTTATAAAGGAGTATTATAAAATATTTGTTATAATAAAGAGGTGCTGGGTTTGATAGGGTTGAGAACTACTGGTCTGTGCTGCATACTTAGATGCTTAGATGTTTAAAAATGGTGGCATAATGAAGGATCAGAATGAGTGGCAGACATTTCTAGTGATGTGGGAAATTAGGAAAAGGAGAGATTATCATGGATTTGGGTAGTCATGAAATGTTTGAGGAGGAGAGGATTGTTAGAGGTGATCTTGCATACTGAGGATCAGGCACTATGATAGACCCTTGGTGTGTTCTATCTTGGGAAAAAAAAAGGATGATGAGACTTGTCAGAGAGATGGAGAAAGCAATTTCTAGGTATATTGTTGTTTAGTAACTCAATTGTGTCTGGCTCTTTGTGACCCCATGGACTGCAGCCCTCTAGGCTCCTCTGTCCATAGGATTTCCCAGGCAAGAATACTGGAGCAGGTTCCCTTCTCCAGGGAATCTTCCCAACCCAGGGATCAAACCCACATATGCTGCATTGGCATGCAGATTCTTTCCACTGAGCCAACAGGGAAGCCCTTTTCTTGGTATAATAAAACATAAAGTTAAAGTTGCAAAGGCCCCAGGAAATTGTAAGGGTGGTGTCATCTAGGAAGGTTTCACAAAAAAAGCACAGTATTTTGGGTTGGTGTAAAGGATGGGGACGTTTTCAAAAGGAGAGAACAAAGACTGGGAAATGAGGATGGTCCTCATGGACTAGGGAATGGCTGGCTGGATGGATGGATTCCAGGGAATTCAGGAATTCCCTGAATTTGAGTATACCATTCTGCATATCTCTCTGAGGAGAACTGGGTTTATAGTTCTCATTGAATTCTGAAAGTGGTCCATCACCCCTAGGAAATTAAGGCCTACTGATCTAGCCAAATCTTATGCTCAGAGGCTTTGCCCAAGGTTACACAGCTAGTCAGTGACAGAGATGGGGCCTGAATCGCGGGTCGTTTCATCTGTAGTTTCTTGCTCATTTTACCACGCTCAGTTGAACAACATGAATAAAAGCAGAGCAGGTTTAAGGATTATGTTGACATTTTATAGTAATTGGCGTAAAAAGGCACATCTGGCTTGGGGTCAGTAGTTGATTTTCATAGGAGTTGCAGAAGGATGCACTTTACTTTGGGTCCTCAAAGTGAGCTAACACTTTACTTTTTTCTAGTTGAAATATACTGCCACTCACCAAAATAGCTTTCTCAACTGAAGGCAAGCTCCTGGAGAAAGATTATTCTCCATGAGGCTGTTTCTGCAGTTCCTTTCCAATTGGCACTGTTTTTCTGACCTGCAGTGGCCTCCAGTTTCCTGCCAAATCAAATGAAAACTACTTCGCCTGATTTGTCAGATCATGTACTACTGTGGCCTGTACTGCTGTGGCGAGTACTCTGTGCCCCAGTCAGGCGAGTGTCCTTATTATTCGCACTCATTCCTCTCCTAGAGTCTTTTCATTCCTCTCTTCATGTGGTTCCCCAGCCCAGAATGACCTCTGTCCTTTTCCTTTGTTTCCAGATCCCCAACATAAGGTCCAGCTTAAGTCTAATCTCCACAAAGCTTCCCTTTGTAACTGTGGACCATTTTGCACTTGCTCTGAACTGCTATCACATTAATTGCTTGCACTGCGCACCACAGGACTTAGGTATTTCTACAGACTCTTCATTGGAAAGAAGGTCGAGTGGTCACTTTGGGAATGGGGTTCCAGGAAGTCCAAGGTGGGACTCAGGGCACCCCCATCCCTGCTTCAGCCAGAGCAATTCCACTTTAGTGTTTACTCCACTTTAGTGTTTACAGATGGAAAGTCTTCACTAGTGTTGATTTGATGAAATGGGTTAGCTGCCCCTTTCTCCTGCAAACGAAGTTTGAAAAACGCTGGCTCTATCTTGTGTGCTGATGACCTCATAACTGTTAACTCATAATGAGCAGGGGCCAGGAGACTTACACTGCCTTGGACTTAATACTGCCACTCCCAGGCAACTGGTGCAATTTGAGCACAAAACAGACATGTAGGAAATGATTTTATGATTATATTAGTCCAATTTGGGAGATAGGTGATAATGAATAGCATTACTAAAAAATTATCTTAATGAAGAACTCAGAATATTTCTGGGTTGATCATTGAGAAATAAACCAAAATTGGTGGATTTATTTCCCCTCTTTTGAAAAAGTCAAATATTATTTAAAGCTGTTCAGTTTACGTATGCATATTGAAGAGAAACCTCAGTATTGGCATTCTCTACTCTCCTAAAATTTAGCCAAACTTAAATATCACATGCATGTGCTTTAGTTGCTACAGTGTTATACAACTGACTTGTAGAGTCACTTACAGTATACCAGATGTAACAAAAATTACATCTAAAATTTATGGCCATAATGATTAAAACTGGAAAATACTAGTCTTTCAGACCAGTTATTTCCGCTTTCTCATATCAAATCAATGATAGAAACTAATAAAAACCTGGGTATTTAAATCAATGGTGCTATCAACTTGTTAATACTCTTTTGTTTTTGTTTTGTTTTCCCTGCTCTCTGCCTGGTTCATTGTCTTCACCTGCAGGTGTACTTTGTTGTCGGCTTCCAAAGATTACTAACTCTTTCTGTATCATTAAAATTGAACTGCCTTGACTATTCTGCTACTCTTACTGCTGCTCCCATTATTGCCTTCTTCAGCAAAATCAGGCTTTCTGAAGCCAAAGAATAACAAGAAATAAACACCATTTTAGAAGCCTTGCCACCATGAAACTTAAGCAAAGTGTGCTCACCATTATTTTGCTGCCTATCCACCTGTTAATAACAATATACAGTGCCCTTATATTTATTCCATGGTATTTTCTTACCAATGCTAAGAAGAAAAACGCTATGGCAAAGAGAATAAAAGCTAAGCCCACCTCAGACAAACCTGGAAGTCCATATCGTTCTGTCACGCACTTCGACTCGCTAGCTGTCATAGACATCCCCGGAGCAGACACCCTGGATAAATTATTCGATCATGCTGTCTCCAAGTTTGGGAAGAAGGAGAGCCTGGGAACCAGGGAAGTCCTAAGTGAAGAAAATGAAATGCAGCCAAATGGAAAGGTTTTTAAGAAGGTAAAGCATTTTGGAGTTTTCTGTTTTTTTTTTTTTTTTAAGGGGAAGGTACACTTGACTATAAATCAAGCGCATTTAAAGCATGCCAACATTTCATTACAGTGCCTGTAACTAATTCTCCAAAGGTGTTCCTAGCGTTTGTATATTCACTGAAGGGCAATTTTGAGTTCTCCCCGTTGAATAGTATTTTAATTGCTTGTTTGAGTACATATGCTAAAATTACACCATCTCTCACTCTAACAGTTAATTCTTGGGAATTATAAGTGGTTGAACTATCTCGAAGTGAACCGCAGAGTGAATAACTTCGGTAGTGGACTCACTGCACTGGGACTGAAGCCAAGGAGCACCATTGCCATTTTCTGTGAGACCAGGGCTGAGTGGATGATTGCGGCACAGACCTGCTTCAAGTACAACTTTCCTCGTAAGTGCCTGGTGGTTTCGGAGGGAGAGAGCGGCCTGTGCTTACACATGAAACTGTCCTCAGATCCTCTTGTCTTCTAAGCAAGTGTTAAGCTAGAATCTGTTGACCTTGAGAATCATAACTGATGAATTTGTGCCCAGTTTGTGGCACTTTCAGTATTTTCCGGTTTCTTTAGGTTTAGAGAGTTAGAATCCTGAGAATGTGTAAGACACATTTGTGACTGCCAGGAAGTTTGAGGCAAGGTGGAAGGGTAAGAGCAGAGACTATGAAATCAAATTAGATTATAAAATATATTCATGTCTGTGAGTCTACCATTAAAAGTTGGCTGAAATATATCTAAGAAATGTTTATCATTTAACTTTTATGTTTATTTTTTGTTATGTAGTTGTGACTTTATATGCCACCCTTGGCAGAGAAGCTGTAGTTCATGGGTTAAATGAATCTGAGGCTACCTATCTGATTACTAGTGTTGAACTTCTGGAGAGTAAACTTAAGGTAAATATGACATTTTCTTTTAATTTATGGTAGCATTTGACAGCATAGGAAAATATTAAGGAATGAAGTTGATTGTGGGCCCATATTTAATAGCTGGATGTTCTTTCTGTTCAACAGACTGCATTGATAGATATCAACTGTGTTAAACATATCATTTATGTGGACAATAAGACTATCAATAAAGCAGAATTCCCTGAAGGATTTGAGATTCACAGCATGCAATCAGTAGAAGAGTTGGGATCCAAGCCAGAAAACTGTAAGTAAAGCAAACAAATTTATTAATCGATTCAAGGCTTATTATTCCAGTAGATTNTATCATTTATGTGGACAATAAGACTATCAATAAAGCAGAATTCCCTGAAGGATTTGAGATTCACAGCATGCAATCAGTAGAAGAGTTGGGATCCAAGCCAGAAAACTGTAAGTAAAGCAAACAAATTTATTAATCGATTCAAGGCTTATTATTCCAGTAGATTAAAGAAATAATACAAGTGAAAACTGTTAAGTTCTCTGATTTTAAAAAAAAAGTTTGTATAACTCAATAAAAAATAACTTTAAAAATGTTTAAAAATTATCAAGACTATATAATATTAAGATTTTCTCTCTCTCCTCAAAAAGGTAACCACTGTTTGAAAATTTACTAAATTACTGAGAAGTATTTAGTAGTTCAGGGCTTCCCTGGTGGCTCAGATGGTAAAGAATCCTTCTGCAATGCAGGAGACCTAGGTTCCATCCTTGGGTTCGGAAGATCCCTGGAGAAGGGATGGCTACCCATTCTAGTATTCTTGCCTGGAGAATTCCATGGACAGAGGAGCCTGGCAAACTACAGGCCATGGGGTTGAAGAGAGTTGGACACAACTAAGCATGCATGCATGCATTCAGTGATTCAGATTTATGGCAGCTGCTGCCTAACTTTCTTTCCTTTTGTTTTGTTTTTTTGTGTGTGTGGTGGTGTTGTTGTTAAAAACCTACCATAACCTTCCAATCTGAACCTCATGTAAGGGACAGATCTCAGGCCTTCCATTCAGTAAAATTTTCCTTTATTTTTTTTAGTGCTAATGCTACTGATTTTAATCATATCTCTGAGGATACAAACCATAAATAAAACCATACTTGGATTTCTTCTGCCACCGATATGGTAGTTAGTATTCCATTTGAAATAAATTAAGTGTGTCATATCAAAATGTCAGTTGGTCATCAGGTCAGAGAGGGTTGAACAGTTGAAATACTCCATTTAAATTATTTTCTTTCACATGTTTAATAAGAAGATCACAATATTCTGCTAGATGATGAAGCCGAATCTTTTATAACAGGCAGTCAGCATGCCTGCCCTTTGCTCTGAGGAAAAGTATTTTCTTTATTGCACTGGACAGTGAGCATGCCTGTTCCTTGCTCCAGAGGGAGACACTTTTTCTGTCTTCCAAGGCTGTTCACTGTGGAATCATCCTTGAAAAGATAGTCCAGAATAAAGTCTCACAAGATGTGCAGAAACTCAACAGACCCATGGAGAGTTGTCTCAACACCAGGTTGACACTGCAAGGCTGGGATAAAGTTGACTGAGAAGTCCTGATTGGTTGGGATTTGTTGGCATAAAACTATGGGAGGTAGGGGTCCTCATAATTTTGTGTGAGCCATAACATGGTATGCCACATATCCCACCTAGTCTACTCATCTCTACCTTCTTTTATTGTATTTTACAAATGCATGCATCCATAAATTATTAGGGGGAAAAAAAAGTCCTCACAGCAGATAGTTTGAGAAGCACAACTCTAGCAGACAGATTAGGAAGCTTCAACTTGCATCTGTTTCTTTAAATGAAGTTGGATTGGAACACAGTCACATCCATTTGTTTAACAGCTGCCTATGGTTTCCTTCACTCTCCAATAACAAACCTGGGTAGCTTTGGCAGAGAGACCACATGACCCTCCAAGTTTAAAGTATTTACTCTATGGTCCTTCACAATGAAAGTTGGCTGATCCCTGCTCAAGACAGCTGACTGTAATCTGTTGGGAAGACCTCTCTATTTCTTTCCCGCAATCATTCAACAAGCAGAGACAGCACTGGGGCTCAGGACACAAGATGATTAAACGTTCCTACCTGCAGGCAGATGGCAAGAGGAAACAAAGTTTAGAAACTGTTTAGATATTACCTTTGGTGGGAAATGAAGGGCATCTAAGCCCCTCTAAATTGTCTCTTTTTCTTGGTTTCCTAAAATTCCTGTCTGATTTTGATTAAAAAGAATTGAAGTATGGTCTGACCCTGATAGGGAAAGAAGCATTAATTCTGGAAGACCCAAAAGAATCCCCAATCCAGACACGTACCAAATATTCTAACTACAGGCATGAGTGAGTGAGTGTGTGTGTGTGTAGCAGAGAGAGAAACAATTTCCTGTTACAGTTTTTATGTCACTGCACTTTCAATAGTTTCAAGAAATGATTTCCTATAGAGATTTCAAGAAGCAACCATCAAAACACAGACATCATTTTGGTTTGATGTCCTTTGGATTTTACTTGCTTCTTGGAATCTAATTAAAAATATGTTAAATGTATAATGGTTATCTTATGCAACATCCATGGTTCAATTATTTTTTAAAATAAAATTATTTTTCTAAAAACTTGAAAAAAATCAAGTCCAGTTGGTTTTCAATTAGGAGTGTGTATGAGTGTCATCTGTGGAGCCTGTGATACATTCCAGATATACAAAACCAGAATTTTCAGAGCTAGGGTCCAGAGATAGTATTTTACTTAAGTTCCACAGGAGATTTTTATGCCCACCAGTGGTTAAGAACCGAAATCTAGTCCAACCATTTCATTTTAGACATGAGAAAACTGAGGCTTGAGGAGCTTACAGGTAAGGTAAAGTCGCTCAGTCGTGTCCTACTCTTTGCGACCCTGTGGACTGTAACCTACTAGGCTTCTCTGTCCATGGGATTCTCCAGGCAAGAATACTGGAGTGGGTAGCCATTCCCTTCTCCAGGGGAATCTTCCCAACCCAGGGATCGAACCCTGGTCTCCCGCATTGGAGGCAGACGCTTTAACCTCTGAGCCACCAGGGAAGTGAGGAGCTCACACAAAGTACCCTGTCGTCCTAATTCTTCAGATCTTAGATATCTTTCCACAACAAAACCCTGTAAACAGCACTGTGGAGAGGCTAAACATTCAGAAAATGGGCCAAATTAAGTTTGAAGTTCTCATTGCAGGTAACTAAAATTGGATAACCGTTTTCTTGTTGATGATCAATAGGGAGTATTTGTTTTAAATAGTTTATCATTACACCAGAATCAAAAAATCTTATCTTTGTTTAACAATTTAACTTTTAAACTAAAGGAAATGTGCTTTTTCATTCAATTAGTGAGCGTTTCTCCAAATAGACCAACTCCTTCAGACTTGGCTATTGTCATGTATACCAGTGGATCTACTGGCCGCCCTAAGGGAGTGATGATGCATCATAGCAATTTGATAGCTGGAATGACTGGCCAGTGTGAGAGAATTCCTGGGCTGGGGTAAGAGAAAATTATTAAGTGTTCTTAGAACTCACGTTTGACATTCTCTAAACTCAGGCTATAGTAAAACAATAATTGATGTTTCTAATTTACAGTGTCTTTTTCAGAATGGCTAGAATCTTTCTCTTACTTTGTTTTAGACCAAAGGATACGTATATTGGCTACCTGCCTTTGGCTCATGTGCTTGAGTTGACAGCAGAGATCTCTTGCTTTACCTATGGCTGTAGGATTGGATATTCTTCTCCACTTACACTCTCTGACCAGGTGACAAGCTTTTCAGTCTATTGACATGATCATAT
>SJYV01032513.1:3664-14185 GCA_006410875.1 Neotragus pygmaeus | reverse complement strand
CAAATGAGTCAGCTCTTCGCATCAGGTGGCCAAAGTATTGGAGTTTCAGCTTCCACATCAGTCCTTCCACTGAACACCCAGCACTGATCTCCTTTAGGATGGAGAAGGGGGTGGATCCATGAAATATTATGGAGAGGTAGCAGGATTTTCTGATGGGTCAGAAGTGGAGTCTGAGTGAAAACCAGGAATTTGGCATGAGCACTATGGTGACTGACAGTGCCATTTTCTGGGATAAGGACCACCAGAGAAGAAGCGGTTTGGAGATTCAGCCATGCAATTGGGGTTTGTGATGTACAGGACCTTCTCATTGGGTTTTCAAGTTGGCAATTGTACACATGTGTCTGGGGTTCAGGCGAAAGATTTGTGTAGACAAGGAGGTGGTCCAGGGAACAAGTTTTGGGCCTCAGAAGGTCATAGTCAGATAGGGGAGGCTGAGAAGGAGTGGCCAATGAGGCAGGGTGAAAATCAGGAGACTCTGGTGTCCAGGAAGCCACGTAAAGAAAGTTTCTTGAAAAAAGCAGTGATGGACTGTGCCAAAAGTCAGTAAGGTGAAGACAGGGATCAGCCCACTGGGATTTCCCACGTGGAGCTCATGGCCACCAGAATCTATAGGCCTTGGCTTAGTTGCCCTTCCTCAGAGGGGCCTCCCTGCCCCTTAAGTGCCCTCCTCCCCTCCCAGAACCTTGTACTTTCTCTTCTCTGTAACTGCCATGATAGCTACATAAGGTATTTCCTCATTTAACATCTATTCCCCACGGTGGTGTGGTCTCTGCCCAGACAAGGAATGAGGATGTTGTGTTTACTGTGCATTATGAGCATCTAGCACATGACAGATATCTGGGAGGGGCTCAGGAAACATCTGCTGAATAAATATTGTATAAGCATCTGTGAGCCAGGCCTGGGGACAGAAACCAAATGGGGTTTTCAATTCTGTTTTCATAGGGTCAGCAGTGGGAACAGCGTTTATTTGCAAACAAGTATTCCTGTATAAATAGAGGAAGAGAGTCACGCATAGATCTTGCTGGCCTTTGTGGAAATAGTGAGGAACATGCCTTTCTTGAGAAGTTGTAACCAGAAGGGATATGAGCTCAGGAAGGTAGCAGTTTTTGTTTTAGTTAAATTTATTTTTATTTTTGAAATCTGTTAGATTAACAGCAAAATTTGGGAAATTGTACTGAGGGTTCCCATATACCTTATATACAGTTTCCCCTATTATTGTTAGATGAAACTCTGAAACTGCCAGCCCTGACCAGACACCACAGTAACCATTTGCATGAGTTACTTTATGACAGGAGATAAGAAACAGGGAACTAACAAGCCACCACCAGCTTGAAGAAGTTGGGGAAGGTCAAAAGCAGAGGATACATTAGCTCATTTGTCCTACCAACCTCCCAGAGTCCTCCTCACTGGAATCCATCTTGACTGAGTGATGTAGGTGCCTCCAGGATGCACCCAGAGTCAGCATGATTAGCCAGAAACAACCTAGAAACTCATCTTGTGACCATAAAACTGCAAGCAACATGTCAGAGAAGTTCTCTGGGTTCTCCTACCCTGCTGCTCTCCATTCAGGTGCCCCTTCCCAAATAAAGTCTCTTGCTTTGTCGGCATCTGTGTCTTCTCGGACAATTCTTTTCCAAGCAGCAGATGGTGACCGGGACAGAAAGAAGACCATGGCAGTGCTGAGAGACAAGAGGCACCCTCAGACTCTGGGATCCCCCTTCCTGCAACATTATCAGCACCTTATACTCCTAACATTTGTTTCTATTAAACTAAGATTGATATGTTTTAAAGAAAAGTTCATACTTTACTCAGATGTCCTCCATTTTATCCAGTGTCCTTTTTTGTTTCAGGATCTCATTCAGGACATCATCTTGTATTTAATCACCATGTCTCCTTGGGCTCCCCTGGGCTGTGACTGTTTCTCAGCTGTTCTTTTTTCTCATGACAGTTTTGAGGAGCCCTGGTTGGGTGTTTGGTAGAGTATCCCTCAGTTGGGAAGTTTCCAGTGTTTCTTTCATAATTAGACCAGGGGGTTTGGGATTTGGGGAGGAGGACCACAGAAGAAAGTGCTATTTTCATTGCATCATATCAGGGGTACATACAATCACCATGATATACCACAGTGTATACTGATCTTCATCACCTGGCTGAATTCAGGGAGTGTTCCTCAGGCTTATCCACTGTGAAATTACTCCTTCCCTTTTTCCCACACTGTTCTCATTAAAAGGACTGGGGTCACAGCAATCTGCCCTCAGAAAAGTGTTTATAGTTGGATCAGGAAGTTTCAAAATGAGGGAGAAAGAAGCCCCTACCATGAACATTGTGGGGTCTGTGCCCAGCAAACCTCCCTATTGCTGGGGAGAGAGCCTGTTCATGGGACGGGAACCTTGCCCCAGATTTTTATTATAATAACTTGACATCCACTTTATAGGTCACCATTGTTTTAATTTTGTCAACATGAGTGCGTCTCCAAGAGTTTGGTGGTTCTTGAATACTGTAATTTAGTTTTCAGACTTGAATTTCTGAGGATAGCACTGTGGAATTACAGATTACCCTCATGAGGGGTGGATGTTCTTGGGATGAGTTTTCAGCACCACTAGTACAGGTCTGTGAAAATATGGTCATGGAGGAGCTAAGCTTCATTTTTCTCACAGAACACAGCACCCAGAGTCCTCGGGGGCCAAGTGTCTGTCAGAAGAAAGGTGCTGGGTGAGGTCATCTCAGGTCCCAGACACCGCAGCAGATGGTGACCGGGACAGAAAGAAGACCATGGCAGTGCTGAGAGACAGTGTGCTTAGTAAATATTTGCTTACTGGAAACCAGCTGCCATGGGCTGCTTAGCTGAAAGCTGCCTCTCTTGTTCAAGAGCACATGTGACCCCCAAGGTCCTCACAGGACGGCTGGGATCAGGGTGAGTCAATAGGGCACACACTCTCAGCTGCGGATTCATCACTGACACCAGACTGAGAGTGGGATCTCCTTGCTGCCTCTGTTCACAGCAACTGCATTCTGTCTCACAAGGGAAGGGCAAGAGCAAGTGTTGCCTGGTTATATCACAAGTACCAATTTCCTGCTGAACTGCTGTGGGAGCCCAGCAACAAGAGGACATAATTTCATCTGGGGCCAGATGGGGAGACTCCCAGGACACCATCCAAGCTGCATCTGAAATGATCAGGAGACATTTGACAGTAAGTGGGAGGAAAGGGTCTTACTCCATGGAGTGGGCAGGTATGCAGGTGGGAAGCTGATGGAGTTCTTACTTAGGCCTGTAAAGGATGAGGTTTGACCCCTAAAATGGGGAGGTTTTTCCCAGTTATCTGCATCTGCTGGGACTCTCCATCCCTCTGTGGGTTTCAAAATCCTGTGGGCATGTTCTCAGGGGGGATCTGAGGAGCCCACCTCTTCCCTGTGGGGTAGATTAATCTGGTCCGAATGCCTGTTGTGGGAAGATGGTTATGCTGGGTACCGTGGTCTGTCCTCTCCTCCTGGACAGAAGAGAGATGCCGGCAACCTGTCCAGCCAAGAATCACTAGGGAATCTTAGAGGTAAAGGAAGCCCAGCAGAAAGAAGCTGAATGTTGTGGCTGGGGTGAGAGTTGTGGACAAACAGGTTGGATGGCAGCCCTCCCAGGAGCTGGGCGCAAGCACAGGGCGAGAGCAACCTCTCCATTGGGTGGGTTGGCAGGGCTTCTTCAGGTTTAAAAGGTAATGTACTTGGTGTGACTGATAGAAAGGATGTTGAGACTGTCTCTCTGTATCTCAGTATTCGCTGAACCCAGGGTAGGCAAGGCATGAGTGGGGAAGCTGGAAGAAAGCTCAAAGAGTCATAGGAACTGTAGACACATTTATTCTCTCCTGACTGGCATAGCAGCCATAGCAGAAGACACACTATAGTCTTTCCTCTCTTGGTTGACCCAGTGGACATAGCATAAGCTTACGGAACAAAAGTGGCCTGTGGCCAAGTGGGTACATTGTGATGCGCATGCACAGTGCTATAAGTGATCTCAACTGTTACATACATGTATTTACAAAATGTGGGGCAAGAGGTTGTGTGGCAAGAGAGCCTGATCACTGCCATCTTGGCTAGTTTGCTCTTTCCCTACAGAGGTGAAAAGACCTTGTGAAATCTGGACCATGAGGCACCCTAGGAGGACAGTGTTCCCTGCCCAGGGAAGTAGGGCAGGATCCACTAGCCTGTAGGTCACAGACAATGAGGGCCAGACCTGGGAGATGGACCAACTGCGGTTTCTCAGACGAGCCTTTGCAGGTTTGGGTGGGCTGTTTGTGACACACTGAGGGAAGTGGAGGTAACAGTGATTGGTCAAGGGCTGCCTTGATCTCAGAGGCTGCTGAGATGCAGCCATATGTCTTAGTTTTCCTGCCTGGAATGATGCAAGGAAGGTGAGGGTCTGCCCTGGGCCAAGCTAGGTCTTCCTCCCCCATCATGTGACGTTTCAAGGGCTGAAACTATCTTCTGTATGAGATTCATCGCACTGAGAGGGACATGGGTCTCTAAAGGCCAGTGGACTGAAAGTGCAGGGACCTGGTCCCAGGCCATGCTGTACTATGTGTTGACTTTCCAACCTTGGGTTTATTCACTAAATTTGTTGGATCCTGTTTCCACATGTGTCAAACAGGAGGATAATTGTAATGATATCTGTCTTTCATAGATCTATAAATTTGAAATTTGTAATAAGACCTAGACAAGTTGGTGGTGTTGATAAAGATTTAGCTTTCCAGCTACACAGAATAGCTGGCTGACATGTTGAATTGACCTTAGATATCTGGATTTTGAAAAAGTCCCTGGTGTTCTGCCAGCATGGAATGTTGGAATATTTGTTGTCTGGCTCTCTCCCAGTGACCCAGGCCTGTAGCTGTATTGCTGTTTCTCTAGGCTCCTCCTCCCTCCCCAGCCCTGGAGCAGACCCACACAGCCCTCACAGGACTTCCAAGAGTAGAGAAAAAATATGAGGCTTGCTCTCCTCATCGCCCCGAAAGTGACCAGAGGGTGAGTTGCCTGGATTTTGACTCCTTGCAGAAGTTTCTGACCAAAGGATTCATTCCTCCCTAACTAGATGGGGTTGGAGGGAATAAAGCAGTATTGGATATTCTCTTGTCTGATGCAGCAGAGCAGTTTCTTGAAGCACAGAGTGGACTCAGGTGACTTGCTTGAGGCCGCATAGTGGAATGGGACAGTGGCTGATATGTTGGGAAATTTTTTCCAGAGTTTATACAGGCTGATGTGACCACAGGGTTGGGGTATCTGCAATACAGTGGAGTTGTTTATACATTTACTCTGCAATTGTTTGCTGAGGTCTTAACGTAGTTGCTGGTGAAATTAATAGGAAACTTCCAAGTGGTTTAGTACAGGCTGGTGGGCTATCTATTTAGAACATGTTCAGTTCAGTTCAGTTCAGTCCCTCAGTTGTGTCTGACTCTTTGCGACCCCATGAATTAAAACGTTAGCCCCACCCTAAGGGTGGAGAAAAGGAGTGCTCTTTGAGTGACGTTCCCTCCTCTCTTTCTGCTCCTCCTAGATGCTTCCTCTGCAGTCTTACAGGCTGACAGGCAGCCTGTGATGGGGCCTTGCTCAGAAGACCCCCACCTCTGCGGGGCCTCCAGGCTCCTGGGATTCACCAGCCTCCTCCTCAGTGAGTGATCCGGGCTCCTGGGAGGGAGGGCCTCTGGAGCAGGGAGGCAGGGTGCCCTTTCCATGTCCTATGTCCTTGGTGAACAAAAAGACAAAACAGCTCTGCAGTTATTTAGCAAATGCAGAGCCTTTGGTTAGAGACCTGGGATGAAAAGAACAGAATGATCTTCTTGTGGTGAGTCTGAGACACCTGGGCTCGGGCAGCCTTCACTACATTAAGGAAAACATTTCTAGGAAGGTAAGTCTGTCTCTGCAGCAGAAATGTGAAGCTGGGTGAGCCGGGAGCTGCCTGCAGAGAGGGGAAGAGACTAAGAAGCTGGCTCCTTGACTTGGACGGGCTGGGGAAGGACTCAGAGGGGATGTGACAGTCTGTGCAGCTGTCCTGTGGAGAAGTTTGACTAGAACCCTGTGTCTGAGATGGAGGAAGCAACTGTAGTCTTGATTTCTTGGGCAAGATGCAGGATATTAAATACAATGAAATGAAATTCTGCTTTTGTAAAAGAAACAGCAGCCTCTCAAATTTAAGGGTTTCTGTATACCACCTGTTGTAAGAATATGGCGAAACTAAGAACAGAAGTGTAGACTGGCAATGTGGGCTCTTAAGTGGGTGAACTAGAGGAGGAAAGAAGGGAAAGAGACATAGAAAACTATGCGGAGTTAAGTGAAAAGTGAGCTAAAGACTGGACAAAACCCAAATTATATACATGACTTCCTGGAGACTATCTGATTATGTGTGAGAAAATAAAAAACTAATGAGTAAACACTAATGCCCAAGGAGTTATGAATTCTGGAGAAAGTTAGAATGCTTTTATTGTTTAAGCTTTTATTTTTAATTAAAGTTTTAAAAATTTTAATTATTTTTTCAGTATTCCAGCCACTAAATGAACTTTCAGGAACTATGTGAAATTTAATGAATTATAGACTGTTTATAAACAGATGTCTTGAATTAAGAATGAGCTTTATAAAACCTTACCTCTTTTTCAGTAATGTAACTCTATAAGGTAACAGTAAAAGATAGGGCTTCTCTCCTCTTCAATTTTATGTAACTTGAAAATAAGTTATGCTATTTAGAGTTTTCTCCATAGGCTCTAGGGTTGGAAGATTACATAAAAGAGAGGGAAAATGGACAAAATTGTAAGTTGATTTGCAACTATTAAATTTTATATTATTTAAATAAACTCTATCTTGTTTGTAACCACACTGTCCCTGGCTTTATTTTCTTCTTCAGGATTAGATGTTTTACAGATCACATCTCTCACTCCCTTCCTTCTTTTTCCAAGTCTTCTTCTACTTTCCTCAAAGCTCAGCTCACCATCCCCCCTGGGTGGATTCTCCCTGCCTCTCAGGGCTGAGCTTCTTCTCTCTCTGATTCCTGTTTTTCCAGTAAGTATGGAGTTTGGACAGGATGCTGGTTAACCCTCAGCTGGCCAGAAGTCCCTGCCCTGCTAAACCCCTCTAAGTACTTCCCCTTTCTCAAGAGAGGAACGTTGGAGAATGAGCCTCCAGGAGCTGCTCAGATCCTGGTGACAAGACAGCAATGCTGGAAGGGGAGCTCCTGGGGAGGTCAGGGACAGGGTGGGGAGCTGGTGGGAGCTCCTGCAGGGGAGAAGCCCTGGGCTGGGAGAGGGGAGCCCTGGTGCCAGGTGTGACTCTGCCCTGTGTGACCCAGGACAGGTTCACCTCCTGGGGAACCTCCTCCTCTGTGACAGGGGGAGCCTGGATAGATGCCTCCTAAGGCCTGACCTGGAGAAGATGACAGATAAATGAATGCAAAGAAATATCTGAGATCCTTAGGCATATGAACACTGGCATGAGTTATTCTCTGCTTCCAATGAGAGCCAGGAATGAATAAGTATAGCCGGAGGGAGACAGGTCTGAAATGGTGAGAATTTATTGAATTGGAAAGAGGATTGGGACTGTGGAAGGCTGACAAGAAACAGAGGGAGCCTCTGGCCAATATCTTGAGAGGAACTGGGACCAGTAGGTGCATCCTGACCTGCTGAAAGAAGCAGATTGATTGTCTTTCAGGATAAGGGACTTTCCCTCATTCTGTTCTGTCCCACTTCATCCCCAGAAAGGGTAGAGTGTATCAGATCCCTTGGGCCTATGTCTGAAGAGGGAACATAGGCTCAGGAGGTGGTGGCCCTGCAGCAAATGTGCCCACTGGTCACAGCTCTCCAGGAAAGTGTCTGAGGAAGGCCCACTGTGGCCTGGCAGGGACTGACTTGGAAGTGTTGTCTTGGTGGCAGGGACAGTAGAGCTCATTAAATGATCATTTGCTCTCCCCCTCATATTCTAGTCCTTGGCAGTTAGCCAGGGCCTTGTCACGAGTGCTGGTCGAAAAATGTGAGCAGAGAGCACACTACTTACGGACAGTTACAGTGAAACCCCTGTGTGATTCTCCTCTCTCCCCTCCTGCTGTGGGGCTGGGAGCCTATGAGGATGCTGTGAGTATCATGGGTACAGTTACAAGGAGGTGGCATTTCCTCCATGTATGACAGGGCCTCTCCCTCACTCTCTCAGGGGACCTGTGGTCCCCACCATGATGGACTCCCCTTATTTTAAGACCCTAAGGTATTGTAACTATTTGTTACATGGCACAGCCTATAGTTTCCTGACTACTGCACTGCCTAGAAAGAGCAGGAAGGGTAGCAGCCTTCATATTTGTGCTAGATATCTATTGCTGTGTAACGAATCACCACAAAACGTAATACCTTAAACACCACTGGGTATAATCTCAATCTCAGAGTTTCTGTGGGTCAGGGCTACGTCCTCTGACTCAAGGTCTCCCAGACTGAAGTTAGAGTCTTAGCTGGGGCTGGGGTTGCATTAGCCCATGGTCCACTGGGCAACCTATGATTCCAAGATCTCTTGAGAGATTGCTGCTGGGAAGCAGTTCCTGTGGCTGTCAGGCTGAGGGTCCCAGTTCCTCTCTAGATGTTGGCCAGAGGCTCCCTCAGTGTCTTGTCATGTGGGCCCCTCCTTAGGCAGCTGACAACATGGCAGCTGGATTCCTCAGAATGAGCAAGAGAGTGTGAAAGCGAGTATGTGTGTGTAAGCAAGAGGGAAGTCACAGTCTTGCATAACCTAGTATCACTGAGTGACATCCATCAAGTCTGCTCTAGTCTATTCCTTGGAAGCCAGTCACTAGATGTAGCCCATTTACCAGAGGAGGGCATTACAAAAGGATGTGGACACAAGGCGACAACAATTAAGAAGCTAATCCTACAGTTATGCATTTGGTATTGACAGAAAATCTGCTAGGTGCTTTTGATACGTGAAAGTGAAAGTCACTCAGTTGTGTCTGACTCTTTGTGACCCCATGGACTATACCGTCTATGGAATTCTCCAGACCAGAATTCTGAAATAGGGAGCCTNATACAGTATTGTAAAGTAGAATAAAGTAAAATAAAAATAAAAATAAAAAATCTAAAAAAAAAAGTAGAGACATTACTTTGCCAACAAATGTCCATCTAGTCAAAGCTATGGTTTTTTCAGTAGTCAAGTGTAGATATGAGTTGGACTATAAAGAAAGATGAGCACTGAAGAATTAATGCTTTAGAAATGGTGTGTTTAGAAGACTCTTGAGAATCCCTTGGACTGCAAGGAGATACAACCAGTCCATCTTAAAGGAAATCAGTTCTGAAGGACTGAAGCTGAAGGTGAAACTCCAATACTTTGACCACCTGATATGAAGAACTGACATTTGAAAAGACCCTGATGCTGGGAAAGGTTAAAGGTGGGAGGAGAGGGGGAANCCAGTCCATCTTAAAGGAAATCAGTTCTGAAGGACTGAAGCTGAAGGTGAAACTCCAATACTTTGACCACCTGATATGAAGAACTGACATTTGAAAAGACCCTGATGCTGGGAAAGGTTAAAGGTGGGAGGAGAGGGGGAAGTCAGAGGATGAGATGGTTGGATGGCATCACCAACTCAATGGACATGAGTTTGAGTAAACTCCAGGAGTTTGGGATGGACAGGGAGGCCTGGTGTGCTTAGTGCAGTCCATGGGGTCATAAATACTCCGACATGACTGAACAGCTAAACTGATTCACTGAAACATTTGATAGAATTTGCCTGTGAAACCATCTGGTGCTCGACTTTTGCTTGTTTGGATATTGTTAATTACAGTTATACTTTCATTACTTGTGATTGTTCTATTCTTATTTTCTATTTCTTCATTGTTCAGTCTTTGAAGGTTATGTTTTTTTTTAATAATTTTCCTATTTCTTCCGGACTTTCCATTTTATTGGCTTATAGTTGCTTCAAGTAGTGTCTTATGATCCTTTGTATTTCTGTGGTGTCAGTTATGACTTCTTTTTCATTTTAAATTTTATTGATGAATCTTAACTAAATGTTTGTCAATTTTATCTTCTTAAAGAACCAGCTTTTAGTTTTATTGATCCTGCTATTATTTTCTTCATTTCTATTATATTTGTTTCTGTTCTGATCTCTTTGGTTTCTTTCCTTCTACTAAACTTCGGATTTTGGGGTTTTTTTGTTTTGTTTTGTTTTGGTGCTTTCTCTTGTTGCTTTAGATCTAAGGTTGCTGCTAAGTCACTTTTAGTCGTGTCCGACTCTGTGCGACCACATAGATCGCAGCTCACCAGGCTCCCCTGTCCCTGAGATTCTCCAGGCAAAAACATTGGAAAGTGAAAGTGAAGTCACTCAGTCATGTCCAACCCTCAGCTACCCCATGGACTGCAGCCTTCCAGGCTCCTCTGTCCATGGGATTTTCCAGGCAGGAGTACTGGAGTGGGGGTGCCATTGCCTACTCCAAGATGTAAGGTGGAAACACTGTCAGACTTTATTTTGGGGGGCTCCAAAATCACTGCAGATGGTGACTGCAGCCATGAAATTAAAAGACGCTT
>SJYV01032512.1:0-20005 GCA_006410875.1 Neotragus pygmaeus | reverse complement strand
TCTTCCCAACCCAGGGATCGAACCCAGGTCTCCCACATTGTAGACAGATGCTTTACCATCTGAGCCACCGGGGAAGAAGCACAGTTAAATATGGTTAAAATGGTATGTTTTTATTATGTGATTTTTTTACTACACACATTGTATAAAAGAAACCTTTAAAAGTAATGTGTTGACCCTCATTTTTGTCTTTTATATAAATAACCCTGATGTGCTATAATATCTTGCTCTGACCATGCCAGATTTGTAATAAATATCTATGTACCAAAAAGGAAAGAATGCCTACCCAAGCGCTATTTGGGAGAAATACCTCCCAGGGGGTTATAACAGAGATCAAGCTGGAGGTAATAAAATGACAAAGCATCTCTCATTTCCATCATTCCCTCTGAGATGACTATGAAAGAACAGGATGCATCATCCTTTAGGACACTTCACTAAGATTTATAGCAATTGTTCCTTTCTTTCAGATTGCTGTTACTTTCGTCAGTGTTACATACTGTCATTAAATTCTCCACCCTCACTATTACAGCTTCCATTACCACCCACATGGCACTACGGCTTTATCCATGGGTGGCAGATGTTATCACCATATGTCATCCGATCAATTTTCCATTCAAGGGTAATGTAATGTTTGGGGGAACGCCAACTCACACTTTAGTAAAGACTTTCTCTGTAGTCTTCACCAGCCGTAAATGCAAGCATCCTTTCAACTTCTTGGCTTTGATAGCTAACCAAAATTCAGCAGGGAACTTAAAGATGTATTGCATATTTCCATGTTAGTTGGGCTCTCTCTTACTATTACCTGCCAAATTGCTTCCTATTAAGAAGTTTTGCAATATTTTGCTTTCCTCTATTTTTATTCTTCTGCCCAGAACATCCTGGACAGAGAACCATTAGCAAGATGCATCCCAAAGAAGATAGTGGTCTCAGGTCTGGTTCACAAGGTTGCTAATTTTTGTTTATTTCCAGGATCTTTATTTTATCTCCTTATTCTAGAAGTTGGCTTTGCTCATAGAGTTTGAAATTCTTATTCTATATAATTCTAAAGGATAACCAACAATGACAAGATCAATTTATCATCATTTATCATGATTTGCATATGCTTTCTCTCTTTCTCTCATTCCTTTTAGTTTTCTTCTTTTTTTCTCAACATTTTCTCCCAACTCCATTCCTCTCTTGCTATGGATTTATACTTTCCCATGTTTATTGAACACATTATTTGCCAATCACTGTGCTATGCTCTGCATATTTAAATATTAAATAAAATGCACTTCTAATAAATTTTTCAAATCTGAAAGTTTAAACCTCAAATTATTTTGAAACCAGTCCTGCCTAAATCACTAAATTTCTCACACATGTTGGGTAATTAAAATGTGGACTGTTTGGGAGGAGAGCAAGTGGAAACAATTAATTGTTTTTATTGATCATGAAATGATTTCCCTCTCAAGTGTTCTAGATGCTTTATAATTTGGTAAATAAAGTTCTCTTTACATTATCTACAATCATCAATATTTTAAGAACTTGCATTATGTTCTTTTTCCAATCTCATGGTTAAACTCACTTGAAACCTGTTAATTCCAATGATCATTGAACTTGCTTTTCTCCATATATTTTCTGTTTGTTTCTTTCTTGATATGTGGTAACTAGAAATTACTGTGGCATTTCAAATGTAGATAGAAAAACTGAAATTTTATATGAATATAATTTTCTTTTAAAAATTTCTTATTTATTATGCTTCTAGAAAACAGGTAGGTGTGTGGGCATTTTGAGTGACATGAACCAAAATGGTATGTCTCCTCCTGAGTTATAGCTGATGTTCAAAAATCATCACGTTTAAATTTAAATAACTTTATATCTACCCCTAATGAAAATCACCCACTACTTTATTATTCATTAATGCTGACCTATAATTTTTTTTTAGTTTTCTTTTTTATGGAACTCTCCAGGAAAAGTAAGTAGAATCAGAACATAAATTATTTTACTGTTTTTCAAAACATTTTATTAATATCAATTGTTGTAAAACTAACAACCCTATTTGTAATTTTCTTAAGCCCTGGGTGTTCTTTGGAAGGAATGATGCTAAAGCTGAAACTCCAGTACTTTGGCCACCTCATGCGAAAGTTGACTCATTGGAAAAGACTCTGATGCTAGGAGGGACTGGGGGCAGGAGGAAAAGGGGATGACAGAGGAGGAGATGGCTGGATGGCATCATCAACTCGATGGACGTGAGTCTGAGTGAACTCCAGGAGTTGATGATGGACAGGGAGGCCTGGCAGGCTGTGATTCTTGGGGTCACAAAGAGTCAGACATGACTGAGCAACTGAACTGAACTGAACTAAGCATAAATTCCTGAAGAAACCATTATGCCAATTTTATTTTTATCCAGAGCATCTTATCACTCAGCAAATTCCTTTTTTTGATATATCATATTTCATAATCTTCTATATTTTGTGATACTTTGGGAAATTTTTTTAAATTAACACCCATATGAAAATGTAGACTCTTAAAAGCTCTTTAACAAAGAGATCACAAGGCACTTTTTTTTCTCACTAGAATATGTTGTCACCTTTGCTCCCATAGTTATTCCAGTTATTGCTATAATCTATGATCCTCCTCTTTGTTATACATTCTCCTGAGATACACCTCAAGGGCAGGAAGTACATCTGTTATTTAATTTGGGTCTCGCACTCCTGTTCTATAGTGTAGATCATAAATGTATATAGATAAGATATAATTTACCTCTATTAGCATGAGAGCTCCATAAAGTCAGAGATTATGACTTTCTTTACTATAGTAACAATAATCTTCATGCAAAAATCTCAATAAATATTTGTGAATTCATACTTTCAGAAGTACACTGTTAATATTTCACAAGTAACTAATGAAGCTAGTCTCATCTGTTTTTTTAATTAAATACCTTTGAACATCTCTTACTGTTCAATGATTATCATGGTGTTCTCACATGGGTGGAAGTCACACTGATGGTCTCCTGGCACCAAGGTAATTTATAACAACATGTAAAATACTTTGGCCAGTTGTACCAAATTTTACCCTTGAGTTCTTATAAGCATTTGGGTAGTTGCCAACAAGTCTTGCTGATCCATTCTTTTCTGTGGCTCATCTACATCAATACCGTCTTAGTATTCTTTATTACCTTTTGATCTGATGCTTCTGAATCTCAATTTCAAAAGACAATTTAAGAATCCTTTAATAAAATCCATAGTGAAGATTGGAATGAAAAAATAATTTTCTATATTTTTAATCCCTTGGAGAAGGAAATGGTAACCCACTCCAGTTTTCTTGCCTGGCAAATCTCATGGACAGAGAAGCCTGGTAGGCTACAGTCCATGGGGTCACAAAGAGTCGGACATGACTGAGTGACTTCACTTTCACTTTCATGCTTATGAGACCAGAGATATGAAATAGTTCTACTGATCCTTCAGCTTACATTAACACATTGAAAGTCTTTTATCTTTGACATCTTTGTTCCTTGCAGGGGTCTTCTTGCTTCTAAAGTACGTAATTGTGGATGCATTTGGACTACCACACCTTAAGAGCCTCCCAATTCCATTTACTTCACAAGTCCTTCACTTTCAAAATATGTTTTATTAAGATAGTCTCTAGTTAAGTATGGTGGTGTGGGTGCTCAATTATGTTTGATTCTTTGTGGCACCATGAACTGTAGCCCATCATGCTCCTCTGCCCTTGGAACTTTTCAGGCAAGAATACTGGAGTGAGGTGCCATCCTACCCCAGGGGATATTCCCATCCAAGAGATCAAATGCCAAGCTCTTACATATCCTGCATTGGCAGGTGGATTCTTTATCACTAGCTCCACCTGGGAAGCCCAGTTCAACATGGTTAATTTTTATTTAATTATTTGGTCTATGCCAAGCCACAGTGTTCATTTGCATGATCCTAAAACCTTACCTCGCCTCTATTGCTCAACTGAGGAAAACGTCACTCAGTTAAGACAAAATATTGAAGTCCTTTCCTATTACAAATTGCTCTAATTTTGAGACTTCCAGAAAATTTCCCAATTCTTTTACTCTTTTGGCTTGTCTTCATTATCCAGGTTTTTAAGAATTCTTAAATTATTTAATAATGGTATTTAACCTTTAGAGTTTTCGTCATATTTACTTCTCAGGAAAGATTTTTAAAGTCACTCAGACTACCCTCAGGTCGATTACCTCTGCTTCTGACAACATGTAACTGAATTCCCATGGTGATCAAGGGTCCCACTGTTACGGTTCCTTAGGAAAACATCTTCTCTATCACCGTCAGCCTGATTATTCTCATCACTTCTGTCTGCCCAGTGGTCTAGGCAGAGACATGCAGTCACGAGGAAGGCCACTTGTTTCTGTTATTGTTCAGTTGCTAATTCATGTCTGACTCTTTGCGACCCAATGGACTTGCAGCATGCCAGGCTCCTCTGTCCTCCACTATCCNGATGTTCAAGCTGGTTTTAGAAAAGGCAGAGGAACCAGAGATCAAGTTGCCAACATTCGCTGGATCATGGAAAAAGCAAGAGAGTTCCAGAAAAACATGTATTTCTGCTTTATTGACTATGCCAAAGCCTTTGACTGTGTGGATCACAAAGAAGCCTTTCTCGATCTCAAAGTCGCTCAGTCGTGTCTGAGTCTTTGCGACCCCATGGACTGTAGCCTATTAGGCTCCTCTGTCCATGGGATTTTCCAGGCAATAGTACTGGAGTGGATTGCCATTTCCTCTCCAAAGGATCTTCCCAACCCAGGGATCGAACCCAGGTCTCCCACATTGTAGACAGATGCTTTACCATCTGAGCCACCGGGGAAGAAGCACAGTTAAATATGGTTAAAATGGTATGTTTTTTATTATGTGATTTTTTTTACTACACACATTGTATAAAAGAAACCTTTAAAAGTAATGTGTTGACCCTCATTTTTGTCTTTTATATAAATAACCCTGATGTGCTATAATATCTTGCTCTGACCATGCCAGATTTGTAATAAATATCTATGTACCAAAAAGGAAAGAATGCCTACCCAAGCGCTATTTGGGAGAAATACCTCCCAGGGGGTTATAACAGAGATCAAGCTGGAGGTAATAAAATGACAAAGCATCTCTCATTTCCATCATTCCCTCTGAGATGACTATGAAAGAACAGGATGCATCATCCTTTAGGACACTTCACTAAGATTTATAGCAATTGTTCCTTTCTTTCAGATTGCTGTTACTTTCGTCAGTGTTACATACTGTCATTAAATTCTCCACCCTCACTATTACAGCTTCCATTACCACCCACATGGCACTACGGCTTTATCCATGGGTGGCAGATGTTATCACCATATGTCATCCGATCAATTTTCCATTCAAGGGTAATGTAATGTTTGGGGGAACGCCAACTCACACTTTAGTAAAGACTTTCTCTGTAGTCTTCACCAGCCGTAAATGCAAGCATCCTTTCAACTTCTTGGCTTTGATAGCTAACCAAAATTCAGCAGGGAACTTAAAGATGTATTGCATATTTCCATGTTAGTTGGGCTCTCTCTTACTATTACCTGCCAAATTGCTTCCTATTAAGAAGTTTTGCAATATTTTGCTTTCCTCTATTTTTATTCTTCTGCCCAGAACATCCTGGACAGAGAACCATTAGCAAGATGCATCCCAAAGAAGATAGTGGTCTCAGGTCTGGTTCACAAGGTTGCTAATTTTTGTTTATTTCCAGGATCTTTATTTTATCTCCTTATTCTAGAAGTTGGCTTTGCTCATAGAGTTTGAAATTCTTATTCTATATAATTCTAAAGGATAACCAACAATGACAAGATCAATTTATCATCATTTATCATGATTTGCATATGCTTTCTCTCTTTCTCTCATTCCTTTTAGTTTTCTTCTTTTTTTCTCAACATTTTCTCCCAACTCCATTCCTCTCTTGCTATGGATTTATACTTTCCCATGTTTATTGAACACATTATTTGCCAATCACTGTGCTATGCTCTGCATATTTAAATATTAAATAAAATGCACTTCTAATAAATTTTTCAAATCTGAAAGTTTAAACCTCAAATTATTTTGAAACCAGTCCTGCCTAAATCACTAAATTTCTCACACATGTTGGGTAATTAAAATGTGGACTGTTTGGGAGGAGAGCAAGTGGAAACAATTAATTGTTTTTATTGATCATGAAATGATTTCCCTCTCAAGTGTTCTAGATGCTTTATAATTTGGTAAATAAAGTTCTCTTTACATTATCTACAATCATCAATATTTTAAGAACTTGCATTATGTTCTTTTTCCAATCTCATGGTTAAACTCACTTGAAACCTGTTAATTCCAATGATCATTGAACTTGCTTTTCTCCATATATTTTCTGTTTGTTTCTTTCTTGATATGTGGTAACTAGAAATTACTGTGGCATTTCAAATGTAGATAGAAAAACTGAAATTTTATATGAATATAATTTTCTTTTAAAAATTTCTTATTTATTATGCTTCTAGAAAACAGGTAGGTGTGTGGGCATTTTGAGTGACATGAACCAAAATGGTATGTCTCCTCCTGAGTTATAGCTGATGTTCAAAAATCATCACGTTTAAATTTAAATAACTTTATATCTACCCCTAATGAAAATCACCCACTACTTTATTATTCATTAATGCTGACCTATAATTTTTTTTTAGTTTTCTTTTTTATGGAACTCTCCAGGAAAAGTAAGTAGAATCAGAACATAAATTATTTTACTGTTTTTCAAAACATTTTATTAATATCAATTGTTGTAAAACTAACAACCCTATTTGTAATTTTCTTAAGCCCTGGGTGTTCTTTGGAAGGAATGATGCTAAAGCTGAAACTCCAGTACTTTGGCCACCTCATGCGAAAGTTGACTCATTGGAAAAGACTCTGATGCTAGGAGGGACTGGGGGCAGGAGGAAAAGGGGATGACAGAGGAGGAGATGGCTGGATGGCATCATCAACTCGATGGACGTGAGTCTGAGTGAACTCCAGGAGTTGATGATGGACAGGGAGGCCTGGCAGGCTGTGATTCTTGGGGTCACAAAGAGTCAGACATGACTGAGCAACTGAACTGAACTGAACTAAGCATAAATTCCTGAAGAAACCATTATGCCAATTTTATTTTTATCCAGAGCATCTTATCACTCAGCAAATTCCTTTTTTTGATATATCATATTTCATAATCTTCTATATTTTGTGATACTTTGGGAAATTTTTTTAAATTAACACCCATATGAAAATGTAGACTCTTAAAAGCTCTTTAACAAAGAGATCACAAGGCACTTTTTTTTCTCACTAGAATATGTTGTCACCTTTGCTCCCATAGTTATTCCAGTTATTGCTATAATCTATGATCCTCCTCTTTGTTATACATTCTCCTGAGATACACCTCAAGGGCAGGAAGTACATCTGTTATTTAATTTGGGTCTCGCACTCCTGTTCTATAGTGTAGATCATAAATGTATATAGATAAGATATAATTTACCTCTATTAGCATGAGAGCTCCATAAAGTCAGAGATTATGACTTTCTTTACTATAGTAACAATAATCTTCATGCAAAAATCTCAATAAATATTTGTGAATTCATACTTTCAGAAGTACACTGTTAATATTTCACAAGTAACTAATGAAGCTAGTCTCATCTGTTTTTTTAATTAAATACCTTTGAACATCTCTTACTGTTCAATGATTATCATGGTGTTCTCACATGGGTGGAAGTCACACTGATGGTCTCCTGGCACCAAGGTAATTTATAACAACATGTAAAATACTTTGGCCAGTTGTACCAAATTTTACCCTTGAGTTCTTATAAGCATTTGGGTAGTTGCCAACAAGTCTTGCTGATCCATTCTTTTCTGTGGCTCATCTACATCAATACCGTCTTAGTATTCTTTATTACCTTTTGATCTGATGCTTCTGAATCTCAATTTCAAAAGACAATTTAAGAATCCTTTAATAAAATCCATAGTGAAGATTGGAATGAAAAAATAATTTTCTATATTTTTAATCCCTTGGAGAAGGAAATGGTAACCCACTCCAGTTTTCTTGCCTGGCAAATCTCATGGACAGAGAAGCCTGGTAGGCTACAGTCCATGGGGTCACAAAGAGTCGGACATGACTGAGTGACTTCACTTTCACTTTCATGCTTATGAGACCAGAGATATGAAATAGTTCTACTGATCCTTCAGCTTACATTAACACATTGAAAGTCTTTTATCTTTGACATCTTTGTTCCTTGCAGGGGTCTTCTTGCTTCTAAAGTACGTAATTGTGGATGCATTTGGACTACCACACCTTAAGAGCCTCCCAATTCCATTTACTTCACAAGTCCTTCACTTTCAAAATATGTTTTATTAAGATAGTCTCTAGTTAAGTATGGTGGTGTGGGTGCTCAATTATGTTTGATTCTTTGTGGCACCATGAACTGTAGCCCATCATGCTCCTCTGCCCTTGGAACTTTTCAGGCAAGAATACTGGAGTGAGGTGCCATCCTACCCCAGGGGATATTCCCATCCAAGAGATCAAATGCCAAGCTCTTACATATCCTGCATTGGCAGGTGGATTCTTTATCACTAGCTCCACCTGGGAAGCCCAGTTCAACATGGTTAATTTTTATTTAATTATTTGGTCTATGCCAAGCCACAGTGTTCATTTGCATGATCCTAAAACCTTACCTCGCCTCTATTGCTCAACTGAGGAAAACGTCACTCAGTTAAGACAAAATATTGAAGTCCTTTCCTATTACAAATTGCTCTAATTTTGAGACTTCCAGAAAATTTCCCAATTCTTTTACTCTTTTGGCTTGTCTTCATTATCCAGGTTTTTAAGAATTCTTAAATTATTTAATAATGGTATTTAACCTTTAGAGTTTTCGTCATATTTACTTCTCAGGAAAGATTTTTAAAGTCACTCAGACTACCCTCAGGTCGATTACCTCTGCTTCTGACAACATGTAACTGAATTCCCATGGTGATCAAGGGTCCCACTGTTACGGTTCCTTAGGAAAACATCTTCTCTATCACCGTCAGCCTGATTATTCTCATCACTTCTGTCTGCCCAGTGGTCTAGGCAGAGACATGCAGTCACGAGGAAGGCCACTTGTTTCTGTTATTGTTCAGTTGCTAATTCATGTCTGACTCTTTGCGACCCAATGGACTTGCAGCATGCCAGGCTCCTCTGTCCTCCACTATCCTCTGGCATGTACTCAAATTCATGTCCGTTGAGTCGGTGTTTCTATTTAACGATCTCAACCTCTGCTGCCACCTTCTCTTTTTGCCTTCAATCTTTCACAGCATCAGGGTCTTATCCAGTGAGTCAGCTCTTGCCAACAGGTGGCCAAAGTCTTGGAGCTTCAGCTTCAGCATTAGTCCTTCCAATGAATATTCAGGACTAATTTCCTTTAGGATTGACTGATTTGATCTCCTTACTGTCCAAGGGACTCTCAAGAGTCTTCTCCAGTACTACAGTTAGAAAGTATCAATTCTTTGGTCCTCAACCTTTTTTATGGTCTACTCTCACATCCATACATCACTGCTGGTAAAACCATATCTTTGATTATAAGAAACTTTGTTGGCAAAGTGATGTCTCTGCTTTTTAATATGCTGTCTAGGTTTGTCATAGCTTTCCTTCCAAGGATCAAGCATATTTTAATTTCATGGCTGCAGTTACCATCTGCAGTGATTTTAGAGACCAAGAAAATAAATCAGTCACTGCTCCCCCTTCTATTTGCCATGAAGTGATGGGACCAGATGCCATGATCTTAGTTTTTTAAATAAAAAATTCCATTCAGCATCTTTGAATTGAAGAGAGAGCCTGGTGGTCAATGTGCTAGAAGATTCTTGCCCTGGGTATATACAAAGCACAGAATTTGCCTCTGTTTCTTTATTTCCCATTCATTCTTAAAATCACTTTCATTTGCCTCTTGACCCAACCGCTCCTTTGAAACTGCTTACTTTCAGTTCACCAAGAACTAAAAGTCAAATTTCAATGGAAAAAAATGTTTCTAAAACTTAAGTCAGACAGAAAGATGAGTGCTGTATGATATTACTTATATGTAGACTTTTAAAAAGCCAAACTTGTAAAAATAGAACTGGTGGTTACCAAAGGGTATAGGAGTGGAAGGACAGGAAAGATGTTGTTTAAGAGTAGCAACCTTCGATTAGTAAATAAGCCCTATAGCTATGTATAAAGCACAGCAGAGTGAAAATAGACAATATTGTATTATAAACATCAAACTTGCTAAGAGATCACAACTTAATTATTCCAGCTCCTAAAATGAAAGGATAATTAGAGGTGCTAATTATCTACAATGCCAATCCCATTACAATACATAAATGTAGCAAATTAATGTGGTGTATGCCTTAAATTTACACAGTGCTATATGTCAAAAATATTTTCATGAAAAAAATAGTAAAATGTAAATGTGCATATGACTCACCTGGGGATCTTGTTAAAATGCAGATTATGATTCAGTTCACTGGGATAGATCTGAGATTCTGCGTCATCACGAGATCCAGAGGATGCCTAAGCTGACCTCAGTGGACTGCGCTATGTACAGCAAGGCACCAGACTTGGCAGAGCCTTGATAAGACAAAATCTTGAAATTCTTTACTCTTTTGGATTTTGCTCCATCATTCTCTTGGTTTCCCTCCAGGACGACTGTTCCTGTTCCCCTTCTCCAAGCATCTTTTCTTCATTCCACTACCTCTGGTCGTTCTTTAATGCCAAGAGTGTCATTCTCAATCTACTTCTCTTTCCAGAGTGACAGTTTTCAAACTTTAGTATAAAAGGAAAGGAAATTCATTAAAATGGAGTTTCCTAAGCCCCACTTCAGAGATTCTGATTTAGTAGGTATGGAGTAGTCCATTAGTGTGTATATTTTTAGAGTTATACATAGACTTATCATATAACCTGGTGATTCCACTCCTAGACATATACCTAAGAGAAATAAAAATATACGTCCATACATAAACTTGTATATGCATATTCATTGTGGCATAATCACAACAACCAGAAATTGAAACAACTCAAATGTCCACCAACTAACAAACGAACAAACAAAATGTCATATGGAATGGTATTTAGCAATAAAAAGGAATGAAGTATTGATACATTCTACAACAGACATTAACCTTGAAAACGTTATGCTAAATGAAAGAAACCAGACACAAAGGCTACATGCTATATGATTTCATTATATAAAATATATAAAATAGGCAATTTATATATAGAGAGAAATAGAAAATAGATTAATAGCTGCTTAGAACTAGGGGTTGGAAAGTGATGAGAGTAAATGCTAATGAACATGAGGTTTCTTTTTGAGGGTGATGAAAATGCATAGTTGCTTGTCATAACAGTGGCACAACTCCGATGCATTTTAAATTCTGATAAATGGGTTTTTTGGACCACAATTCTGAGAAGCACTGTCTAAGGGCGTTCATGCACTCTCATTGCTCTAGTTAAACCCTAGATGATGTTTGTATTAAATCTACACCCCAGACCTCATCATGATTTCAACTGACTACATAATAATTCAACCTGGATTATTAAAAAACTTCAAAATGTCAAAGCTAAATCAGTTATATTTACCTCTAAAACCTCTTCCCTCCACCCCTCTCTGAGATAACAGGGCTATAATCTAACAACAACAAATAAGTTCCGGTCAGAGTTTGTTTCAAAAAAATGCACATTTACTGAATCGATGACCTACAGCATGGTTGGCATAAATATCACCTGGGAGAACTTGCTAAAAATGCTAGGCCAAAAACTGCCCAAATGCTGACTCCTGAAGTCTGGCCTATGGCTTGAAGATCTGCATTTTTCATAAATGTTCCTACAACGATTCTCTTGCAGATGGGCCCCAATCCCCAAGTTAAATACTATCCAAGGGATTCCTCCAGTTATTCCTACATAGAAGCTCTGAAAGCATCTTTCACAAGAAAGGACTTGAAATGGGAATCAGAGATAATATAAGCTTCCCTTTATCTCTAACAGAGCCTCCCAAAGCTAACCCAAATAACCACGCATACAAGGTAAAACCAGTGCAATTCTATCTAAAGTCAGTTTCAGTGACCGTCTCTCCCCTCCTAACCAGATTGGCACCCCTAAAACCTTCCCATAGTTATATTCTGGACTACCAGGAATACCAGTGACTTGCTTTCATTCCAGTTGTTCTTGGAGTTAAAAAATATTTTCTTGTCACTTCTCTATTTTTCCCTCTTTGGTCTTATTTCCATGAGGACACATTAGTAATTTAAGAAATTGAATGGCAAAGCCTTTAAATATCTCAGGTAGAAAGTACACATCTCTATGGTTGAGATAACATTCATTGTTTAGTTTATGCCTCCCCATGGAAAATTTTCAGAACTTCACTAGTGAAAGCTCAATTAATAACACTTTTTATCATAAAGAGGCATGATTTGTATGATATTTTGTAAGTTAAGAGTTCAAGCTGTATATAGTTTAAATTCTTTGTCAGTTCTAGACAAACTTCCTTTAAGCTATGGACAAATTTGCTTTATTGCCTTAGAGAAGTCTGACGATATTTTCCTCAAATGTCCTTATATACATGTTATGCTTCTTACTTCAGAAGTGAAATGATTTTTCCCAAGGTTAATAGAATGATATTGGAATTCAATTAGTCACTTTGAGACATGGCAACAAAATGGCTGATTCCTTTTTAATCTTTTAACAAGTTCCCTTATTCACATAGAGAAATTGATGCCAGCATTTAAGAACTATGAAGTAATGCAAACCATATAACTTTGAAATATTTAAATATTCTAATGCTTGGGATTAAACATCTTTTTCATTGTGACTAGGCTCAGAAGCTGTTTTTAAGTGAAAACAGTGCCCAACAAAGGTTGAAATGCAAATAGTATTATACATAAATGTAAAGAGTCTTGATTCATTTTATCTTTTTGCAAACTAAATGTGCATGATGTTATCTTGATGTTCAGCCTCAACCTCTTCTATCTACATATCAAAACGTACAATGAGATCATTTTTCTCCCTCACTGGAAAAAAAAAAATCAGTGGGAACTGAAAAATAGGCAATGTCCCTAAGCTCTACTATGAGTGTTTCACTTTGATTTCAGATGGGTAAGGCATTGATTATCCAGCCCTATTTTCCTAAAGCCAAAGCAAGCCATTTTTACTTCAGTCGAGTTCACCTGCAGATATTTTCCATAGTTTGCAACTGTTCTTTGAAATATCTTTCATCTCTTTATTCCTTTCCTCTCCATATTCCTTTCTTCCCACTCCCTGCCTCTCTCCCAGCTGCAAGGATTTGTCCTCTAAAAGAGTGGGGGTGGGAGGGAACAGGGATGAAAGCAGACAGGGAGCATGAGCCGGAGAATGCCAGGATCTGGCTTTTGTTATTGGTTGGCTGCTGCCTGATGGATAGAAGAGGGAGGCGTGAACTCTTCAGTCTGTTCTGACGGAGCCGAAGTACAGAAACCATATTTACAGGTAAGAGCAAAAGAGAAGGGAAAACGTTCTTTTTCTTCAAAAGAGAATGCTTCTCAATTCTTATTGAGACAATTTTATGATCTAGAAATTACATCGTAAGACATTTCCTTGAAAGTGTGTCCCTCACATTACTTGAGGAAGCTTGCAATGAGCTGTTCTTTCTCCCTATAAAATCCTTAGCTGATAAAAACACCAGAGACATGTTTTATCCTGGATAACTTTCTAGCAAGTGTTACTGGAGCAAAATTAATAGACGAAATGAGTCATCGAGTGTCTTTTTTTGTTCGTTTTTATTCAAGTGTATGTTATTGTGAATCGAAGGCAGACTGAGGAAAGCTCGGTAAATTCCACAGGTCCTGAGAAAATGGAGCTTTCTCTGAATATACAGTACAAAATTTCATGTGGAGTTTAATGTTTACAACACAAGAAATGGCTTAGGAAAATAATTTTTGCAGGTTGTAGACTCTTTGAACACTAATTTAGCATGAATGATTTCTATGCATTTTATTTAACTCACTCCTCTTGATAAAGAACATATTATTAAGTAGTTATATCATTTTATTTAGTAAATTGTAAGTTCATATGATAATTAAATAATTGTCTTTATTTGTCAATATGCATAGAGCTGTTTTCATTTTCAAAGTCCAGAAACCTGTTTGTGAGGAATTAAACATTGCTATAAAAATAGCATCTTATTAGAAAAGTTTCATTGGTAGTTTTATTAATCAAATATATCTATACAAAAATTCCATCACAGCATTTATATTGTTGGTAATACCGCTAGGGCAATATTTTTAACAGTTCAAAATTAAGATTTTACTTTACCATTTCCTTCTCTCTCTTAATATTGTCTTTTATGTACCCTTAGGATAAATGTATAGACTTAAATGACATACTTATAACAGAGACATATGAAAAATAATCTACTCCAAGTACATTTAATTTTATAGTGATTTAAATTTGTAAATATAGGTCAATTTAGGTTGAGAAACCTCATTAAAATGGAGTTCCTTTTAAGAAAGGTTATTACTGATTTGAACACACTGACCATCAAGTACTACTTGTTGATTATATTAATAAAAGTCTTTGAATGATGACTTGTTCATATATTTTAAAAATGCTTCTTTTGAATGATTCACAAACTAATAGGAATGGATGTACACAATGTTTTTGGATTTTTTTTTAGTGTTGTGTTTGTTTTCTGTTTTTGTTGAGAAGTGGATTTTACCTTTGAAGAACAGACAAAAACATAGCAGTTTTTGCAAAACTGAAAAAAGAGGGGGAGAAAAACTATTGAATGAAATGATTATCTAAATGAATGGAGAACTATCTTTAATTATGTAAATGTGCCAAGCATAGTTAATAATATGTTTACACACTTAAATGTCATATTGACCCAAGCAAATACTCTTGCATAATTTATTTTGAGCTATTTTTGGATTTCAAAAATTTAATGATGTTAAAATACTGCCATGTTTCTAATTATTGATGGATTCTTCTGATCTTGTTTTTCAAAACAAAATGATGGTAGAAATTAATGCACCCCTTATATTGGAATTTAAGGAGATATGTAGCATCAGATATTCATCTCCTGAAATGTGTTATAGAAAATAAGTTACAGCAGCTACACTTTTTTGAAAATTATAAATTCCAAGTAAATCTACCTCTAAGAATGAAGGGGAATTGATGAAAATTAGAGAGCAGAGTTCCACATGGTTTTAAATTATTCTGTTTCCTTGGAAACCAGCTGCTGCAGATGCATTTTGCTTTCTTTGGCTAAAAATATCATCCTTTTAATAATCGCTAAGGGAAAGGTTCTGAATAAAACCAGAGTATATTGTTGCTGCTTTTTATAATTTGCTTAATGGCTCTCATATTTTGGATGAAAAGTAGTTAAACCCTTTCTCAATCAGACTTTTCTATCCTCCATGGGCAGCCGTCTGCATGAGATAACTATGGTAGCTTTTCCTGCAGAGACTATGTGAAAAAGAATGTATGTGTGCGTGTGTGCATGCACACACTGGAGTGGAAGCAAGAGAGAAAAAAAAGTATGAAAGAAAACAGTTAAGAGGTTCCTGTCCAAGGGAAGGGTGGAATACGGCATGTGAAGCCCATGTAAGGCTGCTGTGTGAGTGGTGCCAAAGGAAGACCATTTGCTTTTCCTTTAGTGCAAACATAAAGATTCAAATGTAGGTTTTTAATAGAGACCTCTATATCCAACTTTGTCTCCTGGGCAGAATACTTTCTTTCTTTTTTCTCTTTATGTTTGTAGCAGTTAGTCAGATACTGAGCAAGACAGTAAATTAAGAAGCATTTTTTAAAAATGTATCAGTCATTTCAATCATAAAAAGAGAAAAACTTGAGATATATGTTCAGTCTAACACCCATGGTATCATGAAAAGGATGAAATACATATTTTGACATATGAGATTAAAAATGTCTTTTAACTTAATGTCCAGACCATCTTTTATTAATGTAGTCATTTCCTTACCTTTGTAATATATCTATTGTATATTAAAAAATCACACATTTCAACAACCTAATCACTGTTTTTCAACAGTATTAAGGTAATATATTTGAAATTTAATAGGAATTATTATAAATACACATACTTTTTGTTTTATTTGAAACCTTTTGCTATTTTTTTGGACATGAAATTTTTATGTGGCTTTTCTTTATAAGAAATAAAAATCACAACTATCATCGTATTTTACCCTAGGCAGTTTTTAAAATTAAAACATTATATTATGATTTTTAAATCTCAGCTATTTGGTGAAAGGGAAAGTTCGGCATAAAGCTGCTATATATTTCCTGGTTCATTAGAAGCATGTGGGCTCAGTCATGTCTGACTCTTTGGGACACTATGGACTGTAGCCCGCCAGGCTCCTCTGTCCATGGGATTTCCCAGGCAATAATACTGGAGCAGGTAGCCATTTCCTTCTCCAAGGGATCTTCCTGACCCAGGGATCAAACCTGTGCCTCCTGTGTCTTCTACATTGCAGGAGGATGCATTTTATTATAATTCAGATGAGAGTCCTAATTCTGTCTTCCCTTTCACCACTTGTTTAAATGCTTTTGACATATAATATCTTATTTTAATAATATTAACCTTAGTTTATTAGATTAAGTGTTAGCAATGGAGCAAATAAAGTACTACAAGCCTAAACCATGTTTTAATATATTTAATATGTAGGCAATACATTATTTAAAGTTAAATTAATTTGGTATGTCACTATGTTATTTTTCAAAAAGAGTTAGGATAATGGGAAGTACTTAGTTTTTATCAATTAACACACACAAAGCACTTCAATGGCAGCACTTTCATCATAAACACAGATGACATGAAAGAGCATGCTAACAAATCAGATTGACTAGGAAATGAATTATGCAACCTGTGCAAATAACTAATTTCAGGCACATTCAAAATTTTCAAGTATGTTTCAAGTTCCTGAAAAGAATGCATTGCATGGACTTTAGCTACAGATAATTTCTAAGTACAGCTTGTTAATAGTGATTCTTTACTGCTTTATGCTTTTTTATTTGCTTAAAGTAGCTTGCCAGATTCATAGGTGAGTTTACATAGGTCTCTTAAGTCTCACGAAATGTATTCAGGAATATGAAATATTAATAGTTTCCCCTATAATATAGGTAGACAACTTTATATCTATAATGAGAATATGCTGCCTTGGTAAATAACCCTACACTGCTGGAAACGGAAGGGTGGGATTTAGAAAAAATGGAAATTCCACTAGGATAAGGGAGCTCGGGTCAGGTTTCACTGTTCAAACTGTGCTAGATACTTCAAGTAATTCAAGCAAATGAAAAACCATGTTAGTGTTTGTACTGTGGCAGGCCATGATTCAGGCTTCCCTGGTAGCACACCTCTGCAATGCAGGAGACCCCTGTTCGATTCCTGGGTCAGGAAGATCCCCTGGAGAAGGGATAGGCTACCCACTCCAGTATTCTCAGGCTTCCCTGGTGGGTCAAACAGTAAAGAATCCACCTACAATGCATGAAACCTGGGGTTTGATCCCTGGGTTGGGAAGGTCCCCTGGAGGATGGAATGGCAACCCACTCACTTTTCTTGGGAAAATCCCCATGGACAGAGCAGCCTGGCAGACTACTGTTCATTGGGCTCACAAGAAGTTGAACATGACTAAGCACAGCACAGTGCAGGCCTAACTCAAAAATATTCTTGATCAGAATTTATTTTTGACTTAGTATATATCTAATACCTGAGAGTATAGTATAAGGTTTATATCAGTATAAAAAGGGCGTTGATTCAAAGCAGCGATATTATTCTTTAATTACCATTTTGTGAATCAAGGAGCAAGGAATAGATTTGCTTATCAAGGTAATGATCATATTTGGATGTTTTACATATCTCGGTGTATCAGTTGGGCAACTCATTCTATTTCTTGGTCAACTATTTAGATCTCAGTGGATGACAAATAGACTAAATAGTTTGACCTGAAAATTGCTGAATGTACATACTCTGAGAATAAGGATTCAATATAACTTTTCAAGCATTTAATGGAAGACTATGATGACCTTGATAAATGTCAATGCTAATTCTAAGGATGACACTTCACCAAGAAAATTACTTAGTGGGAGATCAATTTTGCCATTCATTCATTTTAGTCTCATGGCCAAAAAGATAGATAGTAGACATGTGATTTATTGCCAGAGAGTGTGTACTTTAGTTAGATCAAGGGCTTAACACATCATCTTCCAATACAACAAAAGTTAGTGCACACAACACATTCCTATAGATACATTTCTCCTGAATCACATGCACATTTGTAACAATATTAAATCACCAAGGAAAAGTAGTTCTTATGTAAAATTTTTTATCTTTTTTAAAAATATAAATTTATTTATTTTAATGGAGGTTAGTTACTTTACAGTATTTTATTGGTTTTGCCATACATCGACATGAACCCGCCACAGATATACACGTGTTCACCATCCTGAACCCCCCTCCCTTCTCCCTCCCCATATCAACTACAAAGTCTTTTGGCAAACACTCATTTAATTTTCATTATTCCCTCTAAATATTTTAGTCTTCCATCATTCTAGAAGTGTGGAGATGGCCTGTAGAGATCATTCCTTCCTGGACTGCTTACTTGACCTGTGAAGAAAGTAAGGCGCAGAGAAGGATTCTCAGAATGATACTGTAGTGGGAAACTGAGAACTATGCAAAACAAGAACAGCCTAACACTATGTTTGTATGAAGTATTGGTTATAATACATTAAATACTGGATGAATGAAAAGAAGAGTTGGGAAGACTTTGGAAGCGGGTGAAGAAACATGGTGTGCCAGATGCTCCCTAGTGTGCAAAAACACAGGAATTTTAGGGTTGCGCGGAACTCCCCATTTAGACCTGCTTTGGATTTCCTGTCATCCCGGTCACTTTGACTTACTGTCATAATCGCCTCGACTTTCTGTGAGTTTGCTCTCAGGGTCAAAACTGCATTCCAGTTTTGTTTTCTAGTTAAGTGTTGATTCGGTTAGCTGCTGTCATCTTGTGGGTTTATCACAATATGTTTAATAAATGAAACAAGCAACTTCTTAAACAGGACTCCTGAATGTATTTACAAAGATTTTCGTTTCCTTTTCTATGTCAGGTTAGGCTAGCCATGGAAAATCAATATTTGTTATCAGTCATGACCCAGGTAAAACTGATTTAGATGCTGTCAGCTTATTAAGGCAGAAAGATTGGGAAAGGTTCTCAAAAGTCATTAAAAAAAATTCTTGCTTTGCGGTCTTAGAATTCCTTTCTTATAGCTCATAAAACTTGAACCTTAGATTGTTTGGCCACTGTGATGTCTGGATCAGTACAGGGCCCTGAGTGGACTCTCCCAACCTGCCCGCTGAGGTTCCCAAGGACTGAGGGTCAAATGGAAAACTGAGTTTAGGGACTCCATTATAAGCTCCTGTATTCAGAGATCCTCACGCACTGTGGGCAGGACCACCAAGAGCAGTCTTAAGACCACCTCAGGCCTGTCTTGTACTCCCTGCCCTGGCTTTTAATGTGGTCCTTGCAGTCACTTCTCTGACCTCTCTATAACCTTTTACAACTATCTCGGTTATAATTCCGTGGCAGGGGGTTAGGGTTAGGGTTAGTGTCATCAACATCTATCATAATACCTGATATGTTTGATGTATCAAAATTGTGCCAAAATTGTTGCTTTCAGAGTAAACAAGTGAATGATCTTGTCAGAGTCATCTTACCCTTTCCTTGTACCTTTTCAATGACAGACACTCATTACATACTAAGATCGTCCCTTTCTTTCATGTGCTTCTTTGTCAACACCTTTCAGTGTGACAGTGTTTGTGTTACATAAATGTCGTTAATCCACAAAAAAGTTTGTGTCACAGACTTTTTATTGTATAAACTCCCTTTGACCTCTCTCTGACTTTAGCAGGGAATCGCATCTGTGCACAGTCCTCACCACGCCTCTCTGCATCATGCTGTTCCTTTATACTACTCTGCTGTTGAAGAGTAGAATACACACACACACACACACACACACACACACACAC
>SJYV01032511.1:0-17935 GCA_006410875.1 Neotragus pygmaeus | reverse complement strand
GGAGTATTACTCAGCCATTAAAAAGAATAAATTTGAATCAGTTCTAATGAGATGGATGAAACTGGACCCAACATAAAATTTTAATCGGCTGACTAATTTTATTGATTAGATAGAATCAATGAAATTTATAGATTAGAATATAGAGGAATGGGAATATCCATAACCTGTTAATCTAAGTATGAATGTAGAAAACCAATTTGGGAAACAGTTTGACATTCCATGTAACTGTACATGTTATGCAACCCAATATTTTGACACCTTGGTATATATTTCAGAGAAACTCTGGCTAACATGTACCACTAGGCATGAAAACATATGTGTGTGGAAATAATGTTATAACTACACAATAGTGTTATAACTACACAAGCAGCAACTACCCCACATAATACTTATTAGAATAATGGTTATACAAATTGTTGTATATTTGTCCAAAATGCAGTACCTAAGACAGGTACTCTAGGAAGTCAAACTATATTCATAATAAGATGTTATTTGCATTTTCCACTCTTTTTTTTTCCTTTAAACTCTCTTTTTACTGGTTTTTATTTTATATATATTTTTTTTCCTATGTGCAAAGTTTTTTTTTTTTTTTTTTACTCTACAATACTGTTTTGGTTTTGCCATACATTGACATGAATCCACCACAGGTGTACATGAGTTCCCAACCCTGAATCCTCCTCCCACCTCCCTCCCCATATCATCTCTCTGGGTTATCCCAGTGCACCATCCCCAAGCATCCTGTATCCTGTATCGAACCTAGACTAGCGATTCATTTCTTACATGACAGTATACATCTTTCAATGCCATTCTCCCAAATCATCCCACCCTCTCCCTCTCCCACAGAGTCCAAAATTCTTTTCTTTACATCAGTGTTTTTTTAGCTGTCTCGTATACAGGGTTATCATTACCATCTTTCTAAATTCCATATATATGCGTTAGTATACTGTATTGGTGTTTTTTTTTTTTTTTNCCCCATGATTCCTTCAGGTAGCTCCTTCTCGGGGACCCGCGAATAACTGGACCTGCTGGACGGGTCAACTAAGCACACAAGAGTATTACAAATGTGGAAACAATTACAATTCTAAAGAAGAAACTTTATAATTAAGGCAATCATAGAACCTGAGACCTTTCAGATTGGTGAAAGTTTATGTACAACCAGCTACAAATGTTCTCTCATATTCTGCTGATTCCCAAGCCAAAACTCCCATTCTCTTCCATGGTCTTTAGGTCGGGACTTTTTACATTTTTGCACTTATGACTAAGACTCTCCTGAAATAATACATTTTCCAATTTATTTCCACTTACAACCCTTTAAGCTCAGGGCAGTTTGAGCTGTCTTATTTTCCTAACTGATGGTCTGGAGTGTGGTCCCTGCTAACAAAACGAGGAAGAGAGTGAGCCTAAATTGCACCCCCCACTCCCAGCTCATCAACTTTTCATCTCCATCACCTTTTTCCAGAAGATAAGCTTCAGTGACTCCATTTTAAAGTCTAAGGATAGAATGCCTAACTGATTATTTAAATGTCTGTGCTACTGAAATATAAATAAGTCTTTTCCAGATGCTTACCTCTAGAAAGACTGTTATTATCAACTTAGTACATCTGTGCCTTTTTGCTTAAAATCTAAAATGGAAGGAAATGGTGTGTATTAGACAGAATGAATATTAAAAGGCTGGAAAAGTGGAAGGAGATGTTTAATGCATTATTTATTTACTTTTAACTGCAGAAAATAATTATTCCAAAACCTACATATCCATATACACTTACTTCATAAACCAGGAAAGTAACACTAGCAACATGTATATTTCATTTTTCTCCCACTTTGGGCCAAGAAATAAATGAAATTAACAAGTGCCAGTAACAAACTAGGATCACCTTATAACTTATAGTCTGAAAAAGGACATTGTTGAAGGGGGCTGAGGTATGGTATGAGGCCCAAATGGTGTCCTGCCTTGGCATCCATGAGTCAGATGGAAGGCTTCCAGGAGTTAAGTTCCTCTGCTTACTTTGTCCTGTGGACCAGGTATCTCAGAGAAACAACATCCTTCTTAGAAGGGGGGCAGTTTCTGCTTGTGCTTAAATAGCAGGTGTCTGTCTCATGCTGGGTTGCAGAATTGTTCAAACAATTCAGTCCCCTCTTTCTACCAGAACCAGAGGGCTCTCATCTTCTACCTCTTACAAAGCCTGCCTCTCAAACAACCCCGCCCCCCACATCATCATTCACTTTGTTCCCAAGTCAAGCTCTCTGTAGTCAGGTGTTGCAGGCAATGTCTTCGAATTAATAAATATGACTAATAAACTGCTGTCAATCTCATCTGCCCAGGGTCAGGGGTCACGTGTTTGGCTATATCCATAAGCCTAGGACAGAAATGCTTCTCTCACCTATGGTTGAATAAGAGTTACTTATGACCATGTTAGGGGAAAATACTGAGTGAAACTGCCCACCCTGACTAGGCACTGAAGTAACCATTTGCATGAGTTATGCAAGGAGGTCCATGACAGAAGTTTATGAAAGAAGGTCCTGGTAAGGAACACAGAATTAATAAGTAACCACCAATCAGAAGAGTTTAGGAAAGGTCCAAAAGAAACATCACATGTCCTACCACCTTCTCAGTGGCATCCATCTTGGCTGAGCAATGAAGTGCCACCAGGAAGGACCCTAAGTCAGAAAGACTGTTTAGAGACAACCCAGAAATTAATCCTATCACCATGAAGGCCAAGACTTTGAGCCACATGGCAGAGCAGTCTTCCTGGGTTCCCTCACCCTCTTGCTCTCTGCCCAGGTGCCCCATTCAACAAAGTCTCTTGCTTTGTCAGCATGTGTGTCTCCTCAGACAATTCATATCCAAGTGTTGGACAAGAGCCAACTCTCAGGCCCTGGAAGGGGTCCCCCTTTCTGCAACAGCCACAAAAAATCAAGTATACGGTAGAATGCTCCTGAACAAACTGGGACACCTGGTTAACCTAGTCAGACCATTTGTCCTTGGCATCTTATTTGAGAGATGAAAGGAGAAGCTGGGTCAGTTTCCAATGCAGCCCCCCACAAGAAGATGTATTCATTTAGACTCCATCTACAAAATCTGCATCTTTGCTCAGAAATAAACTCTAACCTTTGACAAAGGAGACAAGAATATAAAACAGAGAAAAGACAGTCTCTTTAATAAATGGTGCTGGGGAAACTGGAAAGTTACAGGTAAAAGAATGAAATTAGGCCACTGTCTAACATCAAACACAAAAACAAACTCAAAATGGATTAAAGACATAAATGTAAGAGCAGACACTATAAAACTTCTAGAGGAAAACACAGGCAGAACAATCTTTGATATAAATTGCAACAGTATTTTGGGGGATCCATCTCCCAATGTAAAGGAAATAAAAGCAAAAATAAACAAGCTGAACCTAATTAAATGTAAAAGTTTTTGCACAACAAAGTAAACTGTCAACAAAATGAGAAGACAGCATACTGAATGGGAGAGTGTTTGCAAATGTTCTCATAGCTAAGGGATTAATATCCAACATATAAAAACAGCTTATATAACTCAATATAAAAAAAAATCTGATTGAAAAATGGGCAGAAGAACTAAATATTTTTCCAAAGAAAAAATGCAGATAGTCAAGAGGCACATGAAAAAATGCTCAATATTGTTAATCATCAAGGAAATGCAAATCAAAGCCATAATAAGATATCACTTCACACCAGGCAGAATGACCATCATCAAAAAGAACATAAATAACAAATACTGCTGAAAGTGCGGAGTAAAGCAAGCCCCATATACTATTGGTGGAAATGAAATTTGGTGCAGCCACTGTGGAAAACAGTATGAAGTTTTCTCAGAAAACTAAAAATGAAAATACTATACGACCCAGCATTTTTACTTCTGGGTATATATCTGGAGGAAATTATAATATGAAAAGATATATGCATCCCAATGTTCACAACAGCACTATTTACAACAACCAAGACATGGAAACCTAACTAACCATCAACAGATGAATGGATAAAGATATAGTTATCTATTTACCTATCTACAGTGGAATATTATATATTATATAGTCTTCCCAGGTGGAGCCAGTGGCAAATAACCCACTGGCCAGAGATGTAGATGTGAGTCCCATGGACAGAGGAAAAGAGCCTGGCAGACTACAGTCCATAGGGTCACAAAGAGTCAAATAGGATTGAGCAACAGAGTACACATGATTATAATATATATATTACATATCTATATATACACATACAATGGAATATTACTGAATCATAACAAACACAGCCACATAGAAGAGTGGAAATTTGCTATTTCAAGCAACAAGGATGGACTTATTGTCTTTGAAGAATTTTCAACTGAAAAACATAGAGAAAAAAGAAAAAGCTACTACCATGGAAATCTAGAACCCTACGTACATTTTCCCATAGCACATGATGGTTGATTGTCTAGAACAGCTATAAAATATAAATCTATGTAAACCACTTTTACATTTTTGAATAGCCATATTTAGAAAGGAAAATGCAACCAAAAATAAATTTTAATAATATGTTGTAACTCATATATCTGAAATATCATTTCAGTATTTGTTTGTGTGTGTTTCTGTCCATGGGATTCTCCAGACAGGAATACTAGAGTGGGTTGTCATTTCCTTCTCCAATTCAGCATTTAATCAAAATAAAAGTTATTAATGAGGTATTTTACATCCTACAATTCATATGAAGACCTCAAAGTCTAATACGCATTTTACACTGATAGTCATCTCCATTCAGGTGCTCAAATTTTATTGAAATTACTTGATCTTTTAATATATGAATATATTTATATATACACAGTAGAATATTATGAGTCATAACGAACACAACCACATAAAAGAATGGAAATTTGCACTTGAAGAAATATGGATGATCTATTAATATATTAATAGATTCAGAGAACTAACACATTTCAAACATATATAGAAATAAATAACACTTTTAATAGCTTTTCTAATATTTTTGATAATTCTAATTGTTTTAATATTTACTTTAATGCTTAATTAGGCATAAATTATTACATTTAATATAATTTCCAAATTGAAAAAATTGGTTTCTCTTTTTTAGAACCAATTCAACTGAAGCAAAAGCACATCAAGTTGAACCAAGTCTGTTGAAGTAAATAATTCTTGAGTCAACTTTTACTATTAATCTAGAACACAAAAGAAAATTCCATCAATTGAAGGACAATCTTAAGTTTATTACTGTTAAAATTTTCTTCAAGCTTTTCTTGTAGTGTTTGCATATTTATATAACACTATTAGGTGCAGTTAAAATCTTCTGCATTCATACTGGAAAGATGTGTAAGATTATTATTGATTTGCACNAATTGAAGGACAATCTTAAGTTTATTACTGTTAAAATTTTCTTCAAGCTTTTCTTGTAGTGTTTGCATATTTATATAACACTATTAGGTGCAGTTAAAATCTTCTGCATTCATACTGGAAAGATGTGTAAGATTATTATTGATTTGCACTATGGAAAGTTTTAATTTCAACTGAAGTTTCATAATTTGTTAGGCAAAGTCACAAATAAGCTTTTCTTCTCCTTTGAAGTTTTAAACAAATCTAATTCATGTGCAATGCATACTGCTGAAAAAAGGAAAATTATAGTCATTTTTTCTTTGATTATTGAATGTTTGGTAACATTGCTCTTGCTTAGAAGACTCCGAACCTAAGTAACAATATGATACATCTTTGTAAAGCTCACGCATGACCAAACCAATAAATATTAGCAAAAATGCAAGACCACCATTCTCGTGGTCTTCTATTTCCTCCACAGTTTATATATAATAAATGATACTAACCAGTCTATCTGGGACATACTTTATAGAATCTTCATCAGGACACCGTAAAATTTTTTTTCTAATATTTTCAGTATCTCTCATATAGTTGACCAAAACAATAAGGGGAAATATCAAACTTTTACTTTAAAATTTGCATTTTCTACTTAATATAGCTAGAGCATCATCTACCATGACTGAAACTATTTCTTATACTACTAGAAAATTCTTCTTTAACAAATATGTATTTTAAATTATATATTCCACTGTTTAATATTCAGGGCCACAAATTGATAGCATTTCTTTACAAAAAATTTGGAGGTTTTTTGAGACAAAGATGTGCTAAAAGCATCAATATATAATGTCTCATGTCAGACAGCTAATCAAAAAGCTTAAAATTTTCTAAATGTTGAAAGAATTGATATTTGATATTGATAGAAATTTTTTCTATTCTAAAGGTTACTGTTTGGTGGCTTAAAGATTTATTTTTTTCTAAATTTTTTTTAGTTTTTTTTTTTTTTTTCTCATAATTTTCTAATAGAATTTCCATAGAAGAAATATATTCTTTACCATCTCTCTATCTAAAAGTTAGTTTCTTGTGAAATTATTTTGGTAGAATTCAACTGTGAAGCCGTCTGGACCTGGGCTTTTGTTTGCCAGAAGATTTCTGATTACAGTTTCAATTTCCATGCTTGTGATGGGTCTGTTCAGATTTTCTATTTCTTCCTTGTTCAGTTTTGGAAAGTTGTACTTTTCTAAGAATTTGTCCATTTCTTCCACGTTGTCCATTTTATTGGCATATAATTGCTGATAGTAGTCTCTTATGATCCTTTGTATTTCTGTGTTGTCTGTTGTGATCTCTCCATTTTCATTTCTAATTTTATTGATTTGATTTTTCTCTCTTTGTTTCTTGATGAGTCTGTCTATGGTTTGTCAATTTTATTTATCCTTTCAAAGAACCAGCTTTTAGCTTTGTTGATTTTTGCTATGGTCTCTTTTGTTTCTTTGGCATTTATTTCTGCCCTAATTTTTAAGATTTCTTTCCTTCTACTAACCCTGGGGTTCTCCATTTCTTCCTTTTGTAGTTACTTTAAGAGTGGAATTAGGTTATTTATTGGACTCTTTTCTTGTTTCTTGAGGTATGCCTGTATTGCTACGAACTTTCCCCTTAGCACTGCTTTTATAGTGTCCCACAGGTTTTGGGTTGTTTTTTCATTTTCATTCATTCTATGCATATTTTGATTTCTTTTTTGATTACTCCTGTGATCTGTTGGCTACTCAGAAGTGTGTTGTTCAGTCTCCGTGTTGGAATTTTAAATAGTTTTTCTCCTGTAATTGAGATCTAATCTCAGAAAAGATGTTTGGAATGATTTCAATTTTTTTGAATTTATCAAGGCTTGATTTATGGCCAAGGATGTGATCTATCCTGGAGAAGGTTCTGTAAGCACTTGAGAAAAAGGTGAAATTCATTGTTTTAGGGTGAAATGTATTGTAGATATCAATTAGGTCCAACTGGTCTATTGTATCATTTAAAGTTTGTGTTTCTTTGTTAATTTTCTGTTTAGCTGATCTGTCCATAGGTGTGAGTCGGGTATTAAAGTCTCCCACTATTATTGTGCTATTGTTAATTTCCCCTTTCATACTTGTTAACATTTTTCTTACATACTGCGGTGCCCCTATGTTGGGTGCATATATATTTATATTTGTTATATCTTCTTCTTGGATTGATCATTATATAGTGGCCTTCTTTGTCTTCTTTTCACAGCTTCTGTTTTAAAGTCTATTTTATCTGATGAGTATAGCTACTCCTGCTTTCTTTTGGTCTCTATTTGCATGGAATATCTTTTTCCAGCCCTTCACTTTCAGTCTGTATGTGTCCCTTCTTTCAAGGTGGGTCTCTTGTAGACAACATATATAGGGGTCTTGTTTTTGTATCCATTCATCCAGTCTTTATCTTTTGGTTGGGGCATTCAACCCATTTATGTTTAAGGTAATTGTTGATAAGTATGATCCCGTTGCCACTTACTTTATTGTTTTGGGTTCAGGTTTATACTCCCTTTTTGTGTTTCCTGTCTAAAGAATATCTTTTAGCAATTGTTGGAGAGCTGGTTTGGTGGTGCTGAATTCTCTCAGCTTTTGCTTGTCTGTAAAGCTTTTGTTTTCTCCTTCATATTTGAATGAGATCCTTGTTGGGTACAGTAATCTGGGCTGTAGGTTATTTTCTTTCATCACCTTAAGTATGTCTTGCCATTCCCTCCTGGCATGAAGAGTTTCTATTGAAAGATCAGCTGTTATCCTATGGGTATCCCCTTGTGTGTTATTTGTTGTTTTTCCCTTGCTGCTTTTAATATTTGTTCTTTGTGGTTGATCTTTGTTAATTTGATTAATATGTGTCTTGGGGTGTTTCATCTTGGATTTATCCTGTTTGGGGCTCTCTGGGTTTCTTGGATTTGGATGATTATTTCCTTCCCCATTTTAGGGAAGTTTTCAACTATTATCTCCTCAAGAATTTTCTCATGGTCTTTCTTTTTGTCTTCTTCTTCTGGGACTCCTATATTTCCAATGCTGGAGCATTTCATATTGTCCTGGAGATTGTCCTCAGTTCTTTTAATTTGTTTCTCGTTTTTCCTCTCTGATTCATTTATTTCTATCATTCTGTCTTCTATTTCACTAATCCTATCTTCTGCCTCCATTATTGTACTATTTGTTGCCTCCAGAGTGTTTCTGATCTCATTTATTGCATTATTCGTTATATACTGACTCTTTTTTATTTCTTCCAGGTCCTTGTTAAACCTTTCTTGCATCTTCTCAATCCTTGTCTCCAAACTATTTATCTGTGATTCCATTTTGAAATCAAGATTTTGGATCATTTTCACTATCATTATTCAAAATTCTTTATCAGGTAGATTCCCTATCTCTTCCTCTTGCTTGGTTTGGTGGGCATTTATCCTGTTCCTTTATTTGCTGGGTATTCCTCTGTCTCTTCATCTTGGTTATATTACTGCGTTTAGGGTGGCCTTTCTGTATTCTGGCAGTTTGTGGAGTTCTCTTTATTATGGAGTTTCCTCGCTGGGGGTGGGGTTGTATCAGTGGCTTGTCAAGGCTTCTTGGTTAGGGAAGCTTGTGTTGGAGTTCTGGTGGGTGGAGCTGGATTTCTTCTCTCTGGAGTGCAATGAAGTGTCCAGTAATGAGGTATGAGATGTCAATGGTTTTGGAGTAACTTAAGCTGCTTGTATATTAAAGCTTGGTGGTGTGTTCCTGTGTTACTGGAGAATTTTCATGGTATGTTTTGCTCTGGAACTTGTTGGCCCTTGCGTAATGCTTGGTTTCAGGGTAGGTATGGAGGTGTTTGATGAGCTTCTATAGATTAATGTCCCCTGGAGTCAGGAGTTCTCTGATGTTCTCAGGATTTGGACTTAAGCCTCCTGCTTCTGGTTTTCAGTTTTACTTTTACAGTAGCCTGAAGACTTTTCCATCTATGCAGCACTGATGATAAAACATCTAGGTTAGAGATAAAAAGTTTATCCACATTGAGGGACACCCAGAGAGGTTCACTGAGTTACATGGAGAGGAGAAGAGAAGAGGGAGGAGGGAGTTAGAGGTGACTGGAATGAGATAAGGTGGGATCAGAAAAGGAGAGAGCAGGCTAGCCAGTAATCATTTCCTTATGTGCACTCCACTGTCTGGACGGCTCAGAGATGTTCATGGAGTTATACAGAGAAGAGGAGAGGGAGGAAGGAGACAGAGGTAGCCAGGAGGGTAAAAGAGGGAAATAAAAAGGAGAGAGACAAATCCAGCCAGTAAACAGTTCCCTAAGTGTTCTTCACCGTCTGGAACACACAGAGATTCACAGAATTTGGTAGAGAAGAGAAGGGGGAGGGAGGAGACAGAGGCAACCTGGTGGAGAAACAGGAAAGTCCAAAGGAGGAGAGAGCGGTCAAGCCAGTAATCTTGCTCACAAGTAAAAATGGGTACTGAAGATTGGGTTTTTAAAGGTACAGAGTTGAGAACAAATACCAAAAAGCAAAGATTAAAAATCTAGAGTAGAGGTTGGATTTTCAAAAATACAATATTAAAGAAAAGAAGAAGAAAAAGAAAGAAAAGAAAAAAACAGTCACAAGAATTATTAAAAAAAAGAAAAATACCACAAAAAATATATATATGATGTTTGCTTTAAGAGCTTAAAATTTTAAAAATGCTAAAAAAAAAGAAGAAGAAAAAAAAACAAAAGAAAAAATGATCGCAAAAATAGTAAAGGTAAATCTGGGGCTTTCTCTGGTGGTGTTGTGGACAGTGTGCGGTTAGTTCATTTTCGGATAGTTCCTTGGTCTGGCTTATATTTCTTAAGATCTATACTTCCAAGGCGGTTCCCTCTGTTTTAGCTTCTTCTGTTTGCTGGTCTCTTCAGTATCTGTTTTCCACCCTGACACAAGGGGGACGGTGCTGGACACTTTTTTTTTTTTTTTTTTAGGCTCACTTGTTCAGTCATGCTGTGGGGAGGGAGGGATGCTGCAAACAAATAACACTAGCATGTGCTTGTACTGTCTCAGCCATGCTGGGCCTGCCCCCGCTCACAGCACACACCACTCAGGCTCTAGGTTGCTCTGCTAGGAACCATCTAAGGCTGGCCCTGGGCTGCATGCACCTCCCCAGTCTAAGCCGCTCAGGCTCAGGCACTCAGGTAGTCCTCAGATGTGCAGACTCGGTTGGGCCTGCGTTTTGTGCCCTTCCCAGGTCCGAGCAGCTCGGGTGTTTGGTGAGTGCGGTCGCTGCAGCTTATTGCCTTTCCCATCCTTGCTGCTCAGTTTTCTGGGTGTATAACTGATGCCCCTTCTTAGGCAGATGGTGACTGTCCAGAACCCCAAGAAGTCTTAGTTAGCAAAGAAGCTTGCTTGCAGTTTGGAAGTTAACGTTTCTCTGGGGCTGCGATTGCCCCCTTCCGGCCTTTCCAGCTCTGGCTGCCTGTCACCAGAGGGGGATGGTCTGCAGCTGGCTAATTCTGTTCCGTCCTTTGTTTTGTGTGTGATCCTGGTGGTGTCTTATGTTAGAGCGTTTTGCATGGTAGCTATCCCACAGTCTGGTTTGCTAGCCCAAGTTAGTTCACTCTGGTTACGCTCGAGGCATTCGGACCCAATTCTTAAAAGGCACTGCAGCCTGTGCCTCCCTGCCCAGCCCCTGCTTGCTAGTGGCGGCTGCAGGCATCTGTGCTGCTTCTCCGCTGGGGGAGTTACCGTTGGGCTTGTAATCTGTTGCTTTTAATTAGTTATTTATTTTTCCTCCCTGTTATGTTGCCCTCTGTGCTTCCAAGGCTCACCACAGACTAGGAAGTAAGAGTGTTTTCTGGTGTTTGGAAACTTCTCTCTTTTTAAGACTCCCTTCCTGGGATGGAGCTCCCTCCCTACCTCTTTTGTCTCTTGTTTCCATCTTTTATATTTTTTCCTACCTGTTTTTGAAGACAATGATCTGCTTTTCTGGGTGCCTGATGTCCTTTGCCAGCATTCAGAAGTTGTTTTGTGAAGTTTACTCAGCTTTGAAATGTTTTTTTGATGAATTTGTGAGGGAGAAAGTGTTCTCCCCGTCCTATTCCTCTGCCATCTTAGGACCGCCCCCTGCATTTTCCACTCTTATTCTTCATATATACTTTAACTAAATCAACACTTTGCAACAAATTGAATAGAAGCATATATAAAAATATCTTTCTTTTAAAACAAGACATTAAATAGGCTTAGGATGATATAAAATAATGTTTCTTTTTTTTAGAAAATTTTTTTCAAAAAATTGCTATTTTGTTCATGATTATGTTTAAATGAATATATTTCTCAATTTTAATCCCTTATGTGAGAAACATAAATAGATATATATAACCATTCCAAATAGACCTACAAGACCTTCTAGAACTAACACCAAAAAAAAAGATGTCCTTTTCATCATAGGGGAGTAGACTGCAAAAAGAGGGAGTCAAGAAATACCTGAAATAACAGGCAAGATTTGCCTTGGACTACAAAATGAAGCAGGAGAAAGGCTAATAAGCTTTTCCAAGAGAACACACTGGTTGTAGCAAAAAGTCTCTTCAACAATACAAGAGAAGACTTTACACATGGACATCACCAGATGGCCAACACCAAAATCAGACTGATTATATTCTTCACAGTCAAAGATGGAGTTACAAAAACAAGACTGGGAGCTGACAATGGCTCAGATTGTGAAATCCTTATTGCCTTATTCAGACTTAAAGAAAGTAGAAGAAATTGAAGAAAGTAGAGGAAAACCACTAGGCCATTCAGGTATGACCTAAATCAAATCCTTTATGACTATACAGTGGAAGTGACAAATAGACTCACGGGCTAAGATCTGATAGACAGAGTGCCTGAAAAACTATGGAGGGAGGTTCGTGACATTGTACAGGAAGCGGTGATTAAAACCATTCATAAGAAAAAGAAACACATCGACATGGCGATGTATGGCAAAGCCAATAGAGTATTGTAAAGCAAAATAAAGTTAAAAAAAAAAAAGAAATACAAAATGCAAAAGGGTATCTGAGGAGGCCTTACAAATAGCTGAGAAAATAAAAGAAGTAAAAGGCAAAGGAAAAAAGGAAAGATATACCCATATGAATGCAGAGTTCGAAAAAAATAGCAAAGAGAGATAAGAAAACCTTCTTAAATGAATGATGAAAGAAATAGAGGAACACAATAGAATGGGAAACACTAGAGATTTCTTTTTAAAAATTAGAGATACCGAAGGAATATTTCATGCAAAGATGGGCACAATAAAGGACAAAAACAACATGGACCTAACAGAAGCAGAAGATATTAAGAAGAGGTAGCAAGAATACACAGAAGATCTATACAAGAAAGATCTTAATGACCTGGATAATCACCCTGGTGTGGTCAATTATGTAGGGCCATATATTCTGGAGTGTGAAGTCAAGTAAGGCTTTATGAACAAAGCTAGTGGAAGTGATGGAATTGCAACTGAGCTATTTCAAATCCTAAAACATGGTGCTGTGAAAGTGCTGCACTCAATATGCCAGCAAATTTGGAAAATAGCACTGACCACAGGAAAAGATCAGTTTTCATTCCAATCCCAAAGAAACATAATGCCAAAGAATATTCAAACTACTACCCAATTGCACTCCCTTCCCTTGCTCGCAATGTAATGCACAAAGTCCTTCAAGCTAGATTTCAACAGTACATGAAACAAGAACTTCCAGATGAAAAAGCTATGTTTAGAAAAGGCAGAGGAACCAGAGATCAAATTTCCAAAATCCATTGGATCATAGAAAACCCAAGAGAATTCCAGAAAAACATACTTCTGCCTCATTGACTATGCTAAAAACTTTGACTGTGTGGATGACAACAAATTTTGGGAAATTCTTAAAAAGATGGGAATACCAGACCACCTTACCTGTCTCCTAAGAAACCTATATGCAGGTCAAGAAGCAACAGTCAGAACCATACATGGAACAACACACTGGTTCCAAATAGGGAAAGGAGTATGTCAGGGCTGTATATTGCGAACCTGGTTATTTAACTTCTATGCAGAGTACATCATGTGAAATGCCAGTCTAGATGATTCACAAGCTGGAATCAAGATTGTTGAGAGAAGTATCAATAACTTCAGATATGCAGATGACATCTCCTTAATGGCAGAAATCAAAGAGGAACTACAAGAGCTTCTCAAAAAAAGTGAAAGAGGAAAGTGAAAAAGCTGGCTTAAAACTCAACATTCAAAAAATTAAGATCATGGCATCTGGTCCCATCACTTTACAGCAAATAGAAGAGGAAAAAGTGGAAACAGTGATAGACTTTATTTTCTTGATCTTCAGAATCACTGTTAATGGTCACTGCAGCCATGAAATTAGAAGAAACTTGCTCCTTGGGGAAAAAAAGCTATGACAGGCCACCTATACAACCTATACACCATACTAAAATGCAGAGAAATCACTTTACTGACAAAGGTACTTATAGTCAAAGCTATTGCTTTTCCAGTAGTCATGTATGGATATGAGAGTTGTACCATAAAGCAGGCTGAGTGGTAAAGAATTGATGTGGTTGTAGAAGACTCTTGAGAGTTCCTTAGACAGCAAGGAGATCAAACCAGTCAATCTTAAAGGAAATCAATCCTGAATATTTATTGGAAAGACTAATGCTGAACTCCAATACTTTGGTCACCGGATACAAAGAGCCCACTCATTGGAAAAGACTCTTATGATGGGATAGATTGAGGGCAGGAGGAGAAGGGGGAGACAGAGATGAGGTAGTTGAAAAGCAAGAATGACTCAATGGACGTGAGTTTGAGCAAACTCCAGGAGATAGTGAAGGACAGGAAAGCCTGGCTGCTGTGGTTTATGGGGTTGCAAAGAGTCAGACATGACTGAACAACAACAAAGCCATCAGTTACTCTTCATGCATAAGTACTGTGGTTTCATTTTCCTAAGTATAAGATAGCTTGCCTGAGAAAACACACAGAGACACACAAATACATGCAACTTAATGCTAAATAAACCAGAAACAAAAAATTCTAGCCTATAAACAATATTGAGACTAAATATGCAAGTATTTTTTGTTCATGATGACTCTATTTCATGACTCAACACCCTATATAAGAGAATAAATTTAGTTTGCTCATTAATTCTCTATAGTAAACTATTATATTTCTAAGTAACAGCATCTGGTATTCTTAGTTATTTATAAGAATATTTCCTGATTTCTCATTAATAACATATCCCCAGGGGACAAATATCATGTTAGTTTCTTCTTTGAGACTATATTTTCTCAGAAAACCATTAATGCAAAAAATACTAATTACCTAGTTGAATTATATTCTTAAAATTACAATGTGTTCATGATACATCTAAATGATCACTTGAGAAATCACCTCCAGTCAGAAAAAAATAATTGTGTAAATTAAGAAACACTAATCGCTTGATATGCTCCATCAAAAGGGGCTTCCAAGGTCAGAAAAATGTAGGAACCTACAAGCTAAATCTTGAAGGCTCTCAGAGGGTCTGTGTGAAGAAACAGGATTATAAAACTTAGTATGAAGCAGAGTACATATTCAAAACATATTTTTGACCCATGCTTCTGTTACACATTAGTGAGCAAAAGAGATGTATATGGAGTCTGCCCTTAAGATGCTGACATTCAGCAGGAGAGTCATGACATATATAAATAACTAAAATCCTAATTATAACTTATGACTAATGTTATGAGGAAAAATACCAGAGTGATAAGAATGCAATAAGATAGTTCAGTTCAGTTCAGTTCAGTCGTTCAGTCATGTCTGACTCTTCGCGACCCCATGAATTGCAGCACGCTAGACCTCCCTGTCCATCACCATCTCCTGGACTTCACTCAGACTCATGTTCATCGAGTCCATGATGCCATCCAATCATCTCATTCTCTGTTGTCCCCTTCTCCTCCTGCCCCCAATAACTCCCAGCATCAGAGTCTTTTCCAATGAGTCAACTCTTCGCANCACATTATACAAAATGCCAGCCTGGATGAATCACAAGCTAAAATCAAGATTTTCAGGAGAAATATCAACAACTTCATTATATAGATGAAACAATACTAATGGCAGAAAGTGAAGAGGAACTAAAGAGCTTTTTGGTGATAGTCAAAGAAAAGAGTGAAAAAGTTGACTAAAACGTCAACATTCAAAATACTAAAATCATGATATCTTGTCCAGTCACTTCATGACAGATAGACGGGAAAAAAATGGAAACAGTGACAGATTTCATTTAATTGCACTCCAAAATCAGCCATGAAATTAAAAGACACTTGATTCTTTGAAGAAATCTATGACAAACCTAGAGAGGTTATTAAAAAGTAGAGACATTACTTTGCCTACAAAGATTCATCTAGTTAAAGCTATGGCTTTCCAGTAGTCATGTATGGATGTGAGAGTTGGACCATAAAGAAGATTGAGTGCCGAAGAACTGATACTTTCAACTGTGGCACTGGAGGAGACTCTTGAGAAACTTAGACAGCAAGGAGATCAAACCAGGCAACCCAAAAGGAAATTAGTTCTGAATATTCATTGGAAGGATTGATGCTGAAGCCTTAGCTTTAATACTTTGACTGCCTGATGCAAAGAGGCAACTCATTGGAAAAGTCCTCGATGTTGGAAAAACTGAAGAGGAGAAGGGGACAACAGAAGATGAGATGGTGGGATGGTATCACCAATTCAATGGACATGAGTTTGAGCAAACTGCAGGAGATGGTAAGGACAGGGAAGCACAGAGAGCTGCAGTACATGGGGTTGCAAAGAGTTGGACATGACTTAGCAACTGAACAGCAGGAACAATGTATGATTATATGGAATAATATATTTTAAAAAATCTAGTTTTTTCAATTAATTTTAAATTTTATTTAGAGGATAATTATTTTATAATATTGTGGTGGTTTTTGCCATATATAAAAGTGAGTTAGCCATAGGTGTACATGATCTAGCATGATGATAGTGACACTGTCACTCATTTCTGACAGTTATTTTTCTTCATCTTGTGCTTATTATGGTTGTTTTTTAAAAGTGAACAATCCAAAGAAATGGAAAAGACTAAAGAGCTCTTCAAGCGAATTAGAGATATCAAGGGAATATTTCAGGCAAAGATGGGCACAATGAACAGATAAGGCATGGATTTAACAGAAGCAGAAGATATTAAGAAGAGGTTGCAAGAATACAGAGAAGAACTATACAAAAAATAAAAGATCTTCATGACCCAGATAACCACGATGGTGTGATCACTCACCTAGAGACTGACATCCTAGAATGCAGAGTCAGTGGGCCATAGGAAGCATCACTAGGGACAAAAGTAGTGGAGGTGATGGCATTCCAGTCGAGCTATTTCAAATCTTACAAGATGATCTGTTAAAGTGCTGTACTCAATATGGCAGCAAATCTGGAAAACTTAACAGTGGCCACAAGACTGGAAACATTCAGTTTTCATTCCAATTCCAAAGAGGGGCAAAGTCAAGTAAGATTCAAACTATCCCACAGTTGTACTCATTTCACATGCTAGCAAAGTAATGCTCAAAATCCTTCAAGGTAGACTTCAATAGTATGTAAACTGAGAACTTCTGGATGTACAAGCTGTATTTAGAAAAGGCAGAAAACCAGAGATCAAATTGCCAACATCCATTGGATCATAGAAAAAGCCAGAGAATTCCAGAAAAATATCTACTTTTGATTCATTGACTATGCTACAGTCTTTGACTCTATGGATAACAACAAATTGTGGAAAATTCTTTAAGAGATGGAAATTCCAGACTACCTTAGCTGCCTTCTGAGAAAGCTGTATATAGGTCAAGAATCAACAGTTAGAATTGAACATGGAACAACAGACTGGTACAAAATTGGGAAACAAGTACTTCAAGGCTGTATATTGTCACCCTGCTTATTTAACTTATATGCAAAGTACATCATGAGAAACGCTGGACTGGATGAAGAACAAGCTTGAATCAAGATTGCCAAGAGAAATATAAATAACCTCAGATATGCAGATTACATCACCCTTAGGCAGAAAGCAAGTTGTAGGGTCTCTTGGACTTTAATTAAAGAGGAATTAAAGAGCGTCTTGATGAATGTGAAATANGAACAAGCTTGAATCAAGATTGCCAAGAGAAATATAAATAACCTCAGATATGCAGATTACATCACCCTTAGGCAGAAAGCAAGTTGTAGGGTCTCTTGGACTTTAATTAAAGAGGAATTAAAGAGCGTCTTGATGAATGTGAAATAGGAGAATGAAAAAGCTGGCTTAAAACTCAACATTCAAAAAACTTCAGATCATGGCATCCAGTTCCATCACTTCAACGCATATATATGGGGAAACAGTTACAGATTTCATTTTCTTGGGCTCCAAAATCACTGTAGATGGTGACTGTAGCCATGAAATTAAAAGACGGTTGCTCCTTGGAAGTAAAGCAATGACAAACTTATATAGTGTATTAAAAAGCAGGGATATTACTTTGCCTACAAATGTTTGTATAGTCAAAGTTATTGTTTTCTAGTAGTCATATATGGATGTGAAACCTTGACAAGAAAAAAGACTGAGCACCAAAGAATTGATGCCTTCGACTATGCTGCTGGAGAAGACTATTGAGAGTCCCTTGGACAGCAAGTCAATCAAAC
>SJYV01032507.1:636147-650244 GCA_006410875.1 Neotragus pygmaeus | reverse complement strand
TAGCCTTTCCCTTCTCCAGGGGATCTTCCCAACCCAGGGATCGAACCCAGGTCTCCTGCATTGTAGGTAGATTCTTTATCACCTGAGCCACAAGGGAAGCCCAAGAATACTGGAGTGGGTAGCCTATCCCTTCTCCAGGGGATCTTCCCAACCCAGAAATTAAATTAGGGATCTCCTGAATTACAAGTGGATTCTTTACCAACCGAGCTATCAGGGAAGCCCAAGGCAGGGTCCCCAAGCTGCCACCAGGTGCCTCATTTTGCACGGCAGGAACAGAGATGCAGACGTAGAGAACAGACCTGCGGACCCAGTGGGGGCAGGAGAGGCGGGGTGAGTTGAAAGAGCAGCGTCCAAACATATATACTGTCGCACTGTTGTTTAGTCCTTAAATTGTGTCCACCTCTTCTGTGACTGCCAGGCTCCTCTGTCCATATACAAAATAGGTAGCTAATGGGAAGCTTCTGTGCAACACAGGAAGCTCTACCCAGTACTCTGTGACAACCTAGAGGGGTTGGATGGGGTGAGAGACTGGTTCAAGAGGGAGGAGACATATGTAAACATAAATAAATTAATTTTAAAAAAAGAAGGGAGCGGGCATGGTGCCTGCGTGCAGGAGGAAACGAAAAGGTTTGCACCCTTCCCAGAGCACTTGGTACCCAGCAGCCTGAAGGCTTCACCATGACATCAACATCCATCACAGAGAGAGTGGTGTTCCCAACGCTCAGCCAACCAGAGAAAGATGAAATTGTGCTCAAATGTTCCATACAAGGAGGCTGGAAAAATGCACACTGTGCAGAAATGAATAATGAAGGTGGTTAATTTGAAACTATTTGGTGCTTCAATTCAATAAGCATTGACTCAACAACTGGATGGAAGGCGATGTTCTAGGAATGAGGAGGATGAATGAGGCACGGCCCTTTGTCCCCACTGAGGGTCCCATTGAGCAAAGGACTGACTGAATGAGCCAACCTCATCTGGGAAAGGACTTGCCCAAGAGTTTCAGCCAACAGAAGTTTGTCACTGAGACGGTCTCTCCCTAGGAACCAGGCAGCAATGATGTTCCCAGAGTGGTTCCTCCCCCATCCCCACCACCCACCCCGAGGAAAGCCCGGGAAAGAAATGGCTACATCCAGACCAGCATCACAGCACAGGCAGGAAGAGCGCCAAGAAGTCAGCCCACGCACGTGCACTTCACATCACCCAGCGTGTCCTCAGTGCTAGAATTTGAATTTCCAACAGCAAGAAAAATCCGATTGCATTTTGGAGAAAGGTACTGTGCAATAAAAACGATGATATAAATGAAAGAAGTGAAAATGGTCACGATGGAACCGTGTATTTACTGACATGGAACAACATTCACAATAAATGAAGTTTTGAAAGCAAGTTATAAACAGAAAGTCTAGTGTGTTTCTCTCTCATATAAATGTATGTGTTTGTAGCTATCTAGAAGTCAATACCTGCACAGAAAAATAGCTGGAAGGAATAGGCCAAAATGTACATTGAATTGTGCTACATCAAAATCTATTTTGAATGGGTAAGCAGAATTCCGATTTAAAGGAAGCTTATACTAAATGTTTCCCAAAATCACTTGCCTCAACTTCAGTTTTTCACCAGATCTGGATTTTTGTGGGTCAAGATGGATTAAAGAAGCTGAAATCATGTGCACAACTGCCTCCAATGCCCAGACCTTGCAGCTGGTGCCAATGGTCAGCGATCCCTCTGATTACAGCCTCAGCCCTGCTCAACTCCGAGATGTCGGTCAGGCTTCGAGGTTTATCTCCAGTCCTGGAGGGCTGGGAGTTCAGGGGCTACATTTAGCCTCCTTGCTGCAGAGAGACTTGGTATCTGAAACCTGGGGCCTGTTGCCAAATGAGTTTAAGTAGATACCGATGTATTGGGTTGGCCAAAAAGTTTGTTTGGGTTTTTCTGTAAGATGTTATAGACAAGTCTGAATGAACCTTTTGGCCAACCCAATACATCTGATAAATACGTATATACTTTATTGAGCCTGGTTGCTACACCAAGCATCAAGGTAGGTGTTTTATGTAGAATCTCATTTCATTTTCACAACCACCCTAGGAAGTGGGTATCATTGTCCCTGTTTTATAACCTCGGGATCTGAGGCTTAAGGCTAAGTAACTTGACCACAGGAAACTGGGATGTGAATCCCATGCTGTTTGAGCCCTAGGTCTCAGCCCAGACAAGACTTATCCAAGCCTTCCTTCCTCCCTCGCAGCTCAAATGGAGGCAAGGCTGACTCCCTGGGCCCTGGCCCCTTCTCCAGAACTCCAGATTCAGTCAAGTCTCAAGTGGGAGAGGGCATAGCGCCAGGCCCCTCCTCTGGTCACTGGGACACAGCATGGGGGCCAGTGGGGCAGTAGGCAGGCTGACCCAAACCCTGACTGCTACAAATACTGAGTCACTAGGGCCGAGATGCACAGTACTAAAAATGCCAGCCACCTGCTGCTCGGCCTGAGACAGAAGCCAGGAGGCGATCAGAAGAGTTTCAGAAGGAAGACAAGTCTGCTTTCCACCCCAGTCCTGTGCCAGGGATAAGCAGCTGTCTTGTATCCCGGCTGCGGGTGGCAGGTGCCCTAACCCACACAGGGCCGGGCCTCCTCCCCGTGCTGGCTCCTCTGAGTGGGCCCTCCACTGCTCACCACCAGATGAGCCACTGATGCTACTTGGGGACCACCTGCTAATCCCAACCCTGGGCAGCCCCCGCCGCCAGCCACCCCTCCCAACTAAAGGCAGCACTGCAGAATTCAGGACTCGCTTCCAAACTACCGCCTTCCACCCGCCTGGCACTTGCTACAGACAGCACCGCATCCTGAGTGGAGAGGAGGTTTTAAAAGGAGATGGAAGGAGCTCGAGACGAACACTCATGATCGCAGACTAAGAAATCACACCTAAGATGTGCTTTTAGATCGTCTCTATGCTTGTGCCCCGCTGTGTGTCTGATGGGGGCTGGGGTACCTCGGGCAGGATGAAGCCACCAGGAAATGGGGGACCTTGCCTCTCTACCCCCGCCTGCCCCCATTAATTCTCCCTGGTCCTGGCTGCCCTCAGCATCGCCTCTCAAAATGGAGACCCCATGCTTGATTTTTGCCTCTTTTCCAGGCAAACGTGGGGAGCAAGGATTTGAGCTGTCTCAATGGGCCCCAGCATGCACCCCAGGCATGCAGGGTGGGTGACAGGAGGGCAAGCAGAGGCAGCCCTGGCTGCAAGCAAGAGTTTGGGCAAAGGTGTGGAGACAGTTATTCACTCTGAAACTGAGAGGGAGGTTTTAAAAACCAGAAGATCTAATAACATATGATCAAAGGGAGACCGCATGAGACATGGGTCTCGAGGAATTCACTCCTTCCTTCAGCAGGCATCTCGCAGGACACATGCGCACACAGCCCCTTCCGGGGAAGAGACACACAAAGGTTGGCCTGCATGGACAGAGCAGCTCTGAGTCCTGCCGGGACTGAAGCCGGCTGATGCAGGCACACAGAGTGGAAATGAATTAGGCACAACACGTGGAAAGGACGAAGGGCTGGAGGAGACGGCCAGGGATGGTTCCCAGAGCTGGCCTGTCTTAGGCAGCAGTCAATGTAGACCCCCCAGGCTAGGGTGCACCCCTCCCTGCATGTTTCCAAAAGCGTCCTGCTCACTTTTTTCAAACATAAAATGCTTTGAAATTTCAAACAGCATTTAAAAACGTAGAAGGGTTACACATCAAGAGAGCCTGGGTTTTGGAAAGCTGCACAAAGGTGCTCTAAAGACCCTGGTCAGGCGGCCGGGTGGGGACTCCACACTTGTCCCTCTCGACCTCTAAGGGGACCTCGGGTCTCACGGGGTCTTCTGTGGGGACAGGTGACAGCACTGACTCTCCCCAGGGGTGTGTGAGGACAGAAAGCACCGTGCGTCAGACATAGAAAACAAACTGCAGGTTACCGAAGAGGAAGGGGGCGGGGAGGGATATGTCAGGAGTCTGGGATTAACAGATATACACTACTGTATATAAAATAGATAGGGACTTCCTTGGTGGTCCAGTGACTAAGACTCCTTGCTCCCAAGGCAGGGGGCCTGGGTTCAATCTGTGGTAGGGGAACTAAGATCTCATATGCTGCAACGAAAACCTGGAACAGCCAAATAAATAAATAAAATAAAAATAAACAGATAACAAGGACCTACTGTATAGCACAGGGAACTGTATTCAATATCTTATAATAATCTATAATAGAAGAGAATCTGAAAAAGGATAAGGATATATATGCATGTATAACAGAATTACTTTGCTGTACACCTGAAACATTGCAAATTGACAATACTTCAATTTAAAAAAAAAGAGAAAAGGAATCAGTGAATAGTTCTATCAGGAGTTCTCAGACACAACCCTCATAAAATCTCCCGGGCTTGGTGTGCACCCCAGGGCCCTGTCCCTGGGCCAACCTGCTGAAGAAGGAAGCCTTAGGGTGGATGAAGCCCACTGCACCCGGGGGCCTCCCTGACCTGCACCGAGCTTTCCTTAAGCTCAAGCACTAGGCTCCTGGCCCCTGGTTAGCTCCTTCCAGCCCTAAAGAAACCGCTTGCTCCTGGAACTGACCCAGGCCTCCACTGAGCTCTTCAAGTGCTCCAGCCTCTCAGCCACAGGACCGCATGGCTCCATCCAACTCCCTGGACCCACGGTCTCCCAGGAGCACTGCATCACACTGGTGGCCTGCAGCTCTCCGACCCCATGCTGGCTGGGAGGGACTCAGCGCAGAGGAGGGCCCAGGTGGCGGAGGAAGCAGGCTCCTGTCCCGTTGCTCCCCACTGTGTGGTTACTTAGAGTTACGACTCATAATAATGATAATAGTTGCCGTTTATTGAGCACTTACTCTATGCCTGGCACCCGGCTCAGCGCTCAACACCCATTATCATTATCACATTTAATCTTATTTATGTCCACAACAGCCCTGTGAGGGAGGTTTTATGATCTGGATGTCTTAGATGATGAATCGGAGGCCCAGAACTCTTGGGTGGCTTGGCTAAGTTCATGTCACCAGGAGGTGGCAGGGCTGGGGTGGGGACCCAGGTCCATAATGATAAAAGCAGGAGCTTATATAATGTGGACTGTACGCTGGGAACAGTGGGAGTGCTTTGTACGGACAAGTCTCTCAATAGTGATGGCCCAGGTAAGCTGTCCGGGGTCACACAACGGGAGTTAGCAGAAGGCTGGGCTGGGATCTTACTCCCACTCACTGACAGAGAAGTGGATGGAGTTCTCCTATGGACAGTAGTGTCTGAAGACACGTGGCTGAGACAGACCCTGGCCATCTTGGGAACACCAACTCACTGCATTAAAGACCCCGACACAGCCAGCTTCAGCCTCCCCCAGCCTGACCCTGGTTGCATAATCAACCACAGTTTTCCTGAAGCTTTGGGTTGGGGCCTCCCACAGACAATTCCTCACCCAGAGGCGTGTCTGCCACCTGGTAGCCACCTGGCCCGGGCTCTGTTACGGGAGCCACAGCCAAGGGAGAGGCTGATCACTTTGGTTTTCCGCCCTCATATCCAGTGTCCTGAAAATGCCCCGTTCCTCTCGCAGCCCCCCAGCTAAGGCTATAGGTAAGCCTGGCTCCTCTGGGGCTGCCACAGAGATGCACCTTGGAGGGAGGGCCAGGCAGGCAGACCCTGGCCAGGTGTGTCAAGTAGATCCTAGCTCCCAAATTCCGTAGCCCTAGGACCTGTGACCAGCCAGTGGGAGGGGTCTCCAAAGACACTGAAGTCTCAGCCCTGCTTTTGGAATGCTTGTTAAATCCAGGAGAAGGCAGGCAGGGGCCTCCAGTGAACCTTCACTATCCCTCCCTCTAGAATTCAGTGGGCAGCCACTTTAGCTGCAGGCTGAGTCAATGACGTCAAGAGCATTCAGCAAATACTCCCTAAAGTCCTGCTCCTGGACTAGGTGGAGAACATGGTGAGGCTCACAGGCTGGAGGCACAGAGACACAGAGGCACACACGTATGCGAGAGCCTTCCTCCCTGGCCCCCGCCTAACTCTCCAGCCTCACCAAGCCCACCACACCAGCCCCCAGTGCCTCACTGCTTGCTCCTGACACTCTAGGTACTTCCTTGCCACTATGCTTTCACCCAGGCTCTGCCTCATGGCTAGTGAACTCCTAGGCATCCTTCAGGAACAACTCAAACGTCTCCTCCTCCATGACTCCTACCTTGATTTTTCCCCAGGGAAAGTACAAGTTGTTCTCTCCTGTGCATTCCTTACATGGGTTGGCATTTCTAGAGGAACATCATACTGAAAATTGTCTCTTCCATGACTGTGCCCCCTTTAGAAATAGGACATTGTTGCTCATGCTTAAATCCCCAAGTTTAGCAGGCACCTGGCTTGCAGCTGGCTAGGAAGGGAAGGAGGGTCTGACTGACAAGCACCACGTGCTGTGGGACTGAGGTTCTGCAGACATCTGGGGGCTGATATTGGCTTTTAAGGAGGTGAGGGACATGATCAGATCTGAGTTTCAGAAAAAGGGCCTTGGCTGAAAATACAGATTCAGTCACTCATGGTCAATTTGTCCTCCATATTCTCAGCAGAGGCTCTTTTTCCAGAACATTCCCAGATGCCTGTGGGACTTCCGATGCTAGCTGGGTTTGGAAGGTGAGGAAAAGGAAGGATGCTGGCTTATCCAAGGCTGCCAGTTGGCCAACAAGATGGATGGTGGTGATGTCAGCAGAGTGGGGACGGGCGGCTGCCACAGTATTTAGCTTTGGACTCATTGATACTTGCAGTGCGAGGGGACTCCTTGGAAGAGCTGTCTGGCCCCAGCTGGCACCCAAGACCAGAGCTTGGGAGGAAGCCAGGGGACAGAGATGAGGGCGGGACAGCACGTGGCGCTGGCTGAAGCTGGGGCACTCGAGGGAAGTGAGCGGCCGTGCAGCCCAGTGGTCTTTCACTGTTAATCCGAGTGTGTCTACTCTTGGTTTCGCCATCCCTGGGACAGGTGTTTCAGGAGAGCTGAGGCTTGGCCTGACCCCTGAGGTCACTCGGAAACCCGGACTGCCGCTTGGCACACTGTGTGCTCAATAAATGTTTTTTTAGGCTAAAGGAGACGTGAATGTTTGAGTTCTGATGGAGCCAGAAGAGGGGGAGAGCATAAGGAGGAGGAAGGGTCTTCGTGGGGCCCAGGACCCGGGGAGCAGGAGGGGCCCCAGAGCAGAACCACAGGGCCAGGCCGGATCCAGATGGCCAGCCAGACAACACACTTGAGTTGCTGGGCTAAAGAGAAAAGGGTGGGGAGTGGGGAAGTCTCAGGGAGACTGGAGAAGGCCAGTCCAGGGACCACCAGAAGCCAAGTTAGCACAGATGCCCCAAGCTAAAGCCAGCAGGTTCCCTAGCTTTGCACCAGCCCTGCATGGACATTCAGCCCCTCGGCAACTCCACCTGTCCCAGGGGTCAGCACCTTTTCTTTGGCTCTCTGGAATCATCATGACTCTCAAAAGGTTAGGTTTCAGACTTCCCTGGCAGTCCAGTGGTTAGGACACCACCACCAGGGGGTGTGGGTTCAATTCCTGGTCAGAGACCTAGGATCCCTCATGCCAAAAAACCGAAACGTAAAACAGAAGCAGTATTGTAACAAATTCAATGAAGACTTTAAAAATGGTTCACATTAAAAAAAAAAATCTTAATCAAAAGATGGCTTTATGTGAAAATACCCTCTCCCTTCTCTGTGTACCTCCAGGGCCTGGGACACATTAAATATCTTCGAAGCCAGTCTTTGAACTGTCATTGGAACTGCCTGTCATTGGAAGCCTGTCATTGGAACTGAGATATATATATATATATATATATATATATATATAAATTTGAAAAATAGAGCAGCCTCAACAAACACCCTAGGGCTTCTTAACATTCCAGGAGCAACAGCGCTAATGATCAATTAAGGACCCTGGTGATGCACAGGAGCAGAGCTCCAGGGAGCGTGGCGACAGGTCTGGGCCAGGTAGAGTTATGTCTGATCCTCAGGCCTTGGAAGTCCCAGCCTGGGTGGGTTGCTTATGCTGCTGAAGTTGGCAGCATGTGCTCAGGGAATGAATGCACTGAGGGCCCTGGATACCACATGGAGGTGGTTAGACTTTATTCTAAAGGTACTAGGGAGCCACCGAAGACTTTAGCAAGAGAGAAAAAAAAAAAAAACAACCACACTTGAGCAAGACCAAGAAGGAGCTAGAAAACAGATGAGACTCCACTGTGGCGGTCAGGAAATGGGGTGGGGAGGCCCCGCAATGGCACCCTGGTGCTCAGGCCTCATGCCCTGCGGGGGCGCCCAGGCTACACTCCTGTCTGCACCTGGAAACTGTGCCAGGCAGATGTGGCTTTTGGGCAGAACTACACNTGGCGGTCAGGAAATGGGGTGGGGAGGCCCCGCAATGGCACCCTGGTGCTCAGGCCTCATGCCCTGCGGGGGCGCCCAGGCTACACTCCTGTCTGCACCTGGAAACTGTGCCAGGCAGATGTGGCTTTTGGGCAGAACTACACTCTGAAAGGCTTGGCAGGTCACGACCCCTCTCAGCCTCAGTTCCTCCACCTGCAACCTGGGGGAGTCATTCCTCCTATGGAAGGCAGGATGACAAGGGTGAGAAAAGGGTTTGGAAGAAAGAGAGTTTAAAAGCCCCTCTGACAAAGGCCTGGCTCTTTCCAGGTTTGGATGCCCAGCCTAAAGTGCACCCTGGGTGAGGAGCCAGCTCCCCCATGCCCCGCCATCCACAGGAGCCGTGCCCTGGTGTCCCCATGGGGAAACAGGAGGACAGGCTAAATCCACCTCCAGTTAAGGTCAGTGAACAGCAAACAGCTGTGCAGGAAGCGACGCAGCAGGAAGAAACAGGGGCAATTTAAGAGCGATGAAGAATCGCTGGCCCCGTGAAGGGTGGCAGCTTGTGGGGCACAGCCGGCGAGGTGAGGGCCACGTGGGCGGCACCGGCCACAGCTCGGACTGGAAATGTCATTATCTGTTATTTACCGCAACAGAGGACGGGAGGCTGCACCAGATTACTGTTCCTGGTAACAGCCGCTAAACAGATTTCCCAGCACGGCTTCCTGCTGCCGGTGTGCTCTTGATGGCTGATATACTGACCAGACCCAGGGAGAAGGGCCGCTGAGGGAGGTGGCAAGGGGTGTCGGGGGTGCCGGACAGAGGTCTCGGGGGGAAGCCTGGCCGGTGTCCCCAGCCCTAACCCAGGCCTACAGACTCTGCCCACTCAGTGAGGGGCTGGCCTCACCCTAGCCAGTTTACGACTCAAGAACCTCGAACATCTCACATGTGTCTAGCTGCTGCTCAGCCNGGGGAAGCCTGGCCGGTGTCCCCAGCCCTAACCCAGGCCTACAGACTCTGCCCACTCAGTGAGGGGCTGGCCTCACCCTAGCCAGTTTACGACTCAAGAACCTCGAACATCTCACATGTGTCTAGCTGCTGCTCAGCCATCTCAGGGTGTCCAGTGGGGGGCCTGGGATACCACACTCGACCGTGAGTGGTGAGCCTCAGTGTTGGGGTTACCATCCCTGCCCCAGTATTGGGGGCACTTAGCCAATGGCCTTCACACCCCATGGGCAAGCACCAGACAGCACCTTCTCTCTCTTTTCTTAGTTCTCTGACCAAGACTCAAACCCGTACCCCCTGCACTGGGAGTGCAGAGTCTTAACCACTGGACGCCAGGGAAGTCCCTGGCTCTCTTTCCTTCCTAAACGGCATGCGGGCAAAGTCCTAAAGCAAGAGGGAGGAGTAACTGTGAGGCTCTGGCTGTGCCAACAGGAGCACGTTATCCCTCTGAGCCTGTTTCTCCATCTGGAAAATGGGTATAATCACTCCCATTTTTTGCCTATGGACCTTCAGGGGGTTGTGAGGGGGCTTATGGCATCATCAGAGGCAGAGGGAGCTCTCAAGAGCACATGCCCACCCCCACCCCGGCTTCCTCCTACTGAGAGGACACGGGCTCCATCACAGCCTGAGCCAAAGTGAATTGGGAAGCAAACCCGCCAGGGCTTTAAAATAACAACAAATCGAGCTGTGTTCTGGAGAGAGATGAGCTTCCAAATCACAGTTGCAGCTGCTGCTGGCTGCTCCTTGATGGGGGGATGAGGGGGAGGGGCGGAAATCCCAGGGGAGCAGGTTTGGGGGTAGAGGCCCTGCAAGGACTGGGATGACCTGAGCTTCCTGGGAGGACACTGGTGGATAGGCCCGGAGACCCTTGCCTCTAATCCCTCCAACTACTTCCTTTCACAGGGAGCACAAGAGAGGCGCAGAGCAGGAAGGGATTTTGACCCAACGTCACAGGGGGAGACCAGAGCTGAGCTCTCCTGCACTCCTAACTTCCGGGCCACTCACTAGGGCGAGGGTGCTGCAGGCAGGTATGAGTTTAGGTAAAACTGCGTCCCCCCACCTCACCAGCTATGTTTGTCCTCTAATGAACACAGGGACCCATGCCCTCAATGGACTTCAGACATGGGTGGGATATGTGTGTCTGGGGGGAGTGCTGAGCAAAGGGAGACAGCTGAAGCCAAAATGCAGAGGCTGCGGCCCTGGGAGAGATGCAGATGAGGGGAGAAGCCAGCTCTAACAGGATGATGGGGTGTCTACAGCAAGAGAAGGTGGGCCCAGGCCCTGGGCCCCCACCCCAGTCCTACCCCCTGAAGTGTGTGAAGAGCCTGAAAGAGCAGCAGCTTCAGGAAAGGGCAAAAACTCCCTAACATCACCCAGCCAAGAATGGAATTAGATTTCCATACATAGACCTGGAGAGGAGGTCTTTGATTTGTTATTAAGTAAAAAAAGATGAAACAATTAAAGAGTAAGGAGTATATTATGGTCCTATTATCAAACATGTATGTACACATACCTGTGTATATTTGCCTGCATGTGGGGAGAGATAGAGAAGGACAAATGTGCAAGCTGCTAAGGTCAGAGGTAAGGCAGGGGTTAATGTTTTATATGCTCTGTATTATTCTATTTTTATAATCACTGTGCAATTACTCGGTGCCAGCCACTGTTTCTAAGAGCTTACCATGTATTTCACTCAATTCAATCCATACCACCTTATGACACAGGTGAGAAAACTAAGGCAGAGAGGTGAGGTGGCTTGCCCGAGTCAGGAGGAGAACCCAGGCATCCCGAATCCAGGGCTCTTAATCTTTATGCAATAGTATAAATTACTTTTCAAAATTCCAGAAAAAGGAAGTCAGTAAGAAAATAAATGAAATGCCATCTCACTAAGTCCTTCAATACTTTGGAACCCAAGCAAATGATCCTGGATCTTCCCACCTGGCAAACTCAACAGGTAATGACCGGGTATGGGGAAGAGGTGGGGAAGGAAGCCACACCCCTTTTCACTTCTGTGTGGTCCAGTGCCCAGGGTGGGGGCTAATGGACCAGGTCAGGGTGGCCACGTTTTTTGTAAGGGGCCAGAAAGGGCAGGATCATGACCTGTTAGGGCCTGGCCCAGAGTGAACTCTCAGCCACTGGCAGCTTTTGTTATTTCTAAACCTTGGCTGTCTTTTTTTCCCCCTTATTCATTTATTTGGCTGTGTTGGGTCTTAGCTGCAGGATCTTTCGCTGTGGCATAGAACTAGATTCTCTAGCTGAGGTGCATAGGCTCGATAATTGTGGTTGCTCTGTGGCATGTGGGATCTTAGTTCCCCAACCAGGGGTCGAACCTGCATCCCCTGCATGGCAAGGCTGACTTTTAACCACTGGACCGCCAGGGAAGTCCTTCTTAACTGTCCGTTGAGTCGCTATCTTAGCTGTTCCTGCCTGAATTCAGGGTTTTATTACTGCTAATTGGATAATTCCACATCTGACAGGCTCTCTCCAACCCACGACACATTCCCACCTCCAAATCCACCTCTGGACATAAGCTCCCCCAGAGACCTACCCGGTGGCTGTCACCTCCTGCTCAGCAGCGTTTGATGCTCTGCGGCCAAAAGCCTGGCACACGGGGCCCCTTGGTGACCGTCAGTTCATTCTCTCCCTCCCTCAGGCTGCGTCTCGCCATCACCCTCTCCTTCGTCCCCCCTTCCCCACAACCACCAGCTCTGCCAAACGCCGACCAGTCCCTGTACTTCCTCCTGAAATGTCCCCCACCTCCCGCCCCCAGGACCTGGGGAGCCAAGATGATATTTGGTAATGTCTGGAGACGTTTTGGTTTTCACAACTGGAGAAGGGAGGATGCCCTAGCAGCTAGTGGGTAGAGGTCAAGGATGCTTCTAAANCATCTAGAAGGAGCCTGGTGGGCTGCAGTCCATGGGGTCAATAAGAGTCGGACACGGCTGAGCGACTTCACTTTCACCTTTCACTTTCATGCACTGGAGAAGGAAATGGCAACCTGCTCCAGTGTTCTTGCCTAGAGAATCCCAGGGACGGGGGAGCCTGGTAGGCTCCGTCTATGGGGTCGCACAGAATTGGACATGACTGAAGTGACTTAGCAGCAGCAGCAGCAGCAGCAACCCAGAATTAGCCCAGAATAGGCTGAATAAGTGACTGAGTGTTAGGGTCATCTGAGGAACTTGCACAAAGTCAGGGAGTTTTCCCTGTTTAAGACATCCAATGCTGGAGAGCTACGAAGGCTTTCAGGAAGAGGTTTTTATATAAATTACAAAAAACATGGGACTAACTGTGGGAATTCCAATTTTCAGTTCAAGAAAATATGAATTCAAAAAGGAAAACATAGGTTGCTATGGGTTGAATTGTGTCCCATCGAAATTCTCATGCTGAAGCCCAATGTGACTGTGTTTGAAGACAGGGTCTTTAGCTGGTGATTAAGGTTATGTAAGGTCATAAGGGTGGGGCCCTGATCCGATAAGACTGGTGTCCTTGTATGAAATAGGAGAGAGACTGCAGCTCTCTCTCCACCACGTGTGGACACAGTGAGAAGGCGGCTGTCTGCAAGCCAGGAGGGGAGTCCTTCCAAGAAACCAAACTGGTCAGCACATTGATCTTGGACTTCCCAGCTTCTAGACTCTGAGAAATCAGTTTCTGTTGTTGAAGCCGCCCAGTCTGTGGTCTTCCGTTATGGCGGCCTGGGCTGACTGATCCATGGGAAATCACGAAACCTCTCCCAAGGTATACAAGGTCCATTTTTAGTAACAGCTGGGCAGTCTGAACAGCTAGCCTCGAGGTGAATTAATCATAACAGTGGTACAGGACTTCCCTGGTGGTCCCAGTGCAGGGGGTCTGGGTTCAATCCCTGATTGGGGAACTAGATTGCACATGCTGCAATGAGGAGTTCAAGAACCGCAAATAAAGATACTGCATGCCACAGCTAAAGAAGCTCCCACATGCTGCAACCAGGACTCAGCATAGTCAAATAAATATTTAAAAATGATAATAGTGATGATCACGACAGGGACCCTTTACTGTTTCCAGTGGACCTGACATTAAGGACTTCCCGTGCATTAGCTCATCTACTTGTTCACACTCACCCATGCTCAGTGGTGATGTAGTTCCATCACCCCATTTATAGGTGAAGAAACAAAGGTTAAGTGACTTGTACAAGGCCACTGCACTGTGGCCGAGCTGGGACCACAACTCAGGTCCATCTGCTGGGGCGCAGCACTTACTATCAGCCCTGGAAGACCTGTGACCTCTCACTGTGCTGGGCCAAGTGACGTCTCACCCTGACTCACTTGCAGTCTAGGACCCTCTTTCCTTCCTAAGACCCTTAATCAGCCCCTCTAATCCCTTCCTATTTGCTTACAATACAAACTGAAGAGGCTGATTCTCTCCGCATATGGCCCCCCTCCCTCTGTTACCTTGTCCCCAACCTCAGCATCTCCCAGTGACAGCCACTGACACCTAACTCATCTCCTGTTTTCACTCCACGTCCCCCTGCAACGCATTCACCAGACAGCAGCTGGTGACTTTCTTAAACACACAAAACAGGGACTTTCCTGGTGGTCCCGTGGTTAAGACTTCCCATTCCCAGTGGAGGGGGTTCAGGTTCGATCCCTGGTCGGAGAACTAGATCACACAGGCCATGGCTAAAGATCCTGCATGCGGCAACTAAGACCTGGTGTGGCCAAACAAATAAGTACTTTTTTCTTAAAAAAAAAAACAAAAAAAAAAAAAAACAGATC
>SJYV01032507.1:595281-636038 GCA_006410875.1 Neotragus pygmaeus | reverse complement strand
AAAAAAAAAAAAAAAAAAAAAAACAGATCATGTTACATCCTTGCTTAAAACGCTCCACTGGCATCCCATGAAAGTTATCATCAAACCTCAATTCCTGACCTTGACTTACAAAGCTCTGTGTGATCAGCTGTGCCCAGCTCTCCCTCTCTCTGCCCCGGATGCCGTCATTAGTTCACTGAACATGTCCGGCTGGTTTCTGCCTCAGGACTTTCATGCTTGCTAATCCCCCTGCCTGCAACCCCCTTCCACCTGGGTCTTCGTGGGGCTGGTTCCTGCTCGTGGTAAGGTCTGAGCTCAGAGGGAGGCTGTCCCTGAGCACCCAGGCATGCTCTACAGCATCACCTTGTTTTTATTGACTACAGAGTCCTCAATCTACCTGAGGTTACATTTGTTTGTTTATTGTCTTCTCCCACCCCTGGCAAACAAGCTCCATGACTTTATCTTGCTCGTGGCACTTCTAGCACCTAAAACAGGGCCTGCACGCAGCAGGCCCTCTACTACTTGCATAAAGGAAAAATGAATGACTGAATGAATGACACAGTCTTCTTGTGGATGGTTAAAGATCAGCCCCCAAATGCCCATCATTCAATGGTGGCCCCAGCTGCCACCCTCTCTTCCTACTGTCATCCAAGAACAAGTCCCCTTAGAAGCTCAGCAGACTCTTCCTCTCACCACCCAAGCCAGGACCAAGTCCTCAGCCTGCCGCAAAATAAGAACAGTTTCAGCTGGAAACATCCTCTGGACCAGCCCGGCGCACCAGGGTAGCCTGGGATTGGGATGGTGGCAGTATCCGTGAAAGAGCATTCCCCTACCCCCTCATCTGCTGAGGTCCTCCCCTGGGATTCCTGCTGTTGCCAAGGAAATGGCTCTGCAGGGAGCAGCTGGCATTAACCCACCAGCAATCAGGGTCAGTGGCTGGCCTCCAGGGCATAGCCCCAGACTTTTCCAGGGGATGGAGACAAGGCTCTGACCCCCTCTTCAGGGTCCCACCAACCCAGACATTTGCAGCAATTGTGGGGTTGAGGGGCAGAAGAAGGAAACAGGTGGAACTCATGAAAGAGCCTGCCCAGGTGCTGGAGCGAGACGCTCCCGAGTCCCTGTGTCCATCGCCTCGCTGGTGTTTATCTGGCCCAGATCCGTGGAGGAGCGGCGCAGCAGTGCCCACCCCTCCTGACACTCAGGCCCCTGCTGCCCCCCACTGTCCTTGGACCTCTCACCAGTTAATCCACATGCCTCAGCCCAGCTCACCACATGTGACAGAACAGGGGAAACGTGGTTTAGCTGAAATTCCGGCTCTCCTGTCCATTCATCTGGTACACTAGCTTCTTTGCACCTTGGTTCTCTCATCCAGCTTCTGGACATCACTGAAAGTGCCCTTGTCAAGATTGCCAGTGGCCTCTGTATTGCCACGTCTGTGTTTACTTCTTTGATGTTCCCATATTTTACAGTCCTTTCAACTCTTATTAATGCCCTGCTGCACCCCCAATCTTCTCTCCCCTGTTACTTCTTCCCAGAATTTATTTCTTCCCCAAATATTATCTATTTGATCATGACTTGTTTTTGGTTCCCTCACCCACGTACTCTCAAGAGAGAAGGTTCTTTATCTGTCTTGTTTACCAAAATCACTCCAGGCTTAAAATAATGTCTAGCACATGGAAGTTACTTGAGGATGGGTTCTAGTAAAACCGGAGTGAAAAATAAAAAATAGAAAAAGACTTGGTGTCTTGGGACCAGGGCTTCTAACCTAGGAGGGCAGTGAAGCGAGGTCCCATGATGGCAACTGTGCAATAATGACTAAAGGCTAGAGCAGGAATAAGAGTCTAGAAGAGATTCTGGCAGGGGGAAAAAAAAAAAAAGTAGGCTTCATGCAATAGAAAATAAAATTCAGATGCTAAGAAACCTTGGGGATTAGAAGGCACATTATTCTTTGGTCAATAAGGAAAGAAGGGCAATTAGAAATGCCAGGAAAAACAAAGTTATGTTAAGGTGCTTCCCCGGTGGCTCAGCGGTAAAGAATCTGCCTGCCAATGCAGGAGAACCTGTTCTATCCCTGGCTGGGAAGGTTGCACGTGTTACAGAACAACCAAAGCCGGGCTCCACAGCTACTGAACCTGTGCTCTAGAGCCCGGGAGCCGCAACGGCTGAGCCCACGTGCCACAGCTACGGAAGCTCCGGGGCCCTGGAGCGCGTGCTCCGCAACACGAGAAGCCGCCACAAAGAGAAGCCACCGCTGGAGAGCGGCCCCTGCTTGCTGCAACTGAAGAAAGCCCGCGTAGCCACGAAGACCCGGCACAGCTAAAAATAAATACATAAAATGTTTATAAAGTTATTTCAAGAAGTCTTGGACTCAGTATGAAACAATTTTATATATGGCATAATTTAGAACGATCAGTGGAGTACAAGAAAAGGAGAAAAATCCATTTGGCCTTGCTACTCATTTGAGTTGCCAGGGATCAAGAGGAAAATTGCATTTATTTAAAACAACTAATAACATTTACTGAGTACTTACATGCCAGACAAGGTTTTAAGAGCTTTGCATATACTATCTAATCCTCACAACTCTCTAAGGTATATATTATCATTGTCCCTATTTTATAAGTGAGGCTCGACATAGTAAACAAGCTTTCTGGAGTCATGCGGCTACCAGAAAAGCTGAATTCATACATAGTCCTGTGAGACCCAGAGGCCCACTCCCCAGAGCTGGCCCTAGAAGCATATAGCCATGTGACCTTCCGAGCCCAATCCTTCTTGCCATGAAGCACAGGATACCATGTGTGCACACATGTGTCGTTCAGTCACCAAGTCATGTCTGACTCTCTGTGACCCCATGGACTGCAGCCGGCCTGGCTTCCCTGTCCATGGGACTTCCCAGGCAAAAATACTAGAGTGAGTGGCCATTTCCTTCTCTAGGGGAACTTCCTAACCCAGGGATCGAACTGGCGTCTCCTGCATGGGCAGGCGGGCTCTTTACCGCTGAGCCACCAGGGAGGCCCACACACATGTATGCACAAACACATATACACTCTCCTGGGAGTCAGGACGCAGAGCCACGAAGTGGCAGGGCTGGTCCTGGCTGGGAAGCAGAGCAGGCCTTACCTTCCGGCAGTCTTTGCAGAACACAGAGGAGCTGCCGAGGAAGCCCAGCACCTCCCCGCAGAGCAGACACTGGGAGAGGCCGTTCCCCATCACGTTGCGCCTCATGGTCTCCAGCCGCTCCACCAGCCGCCTGCGGCACAGGACACGGGGTCAGACGGTGCGGGTTTCGTCTCCAACCTGACTGCCGCCTGCCCGGCAGCCCCAGGGCCCCCACACCAGACCACATCCCAGGGGCCATCCCCTCACCTTCGGCGTTTTCCCTGCCCACTCCTTCCCCTGGCTAATTCCTAATCATTCATTCACTCACCCACCATGAACTGGGTGCCTATAGTATGCCAGACACTAGGAATGTTGTAGCAAAGAAGACACGGACACAGGGACACAGTCTCTGTTCTCATGGAATTTACGTTTAATAATGACAGAAAGTCTATAAACAAGCAAAGTGACGGACTTCCCTGGCAGTACACTGGCTAAGACTTCTCACTCTCCATTCAGGGGACCTGGGTTTGACCCCTGGTCAGGAAACTAGAGCCCACGTGCTGCAACTAAAGATCCCAAGTGCCACAACTGAGGCCTGGCACAGCCAAATAAATAAGAAAATATAAAAAGCACAGTGACTTCAGAGAGGGGGAGGGGTTATGGAATAAAATAAGCGGGGATGGGAGGGGGCGGGACATGTTGGATGGTGGTTAGTGAAGGCGTCTCTGAGGACATCTGAACTGAGAGGGGAAGGATGACAAGGACCAAATGTGTGAAGAGCGGGTGGAGCATCCGTGCCGGGGGGGCAAGGCCCTGGAGCACTGGAGCAGCAAGGAGGCTGGGGGTTGGGGGGTACTATACTGCCTGGGACAAAGGAGGCAGGAGGGGGCCGGGAGGGGCCAGACTACACAGCCCCTTGGCCCGCTGTGACCCCTGTTTTGTGACAACCTGTCACGCAACACTGTCACGCCCACAATACGCAGCCACTTCTTTTCCATTGGCCACTGTGTCTCCAGTATCCAGTGGATTCTCAGCAAAAATTATTATTATTTTTTTGGCTGCTCCATGCAGGATCTTCATTCCCCAACCAGGGATTGAACCCGGGCCCCCTGCAGAGGAAGCTCAGAGTCTTAACTAGGGGCCACCAGGGAATTCCTCCCCTCAGCGAAAATTCTTAAATACATGGAGGACAGTGTGTGGGTACACTGTCTCCTGTAAACTTCACAATCCCTCCGCAAGGAGGATGCTCTTCCCTGACACCCCCCCCCCATTTTAAAGATGAGAAGACTGAGGCTCCGAGGTGTGACGTCACTTGCCAGGATGGCACAGCTCCTCAGAGGTAGAGCTGAGGCCACACCCAGGCCCCCCATCTCAAGGCAACTCCACTGTCTCCCCTGGGGTGATCAGGCCCTGCCTGGGCACCAAGGGAGGGCAGGCTGGGCACTGAGGCTACTGCTGCCCCCAGAAGTCAGCAGACACTGATTTCCACAGTGGTCGCTGTCCCTCCTCCAGGCACCTCCAGGGTCCTGGGAATAAACTCAACTTCAACCCTGGCCTGACCTGCTTGTTCTCGGGGGATCCCCTATCAGTGGAAACACACAGGACACACTTCCTCTTTCTGAGATGATTTCCTGCCCCCTGGGTCATTCTTGCCTCAGCCAAACCCAGCGCTTCCAACACAGCCAGACAACGTGAGCGGCAGGGGGAAGACAGCCCGGATGGATGGGGGTCAGGGGGTGGGGTGCAAATGCTTCTCACAGCTCAGGGAAGCCCACAGGGAGCACCCCCACCGGCCCCCGGCACGCCTTCCTGGGGGAGCCCGAAGGATGTGGCGCTGGCCTGTCAGTCATCAGCGCCTGCACCCCTGAGGCATTCCGAGCCTTGCAGGACCCTCGGGCTAGGTCTGAGAGGCGGTGGGGCCCAAGCCAGGGGTGGAGGGGGAAAAGAGCACTAGACATCTGCTATAAACGCTCTCTGGAATGAAACAGGAGTAATACGTCTGTATTAAGCAAGGCACACACGATNCAGGGCTAGGTCTGAGAGGCGGTGGGGCCCAAGCCAGGGGTGGAGGGGGAAAAGAGCACTAGACATCTGCTATAAACGCTCTCTGGAATGAAACAGGAGTAATACGTCTGTATTAAGCAAGGCACACACGATAAACTAGACAGCAGTGGTCTTTGCGCCGGCGCTTTCTAGAACTCTGCAATTCTACAACGTCTGATTTTTCCGTATATTTCATAGGAGAAGATAAACAGAGAAAGAACAAGGAGACCAGAATCCAATCAGTTCCCGTCAGGGCCCTGCATTTCTGTCTTCCTGCTCGCACGGCCTGTGTTTTTCAGACTGTCTAGGAAACATGAATTGCTTTTGCAATTAAACAAATAAAAAGACACAACAAAACTAAGACTGTGTAGGAGTCAGCTCCAGACGCCGGAGGCCAAGAGAGCTTAGATAAGCTGGAGAGCGGCTCCTAATGGTCTCTGATGGGAGACCCACGGTTCAGCCTCTGCTAAATCCTTGCCCTGGCTGAACCAGAGTGACCCTCCTGTGCGCAGAGCTGAACAGACCCTAGTGTGTCTTGCTGCACTCACTCATCCTCCCCATAACCTAGGGCCCAGGCTGCTATCCCCGTCTTACAGAGGGGTATACTGAGGCTCAGACAGGCTGGGTTATGAACCTACTCCAGTCCCGGGGTGTTCAGGCCGAGTTGACTCTCTCCCAGAGACAAGCCGGCATGAGGACCCAGGGTGCCAGACTCCCAGCCCGCTGATCTGGCACTGACTGCCTTGCCTCCCTCTCCAGGCCCCACTCCTGCCTGCTCTCGGGAGCAGCCCTTACCCGACCCTCTGCTGCTCCAGGATGTCGAGGCGCTCGGCCCTCTGGATGACCTGCAGGATGGCCTCCACCTCGGCCGGGCTGAGGCACTGGCTCTTCCTCTGCTTCTCTGTCTGGTAGGTGTGCACAGACCAGCCGGTGTGCAGCCTGGAGAGAGCACAGCACACAAGTCCAGCCCCAGTGCAAGCCAGCACCCCCACCGCACCCACCAAGACCCCCTGAGCAGGGTCTGTGTGTCAGGCGCATGCCAGTCTCCAAACGCTGTCTCGGCCACCCACCAGCTCCTGGGCCCCACGAAGACGGCAGCACGCCCTTAGCATCTGGCGGGGGGGCGGAGCATGGAAGGTATAAAAGACCACAGCACAAGGGGTTTCGAGGGAAGACGATCAAGAGAAGACCGAGCCCCTGGATCTGAGTCTTGGAAGCAAGCAAGATGGACAGGAAAGATCATCAACTGGGTACAAACGCTGATGGCTTCCCTGGTGCCTCAGTGGTAAAAAATCTGCCTGGCAATGCAGGAGACATGGGTTCATCCTGGCTCTGGGAAGATTCCACATGCCGCGGAGCAACTAAGCCCGTGCGCCACAACTACTGAGCCTGGGAGCCACAGTTCCTGGAGCCCCATGCTTGAGAGCCTGTCCTCTGCATCAAGAAAGCCACCGCAACTCGAGAGTGGCCCCTCCTCGCCACAACTAGAGAAGAGCCCGCACAGCAACCAAGGCCACACACAACCAGAAAGAAAAATAGATAAATAAAATTACATATAGATTAAAAAAAACAAAAACAAGATGCTGAGGAAAAAGGGGATTCATGGAGCATTTTGAAAACTAGAGGGATTCGGGAGGGGCACAGCAGCACCAGAGGAGCGGCGGTGAGGCCCGGCCCAGGGCTCTGCAGACCGTCTCCCCACCGGCCCCCTGGCATCCTGCAAGGCAGGCCTCCCCATCTCTCAGAGGAGGGTGCAGTTAGATGCCTTTGCAAAGGCAAGTCCGAGGTCAGAAGGCTTCCTGGCCTGGGTCGCTCACATCTGGTAGCTGCCGAGAGCCATGCTGGGCTGCCCCAGGGGACCCCTCCCCATAGACAAAGGAGGCTGACTCAGGGCTGCCAGACAGACACGGAGCTGCAGACCCTGAGGAAGACCCTTTGGCGGCGCCCAGTGCCTAGCAGCACGTCCCCCGACTGCGGGGCCTCGCGCAGGGCACAGCACCAGCAGCTGCTCCCGCCTCCCCTGTGCTCCAGGCTGTGCACTGTCTCCAGGCCTTTGCTCAAGCTGCACCCTCCTCCTAGGGTGCCCGCCCTCTCCCTAAGCTTCATCTCCACTGGCTCACTCCCTTTCTTTTATAGGACATCTTCTAGATACGGTCTTTATAGGAGGCTTTTCCTTGATCCCTCCAAAATAGGTTAAGGAGAGTCCATTCTCGGAGTTCCCTACGGCCTGGGCATAGCTCCACCATGAGGCTTAAACATTATTACGAGGCAAGGTAGGTCCTCGTGTCTCCCAATTAGAATGGGAGTCCTGAGGGCTGCGCCCTGCCCCATCTGGCCCCTGCTCACCTCTCCATCTTCCTTGCATGCCATTCAGCCCCTCACTCTGCATTCAAGCCACCCTGACCTCCTGCCAGGCCTCTGCAGGCCATGTCCCTTCTACCCCAGGACCTTTGCACTTGCCGTTCCTTCTGCCTAGATGTGTTTCCCCCATATTTTCAGCTAGTATTTACCCCTCTTCCAGGCTTCAACATAAGCATCAGACTTTCAGGGAGACCTCCCCCAGACGCTAGATTATTAGCACCACACTTTGCCTGACTGCCTGTTTCTACTGACAAAGCAGCTGCACATGAGTAATCGTGTGTACCACACTCCCTGCTCCCCATCAGTGCCTGAAGACAAGGGGCCGTATTGGTCTTGTTCACTGCAGTCCAATAGTCCTGGCACATAGCAGGGGTTTAGAAAATGTGTGATGGCAGCTGGAAGACGGGAGAACAGATTCTAAGCTGAAGCCAAAGAAGATAACTTGCCCCAGCCTCCCAGAGGCACAGTATCTGGCTGCGGGGCTTTGTAACACTATCCTTTAAGGAGTCCAGCATTACAAGGAGCCTTGCATTACAAGGCAGCACACCCCGGAGAGAGATAAAAGCATCTGCTCTTCTAAAAGGTGTCATGACAGTTTCTGGCTGCTGCTAAGCGCAAGACAAGGTCAGGGAGAACTAAAGGGGAGGCTGGCAGGATCACCAGGGGTCATGCCAACCCCTCCTACAAGAGCGCAGCTCTCCGCAGCGCCTCACATCCAGCCGTGGAGGACACAGCATCTTGCCAGGTGTCAGAGGAGAGAGAAGAGAGGATGGTTTCATCCCTGGTCTCTTCACTGCAGGGGCCATGTGGGGGCTAAAAGAGCTGAGCCACCCTGGTGAGAGGGACAAATTAACTGTGGTGCAAAGAGTCCTGCAAATCACACAGGACTCCACTCATCTTGGGCATTCTGGATTAATTTTTCTATCCTTTGATGTTTCAGCTCTGTTCCCTGCAGGCTTACAATATCTAATTGCAAATGTCTTGAACTTGGTCCCAGCTGGGGAAATGCAGGCTCCTGTATTCGGCACAGATTTGACAGATGGNGATGCAGAGACTTGTGGAAGACGAAGTCTTGGGTTTGGGGGAAGAAGATGTGCGGCTTCGGCTGTTGGAGGACTTGGGCGTGTGCATGGAACTGGGGCCGACCGGACTGGTAGTGCGGTGGCCTGGAGGCGTCCTCCTGGGGAGCTTGAAGGGGGCGGCGAGGGGCGGTCACTAGGCCACCTGGTGGCTGCGGGGGTGGAGGAAATGTCGCCGTCGGCATTTCGAGTAAGGTGGAGAGGGGTTAAAGGTCCCGGCGCTCGGGAGGGAAGGGTCGGGCGTGGAAGGAGGAACCCAGCTGGCTTCGGTTGCACAAGGGCCACAAAGACGCATGCAGGCCAAGAGCCGGCTAGTCCCCGAAGGACGTGCAAACCTTAAGACTAGCTAACGGACAACGAACCCGGGCCGCGCCCACGGACGCGCCCTCCTCCGTATGCAAGCAGGGATATTTATTATACTTTATTTGGAAGGTGCATGCGGACCTAAAACTGCCCTTTGCCCCTTAGGGTGCACTCAGCACTGTACAGATAAACCGGGCTGCCTGGCTTTAAAAAAAAAAAAAAGCTAAATTCTCCGGAGAAGAGTGCTGGAGTGCCTTGTACCTTATCTCTCTGTTTTTTTGTTTTGTTTTAGGAAATAAGCTGAGTCTGCAAGATTGAGAGGAGTTGGGGTAATTAGAGATTGTAAAGGTGAGAATAAGTAATTCCTCCCCTTCGTTTTACTGGTCGTGGAGGTCTTGGAGGTGGTCGGAGGCCCTGTAAGGGAATGACTCAGGAATTTTTCCACCAATAAATTGCAACTGTTTCCTTGTTTCTTTCAGTCTAGAGTCTTCTCTGCAAGACACTTTTTTTTTTTGCACAGAAAGTAGTGTAGTTCATGAACTCAGCACCTTCACCCCCCCCAACACACCCCCGGAAGCAGCCCTTAAACTACTTTGTGTTAGTTCAGGTTTATTTTCTAGCATTGCACACGTGTGTCAGGAGATTGGAATTCAGCTGCTCCGTAAATGAACTAGCTCGTTGGAAAAGGCCTTCCTTCTGAAATCAGGGTTTGGGTGGAGATAAAAAATCTGAGGGACTAGAGTAAAAGGTGAATTCAGTGGTATCTGAAGCCCACCCTCATAGGATTCAAATCTAGAAGAAATAAAATAGTGTCCTACAGTGTAGTAACCCAGGGTCTACAATAAAGCTTCACTTTTTAAATTAAAAGATGGTGAAAAATGTAATGGATAAGTATCGTGAAGAAAACCTTTAATGTTTCAGTTATGCATTATGAAATATAGAAAGATTAATCAGAAAGTGTTTGCTTAACCAAAAAATATTATCACTTATTACTGAAATTTCAAGTTTGCTGTATGACTTTTTATTAACTGTATTTGCCGTTAAAGAAAAATAGCCAAGTCATAACTCTTACATAATACTTCATAGAAATATCGCCTTGGAAATGTATCAAAACTGAGANAGTCAATCCTAAAGGAAATCAATGCTGAATAGTCATTGGAAGGACTGATGCTGAAATTGAAGCTCCAATACTTTGGCCACCTGATGCAGAGTACTGACTCATTGGAAAAGATTCTGAAGCTGGGAAAGATTCAAGGCAGGAGGAGAAGTGGATGACAGAGGACAAGATGGTTGGATGGCACCACTGACTCGATGGACATGAGTTTGAGCAAAATCTGGGAGTTGGTGATTGACAGGGAAGTCTGGTGTGCTGTAGTCCAAGGGATCATAAAACTGAGCTGATATGCAATCAGTTGTATTTCTTTTTATTAGCAATAAATAGTGGAAAATTTAAATTTTAAAATACCAATTATGACAGCATCAAAAATATTAAGTACTCAGAGTTGTATTTAACAAAATTTGCCCAAGACCTGCGCTATACTGGTAGGTGAGGAGATTCACTGTTGTTAAGCTATCACTTCTCCCAAAATTGGTCTATAGCTTCAACATATTTCTGATAGAAATCTTCAGCAGGAATTCTTGCAGAAACTATTTCTAAAATTTACATTGAAAGCAAAAAACATAAGATATCCCAAGTAATTCTAAAAAAGAGATAATGACTTAAATTACATGGTTTTATTTTTTAAATAGAAAAATTCTGAATAACTAGCATTAGCAGAATGAGTCACAACAGTAGTCCTAATAAATATTTCCATTTACCTAATAATGGATGGAGAAACAGTGGAAACAGTGTCAGACTTCATTTTTTTGGGCTCCAAAATCACTGCAGATGGTGAGTGCAGCCATGAAATTAAAAGNAGGAACAGGAGGAGACCCAGATGCCGAAGAGGCATCTGGGGGCCTCTGGTCTCCAGCCGTGGGACAGTGGGGACAGTGGGTGGAGGTGGGAGATTTACGTGCAGCCGAGGGGTCACCAGGTTGAGAGGTAACGGAAATGGGGCAAACCACAGGTAGAGAAACCCTGACCTAGGCACAGCTGAGAGCTGGGATGCTTCGAGGATGGCTGTGTGGTTCAGTCCACAGGGAAGCTCTTCATAAATTTGACAAGCCTTTCTTTGGTCTGTCCTGTCTACTGGGGCCAGGCACTCAGGATGAAGTGGGCATCCAGAGATCAAAGGCTCCCCGCTGCCTGGGACTCAGGGTCTAAAGCTCAGTGACAGGGGATTTCTACTCTTCACAGAGAAGGCAAAGAAAATGGTCTGGCTCCCTGAAGTCTACTGTGGTCCAAAGAAGACAGGCATGAGAGTTGCATGGACCCAGGGGAGCCCCGCCACTCACAAGCTGGGCGATGCCAGTGAGGACCTCAGTCTCATGTCTCATCTGAGAAATGGGAGTCCATTCCACATGACGGAACGAGTGAATGGGTGTTAGGCGCCCAGCTCAAGGCCAGGAGCGTGGTGTGCAGTAGACAGGCATTTTTTGCTTGTTGTTTAGTCACTCAGTCGTGTCCGACTCTGCAATCCCTGGACTGTAGCCCGTCAGGCTTCTCTGTCCATAGGATTTCCCATGCAAGAGTACTGGAGTGGGTTGCCATTTCCTTCTCCAGGGGATCTTCCTGACCCAGGGAGTGAACCTGTGTCTCCTGCACTGCAGGCAGATTCTTGACTGTTGCGCTAAGATGGGCACTTGTCTTCAAATTGCTCCTTGTGAAGCCCTGGCATTGAATTTTGTCAAAGAAAGGAGGAGAGGTGGAAGGGGAGGGAGGAGAGGGTCCGGCCAAGCCTGAGAAGTACTTACTTGGCTCGCAGGGCGAGCTGCCGGTCATTGGGGCAAACCCACTGATCACAGCCACTGCCGAAGATGGTGTCGGCCATGGTTTGGAGCGGCCAGCAAGGGTGGGGAGTCACATCTGCGATAAGAAAGAGGGAAAAAGAAAGAGCACATCATTGGCTGGGGTGTGCGTGGCAGACGGGGTCCTTTAGACACCAAACACCGGTCGTGCCAACCTATCCCCCTCCGCTGCCGCCCCTATGCCGTTCCCAGTGACGTTTGGACTCTCACCAGCAGAATCACCCCTCCAGCTAAGTGCTATTTCCTCAAGGTTCCTCTTTCAGAGACTCCTGATTCTGGGAGGGGTAGCTAGGTGGCTCATGCAGCTAAGCGACAAGGTTGGATTTGACCGACAGGACATCAAAGGGAAGTTTTCAACTTGGCAAGCAAGCCCCAAGGGTGTTTGCACCCTCCAGGTACCAACCACACTTTACTGCCCTGGGACCACAATGAACATGGCCCCCTCCGAAGTCCTGAAGGAAGGGGGCCCTGCTCCAGAGCTTGCTGGTGGTTTCACTTGTGCAGTTGAGCTGAGCTGGCTTTCTCCTTACCACCAAGGATACGTGTTGTGAGGGGACTTCCCTGATGGTTCAGGGGCTAAAACTCTGTGCTCCCAATGCAGGGGGCCCAGGTTTGATCCCTGGCCCTACATGCCTCCACTAAAGATCTCACACGCCAAAAGGAAGACTGAAGATCCCACGTGTCCCACCTAAGACCCGGCTCAGCCAAATAAATAAATAATTTTTTAAAAAGGATATGTGTTGGGGAGATAGTAAAGAAGGAAAGAGAGAGAAAGCTGAGTTTGAAGGAATCCTAATTCTAGAGCAAAGTACAGAGTTATTCACACTCCCTTGGTCTCATTCCCTCCAGACCAGTGGTTCTCAAACACAGGACTCCTTTACACTCTTGAAAATCAGTCCGGCAGTTCTTTAAGTGTAACATACAGTTATTACCATATGACCCAGAAAGGGCTTTGAGGTATAAACGCAAGAGGATGAAAACGTTATGTCCACACACAAACTTTTACACAAATATTCACAGCAGCCCTATTCATAATTGCCAAAAGTAGAAACAATTTGAATGTCTATCAGTTGATGAATGGATAAAATGTGGCATATCTGTATAATGGAACATTGTTTGGCCATAAAAGGGACTGGAGAACAACACGGATGAGCCTTGAAAACATGCTAAGTGAAAGAAGCCAGTTACAAAAGACCACATATTGTATGGTTCTTTTTATATGAAATGTCCAGAACAGGCCAGTCCATAGAGACAGAAGGTAGATTAGTGGTTGCCAGGGGCTGGGTGTGGCAGGGAGAGAAGAATGGGAGTGACTGCTAATGGGCTCAGGGTCCTTTTTCAGATGATGGAAATGTTCTGGAATTAGACAGCGGTGATGGTTGTATGGTGGCTCTAGGGGTTAAGAACTTGCCTGCCAACGCAGGAGAGGTTAACAGATGCAGGTTCCATCCCTGGGTCAGGAAGATCCCCTGGAGGGAGGGCATGGCAACCCACTCCAGTATACTTGCCTGGAGAACCCCATGGGCAGAGGAGCCTGGTGGGCTACAGTCCATGGGGTCACAAAGAGTCGGACACAACTGAAGTGACTTAGCATGCATGCAGGATGCTTGCACAGATTTGTGAATTCACTAAAACCACTATCTTGTACACTTTGAAGGTCTGAAATTTATGGTATGTGAACTACATCTCACTAAACTGATAAAAAAAATTCTTGAGAACTCCAAATGGTATGGGCTATATCTACTGCTATTTACTAGATTAGAAATGAACACTGAAAAAATTTAAATTGTTAAGTCATCTAAAAATCATAAACCCATGAGATGCTCACATATTTAAAAGCTGTATTTTCAAAACAAAAACAAGTAGTGAGAATAATGGGATTGTTTTGCATTTTAACAAATTTATGCAATGTTTGGCTTAACAACAGTTTCATGTCTGACATTTCAATCAACGTTTTGTGATACGTAGTTTTGTTAAAGTACATGAAGGACATCCAGACTCTCACGGATATGTCCTATAGTTGGAACAGGGTGGAGTGTTTTAATAGCCTTCCTAGATAACTGTGGATGTTCTTCTTTCATTCTGTACCCAAACTCAACAGATGACAGTTATCTTTAATGATTGGTTCCAATGTGGCATTTGGATCACAGGTCAATGAACTTTTCATCTGTATATTTGAGAGAGTTTGACCAAGTATACTGTGGTGNTCCATAAAGCATAGGTCAGACCATGCCAGTTCCTTGCTCTTAAAACCTTCAATGGCTCCCTTTTGCCCAAGAGAAAAACCCAAGCTTCGCCAAGGCCGCCCACAAACTGGCCCAAATGACCCTTCCAGTATCACCTGCCACCTCATCTCTCCCACGAGGCCCACACTCTTGCCACTGGGAACTGGGATGTGTCCTGGCTGCTCAGCTTTGTTTCTGGAACTTGTCCCGTGATCCACCTTCCCTATGCACACTGGCAACCTGCAGAAGCCCCACACCAATCCTCTGGGAATTTGGAATTGACCCCATTTGCCGCCCCTCAGCATTTCAGTCCGCTCTGTGTCCTGGGTGGGGTGGGGGTGGGGTCCTTTACTTCTGGCGGGGTCTTTAGATTCCTGCAGCCTTTCCTGTCTGTGCTCTGGGCCCTGCAACGAGTAGTCCAGCCTCGATGCCCCAGGGCACCTCCCCACAGCCCCCATGAGCCACACAGAGGGAAGAATGCCCCTTCTGCAGCATGCTGTTGGCCTCAGACAGACAAGCAGCACTGCTCCTTCTTCACTGCCCTCATGCATTCATTCAGCAAACAAGCTCTGAGTGTCGACTCTGTGCCAGGCACGTGAAATATCTCAGCTGACTGCGGGGTGAGCAGGGGGCAGCTCCCAGTACCTGCCCCCCCAGAAGCCCCCACTTATCGCTGCAGGGGCCTTCTCCCCAGGGAAGTAAATCCTCACCCCAAACGTCCACTCCAGTGGACCCAAATCCTTGCCCATCTCTTTGTCTCCCTGATTTCTCATTCCCAGGCTAAGACGATACTTGCAGCCTCCAACCAAAATGAGATGCAAAACACCCTGCTCCTTGCTCCTCTCACTTCAGGTGCCAGCCCTCCAATTTTAACAGCCACAAGCTCTGCCTACCTGTCCCCAGAGGCATAGCTCACTTCTGTCCTTTCTAAGACACCTGAAACAGAGCAGGTGGAGGTCCAAGCTGAAGGCGATCACAGAGCTGATGGCAGGCGACTCCAGGGCAACCAGATTCCTGGGGCAGGACTCATCCTCGAATACACAGGAAGGAGGGAAGCCTCACAGGGCCCAAAGCAGTGCTCTGGTCTTCAGGGGACCAGGCAGAATTACTTCCAAAGGCTGCTATAACCAAGTACCACGAGCTGGGAGCCTTACAACAGTCCTAGAGCCTGGAAATCCAAAACCAAGATGACAGCAGGGCCCGGCTCCCCCCGAAGGGCCCAGAGGAGAATCTGTCTATGAAGCATCTGCTGCAGCCTCTGCTGTTTGCTGGCGACGCTGGGTGCTCCTCGGTTTGTCGCTGCATCACTCCAGCTGCTGTCCACATCTTCACGTGGCATTCTTCCCTCTGTGTCTCCATGTGGCCATCTCCCTGCATTTCATGTTGAATTAAGACCAGGAATTTCCCGACGGTCCTGTGGTTGGGACTCTCACTGCCAAGTGCCCAGGTTCAATCCCTGGTCAGGAAACTAAAACCTCATAAGCCATGTGGCAAGGCCAAAAAATAAAAAGACCATGCTGCTGCTCGCCCGTCCCTGGGATTCTCCAGGCAAGAACACTGGAGTGGGTTGCCATTTCCTTCTCCAATGCATAAGAGTGAAAAGTGAAAGTGAAGTCACTCAGTCATGTCCGACTCTTTGCAACCCCATGGACTGCAGCCTACCAGGCTCCTCCATCCATAGGATTTGCCAGGCAAGAGCACTGGAGTGGGGTGCCATCACCTTCTCCGAAAAAGAACATGGGAGATTCCAATATGATCTCATCTTAATTAATTACATCAGCAATGCCCCATTTTCAAATTAATTCACATTCTGAGGTTCTGAGCATTAGGACTTCTTCATGCCCCCTTTTAAAAAATTATTTATTCATTTGGCTGCATCGGGCTTTGGTTGTGGCACACGGGCCTCTCTCTAGTTGAGGCAAATGGGGCCCAGGGTTCACAGGCTCAGTAGGTGCAGCACAAGGGCTTAGCTGCCCTGCATCAAGTGGAATCCTAGTTCCCCGACCTGGGATCAGACCTGTACCCTCTGCATTGGAGCTCGAATTCTCAATCACTGGACCCCCAGGGAAGTTCCTCAATACATCCCCCTGGGGACACAATTCAACCCATGATACTTAGGGAAGAGAAAGGCCAGAGTCCTGCTTTGAGAGTGGGGATAGCAAAGACAGTGGACCCTGTGAATGTACAGATGTTCAAAATAGTCTTTACCCCCCACCCTGGAGGTCCCGGGGTGCTCAGGACTGGGAGAGGGATCTATTAGATATCTAAGACAGGGGGTTATCATGTGTGTGCCTGCGTGCGTGCTAAGTCCCCTCAGTCATGTCCGACTCTTTGTGAACCGATGGACTACCGCCCGCCAGGCTCCTCTGTCCATGGGATTCTCCAGGCAAGAATACTGGAGTGGGTTGCTACGTCCTCCTCCAGTGGGTCTTCCCGACCCAGGGATCGACCCATGTCTCTCATGTCTCCTGCCTTGCAAATGGGTTCTTTACCACTAGCGCCGCCTGGCAAGCCCCGGCAGTTGTCGTGGTTGCTGCGAAAAGTGGATTTGGGAAAACAATCTCCTTTGGTCACCGCTTGTCTTGGGAGTTCTTAACAGGGGACCTGTGAACTTGGACGGGAACAAACTGTATTTTCATTAACCTGTAACTGAAATGACCTATTCATTATGAATACAGGCAACACACCACAGTCATATGAAAAGCTCCAGTGTCTTGGTCATCAGTCGAATCACAGATATTTTCATATCACAATACAGACTTGCAGATACCTCAGTGTTATTTATGCTCATCACTACTTTAAAATTATGATAGTTCTTACATTCAGATGTACATTATACTAGAGACAATAGACTAAGATGTAAAAACTAAATTTTCATAATCCTGAAATTGACATGAATATTTTTTTAACATCTAATAACCAGAATTAGAAAATAATTAACTTGAGATAAGAAAATCGGCTTCTTATTGGTTGAAATTTTCTCAATAAAAGAAAGCTATTTCAAATAAAAAAACATTGTTACCAGTTCTTCTGATAATCTTTCTGTCTCCTGATAGATTTAGCAATTAATAAAAGCAAATAAAAATATCATATGTTGTGGTGATTTTAAAAATTACAATAGTTACTAGACCTGTGGCAAGGCTGTTTACTTGCAGAAAAGAGTGGCAACCCACTCCAGTACTCTTGCCTGGGAAATGCCAGGGACAGAGGAGCCTGGTGGGTATAGTCCATGGGGTTGCAAAGAGTCAGACGTGACTTAGTAACAACAACAAGGCTGTTTACTTAATGATTCAAAAAAGAAGCACATAAGTTACTATATCAGAAGCTTGTTTTGTTAAAAAAAAATATATATTCTGATAATAATGCCAATACAATTGGCTTGTTCTGTAACACTGTTCGTGCATTGAGAGCCGTTATTTTGAGAAACATTCCATAGGATTCACCAGATGGTCAAAAAATAAATCAATGGCACAAAAAGCAAAGAACAGGAGATGAATTGAAACTTAGCTCAAAGGTTACCAGGATAAAATCAAGCCTTCAGGGTAAGCAGCTGTCTGTGGCTCGGGGGACTCTGCTCAGAAAATGCCCAGGTTGTCTGTCCCAGGTGTTACCAGGCACCTGGTTTGGGGTGCATGGGGAGGAGTGTAAATGCTATTCGTTTCATAATGCAGAAAAACAAGCCTGCTTCCATTTTTCAATTTGTGTGGAAAATCTCAGGCAAACAGAATTTCTGCAAAGGAAATCTGATTTCAGCTCACACCCAAAGTTGCTTGTTGGAAGAGCCCAAGAGAAACCTCTCCATGAGGCAAAGACTCCTCTGAAAGCAAAAGAGGCCCACCCCTTCTCACCCCAGCCTCAGGTATGCCGACAGGGTGGTCCTCTGTGCACTCGGGTCCCAGGAGCAGCGGGCTCTGACAGCCCTGCCAGGACCCCGGCTCTCAGGTGCCTCTCCTCAGGGCTCCGCCAGGTCCTTCAGTCTGGTTCTGCCCACTTTCCCAGAGCTGAGGAAGGGACCCTGGCCCTGGCTGTTTGCTTAAAGCCAGCAGCCAAGGCAACCCCCGCTGACTCAGCTGCTATCTGTAGCCAGCTGTCCCCTCTCATCCATGGAAACACAAATAGTTGGTTCCCTGTTCCAGCTCCAAGGTTAAGTACGCACTGCCCAGGTGCCAGCTATTAATTTCTCTGCACACTCCTCAGTTCCCCTGGTGGAGGCTAAGACCGCAAAGAAGTGGGGCTGTCCATCACGAAAGACCCTGGCAATGACTGCTGAAGACTCAAGCAAGGCGGGGGGTAGGCATCTGAGAGTGAGAAAGGGGACCACCCCCAGCAGGTGGCTAGGTTCAGAGAAGATGAGCAGGGAAAAGACCAAACAGAAGCGCCGACATTTTGCCAGTGGTTTTGGAGGTTTTAAGGAGGAGCCCACAAATCGAAATGTCCCTGCTCGTGTTCAGTCTGGCCCTGAGCTATCAAACTGGGAGGGAAAGCCTAGGACTGCACAGGGCGCTGCCCACTTGCCAGGTGCTGGCCACAGGCTGGCCAAGTGAAACTCATCACAGTCCCAAAGGGATGGCATGTCATCATCCACTTTCAGAGAAGAGGTTTGTTTGACTGATGATTGAAAGGTACAGCCACTCGCTCAAGGCCATGCAGCTGGCCCCTGGCACTTTGTCACCCTCTCTGCCCCCAAGGAGTCCCAGCTGCAGCATGTGGCACCTAATGAAGGCAATAAGCCAGGGCACACTCTCCAAGCCTCTTCTGTGCTCACAGCCCTTAGGAGCGTGCCAGGAGTTCATGAAAATTGAGACATGTAGGAATTGGCCAAACAGGAGAAGGCTCGGGTTACCTGGAGCAGAGCTGCAGGTACTGCAGGGGAGGCAGGCTGGTGTGAATTTCCCGGAGCAGGCAGCCAGCAGCTGGGACTAGAGGTGTGAGGCCCAGGAAATGGGCAGCAGGGTATCCAGGGCTGCTATGCTCCCCATACCCACAGGGCAGAGTGACATGAAGCCACAGGTCTCAGACAGGACCCCTTGTTCTCCACCACTTCCACTGCCTGACCCAGGAGCTCACCCAGACCTCAGTCACCCTAGGATCCTAAGTGGTTCCCCTGACTCCTGGCTCACCCACTTGACTCGGCCTACCCTGCCACCAGAGGGGCCCTGCAAAAGCCCGGCTCTGCTTAGACACTTGCAAATCAAGCCTATTGTCCCCACTTGGGAGTGCCAGGCCATCTACAGGCTCTATGCCACCTTGCCAAGTCTGACTCTAGACAAACAGAAACACTTGGCATCATACCCTGTTAGATGCTTAAGCACAGGCCTCCTCCAAACAGCCCCTTGCTGCTCCCCAATCCACATCTATTGCCCTAGCCTGAAGCACTGATTCCCTCCTCGCCATCTCCACATTTTTTACCTCTTCCCAGCACTTCCCAGTTTCTGGTTGCTTGTGAAAGCTTCTGACCTCTCCTACTGTACAAAACACTCCCTAAGAGCAGGACAAACCTTGTGCCCAGATGACACTCAGAGCACGTGTGCCAGAATAGAACTGAGAGTCCAGAAACAAACCCATACACCTGTGATCAACTGATTATCTGACAAGAGTGTCGAGAACACTCAACGGGGGCAGAAGTCTTTTCAGTAAACAGTCCGATGACAACGGAACAGTCACATGCAAAAGAATGAAGGTGGACTGTTACATCATACCGTTTAAAAAATGTTACTCTAAATGGATCAAAGACCTAAATGTGAGAGCTAAAAGTTTCAAAGCACTGAGAAGATAATAGACAGGCAAAACTTCATCACCTCAGATTTGGCAGTGGTTTCTTAGATATTAGAATGTAAATCCAGGGACTTCTGTGGTGGTCCAGGGGCTAAGACTCCACGCTCCCAATAGAGGGGGCCTGGGTTTGATCCCTGAACAGTGAACTAGATCCGACTTGCCACACTAGATATCCCACATGCCACAACAAAGACTGAAGATCCTGTGTGCTACAGCTAAGACCCAGGACAAATAAATAAATATAAAAGAATGCAAACCCAAACCACAATGAGATATCACTTCATACCAAAAGCATAACCAACAAACGAAAATAAATAAATAAAGGGGACGTTACTGACATTAAAAAACTCTGTGCACCAAAGAACTAATCCTAATCCCAAATGCAATATTTTCATGGTATATTTATAGAAAAAATATTAAAAGAACAAATGCTTACCATATAAACCTTTTATTAAATTTCATAAACAGCAGAAGTACTATTGCTTTCCATGTATAACCTCCCTGATTTTTATGGCTCAGGTCTACCTTGAGTGTTTGAGAGAAAAAAAAAAAGTCTATTAATAAACACTGCCTTTCAAGATTTTGAATAAAATGGGTGGCTTCAATGCCTGTACCTTGTGACCCAGGCCCACAAGCACAAGCCATCTTATTCTCATAGGTGCAAATCTTTAAAGCTGAACATGTGACAATGTAATTTTGGAAGGCAAGGATGCTAAAAAAGCTGCCACCCTGGTTTTGGAACTATCTTCTCCCTCAAAAATGGGTTCTCTTGTACAACAAAAGATAGGTACGTTTCTTGTTAAATTGTCTTAATGCACGCAAACAAGAAATAGTTTCAAATGGCCATTTGCAGTGAAATATATACATAAATCATTCATAAAATGTTTAAAAAGAAGGTGAAAAGGTAAGTCACAGAATGGAAAAAGATATTTGCATATCACATATCTGATAAGGGTCTAGTAGCCAGAAAAGATAAAGAATGCCTACGACTCAACAATAAAAAGACAACTCAACTAATAAATGGGCAAAAGACTTGTCTGGGGCCTTCCTGGTGGCTCAACAGTAAAGAATCTGCCTGCCAGTGCTGGAGAAATGCATTTGATCCCTGATCCAAGGAGATGCCCTGGAGAAGGAAAGGGCAACCCACTTCAGTACTCTTGCCTGGGAAACACCATAGATGAAGGAGCCTGGCTGGCTCTGTCCACGGGGTTGCAAAGTGTCGAACCCGATTTAGTGACTGAAGAGCAACAACAAAGGATCTGAATAAGCATTTCTCCAAAGGAGAGGCACACACGCCTAAAAGCACATGGAAAGACACTCCACGTTACCAGCCATCAGAGAAATGCAAACCCAAACCACAATGAGATGCCTCTTCATGCCCATTAGGATGGCTATCATTTTAAGAACAGAAATTAATGTATGTTAGCAAGGATGCAGAGAAATGGAAACCCTAATTCACTGCCGGTACAAATGTAAAACGGTGCCACCACAGTGGAAAACAGTTCAGTAGTTCCTCAAAAAAATAAATACAGAATTACAATCCTAATCCAAAAGAACTGAAAATACATTTTGAAGATTCTTCTTCAGAGATCTATTCACATCAGCTAAAAGGTAGAAACCACCCAAATGTCCATCAACTGGTAAACAATATGTGGTGTAACCAACATTGGACTATTCAATTCAGTTCAGTCGCTCAGTCATGTCCAACTCTTTGCGACCCCACGAATCGCAGCACGCCAGGGCTCCCTGTCCATCACCAACTCCTGGAGTTCACCCAAACTCATGTGCATGCCATCCAGTCATCTCATCCTCTGTCGTCCCCTTCTCCTGCCCCCAATCCCTCCCAGCATCAGGGTCTTTTCTAGTGAGTCAGCTCTTTGCATGAGGTGGCCAAAGTATTGGAGTTTCAGCCTCAGCATCAGTCCTTCCAATGAATATCCAGGACTGGTCTCCTTTAGGATGGACTGGTTGGATCTCCTTGCAGTCCAAGGGACTTGCAAGAGTCTTCTCCAATACCACAGTTCAAAAACATCAATTCTTTGGCGCTCAGCTTTCTTCCTAGTCCAACTCTCACATCCATACATGACCACTGGAAAAACCATAGCCTTGACTAGACGGATCTTTGTTGGCAAAGTAATATCTCTGCTTTTTAATATGCTATCTAGGTTGGTCATAACTTTGTGGCCGTAAAAAAAGAACAAAGTGCTGATTCATGCAACAACATGGATGAGCCTTGAAAACACTGTGTTAAAAGAAGCCAGGCCACGAAAGACAGCATAGCATGTGACTCCTTTTATATGAAATGTCCAGAATAGACACATCTATAGAGACTCTAAATAGATTCAGTAGTTGTCTAGGGCTGGCGTTTCCTTGGTGGTCCAGTGGTTAAGACTCTGCACTTCCACTGCAGGGGGCATGGGTTCGATCCCTGGTTGGGGAACTAAGATCTCACATGCTGTGTGGCACAGCCAAAATAATAATAGCAGCTGCCTAGAGCTTATGGGGGAGGAAGACAGGTAATAGCTAAAGGATATGAGGTCTCTCTTTGGGGAGATGGGGTCTCTCTTTGGGGAGTTCTAAAACTGGCTGTGGTGACAGCTGCTTATATCTGTGAATATACCAAACCCCACAGAATTGTATCCTTCCTATGGGTGACCTCTATGGTATATGAATTACATCTCAATAAAGCTGTTACAAAACAAAGTATGGAGCACAGTGAAGCACAAACTGGGCAGTCTGGACAGGGCAACCAGGTACACAGTCTCTAGGGGACAAAGAACTGGCCACTTACATTTTACCGTCACCCCCGATGGCCTGGGGACAGATTAACTACAAATTAACCTCAATATGAAAACAACAGATGGTGCATTTGTGAAAACACTGTGGGAGAGGGGCAGGGAAGAGAGAGAGAGAGAAAGCAAACATGGTCAAATGCTAAGAATGACTGAATCTAAGTGGAGGGGTTTCTTTGTCCTGTTTTTCCAGCTTTTCTGTAAGGGTTGAAAACTTTCACAGTAAAACTTCCATAATGAACTCTCAACGGCTAAAGCTGGAACTGTTTTTTTTAAAGATTTTTTTTAAAAATGTGGACCGTTTTTAAAGTCTTTATTAAATTTGTTACAATATTGCTTCTGTTTTATGATTTGTTTTTTTGGCCAGAGGCATGTGGGATCTTAGCTGCCAACCAGGGACTGCACCTACACTCTCTGAATTGGAAGGCCAAGTCTTAACCACTGGACTGCCAGGGAAGTCCCAAAAGTTGGAACACTTTTTCCAACAACAAAAATAACAATAGTACTGGATTATTACCCATAAAATATGATATAAAAATTGAATAAACAAATTAATATGGGAGGCGGACAATTCTCTCTTACAGAAGGGCTACCACTACCGCTGCTGCTGCTAAGTCACTTTAGTCGTGTCCAACTCTGTGCGACCCCAGAGACAGCAGCCCACCAAGCTCCTATGTCCCTGGGATTCTCCAGGCAAGAACACTGGAGTGGGTTGCCATTTCCTTCTCCAATGCATGAGAGAGAAAAGTGAAGGTGAAGTCACTCAGTCGTGTCTGACTCTTAGCAACCCCATGGACTGCAGCCCACCAGGCTCCTCTGTCCATGGGATTTTCCAGGCAAGGGTACTGGAGTGGGGTGCCATTGCCTTCTCTGTGGGAAGGGTTGCTTCCCCTTAAACATCTGGGTCCCTTGGGCCATGCTGGATTCTACTCAGCCCCTCACATACTTCCCCCCACCCTGTTAGTTCTCACAGCACTGGGAGGCAGACACATTCCTCCCACTTTGATGATGAGGAAACTGAGGCTGGGAGAGGTTAAGCCACTTACATGAGATAACACAGCTAGCAAGGGGCAGAATGAGGATTTGAAGTCCAATCCAGGGACGGGGGAGCCTCATGGTACTGGTTAATAAATACAGGCATACCACATTTAATTGTGCTTTGCAGATAATTGTGTTTTTCAGCAAATTGAAGGTTTATGGCAAACTGCACTGAGCGTCTACTGGGGCCATTTTTCTAACAGCATCTGCTCGCTTTTTGNGTACTGGTTAATAAATACAGGCATACCACATTTAATTGTGCTTTGCAGATAATTGTGTTTTTCAGCAAATTGAAGGTTTATGGCAAACTGCACTGAGCGTCTACTGGGGCCATTTTTCTAACAGCATCTGCTCGCTTTTTGAGACTCTGTGTTACATTTTGGTGATTCTTACACTATTTCAAAATGTTTATTACCTTTATCATTGCTACCTGGTCTACAATCAGTGATCTTTGACGTTATTTTTGCCAAAAGATTACAACTTACTGAAGGCTCAGATGATAGTTTCATCTTTCAGCAATAGAGTATTTTTTATTTGAGGCATGTATGTTGTTACGGGCTTCCCTAGTAGCTCAGACAGTAAAGAATCTGCCTGCAATGCAGGAGACCTGGGTTCATTCCCTGGATTAGGAAGATCCCCTGGGGAAGAGAATGGCAACACACTCCAGTATTCTTGCCTGGAGAATTCCACGGACACAGGAGCCTGGTGGGCTATAGTCCATGGGGTCACAAAGAGTCGGACAAAACTGAGTGACTTTAATTTACTCAGGTTACATTGTTTTTTACACACAATGCTATTGGACACTTAATAACTATAGTATTATGTGAACATAACTTTTATAAGCACTGGGAAACCAAAAAAATGTGTGACTCCCTTTGACATTTGCTTTATCCCAGTGGTCTGGAACTGAACCTGAAATATATGTATGGTCTGCCTGGTACAGAAGGAATGAAGGAAACAGAAGAATCAGCATTAAAGCACAGTAATAAATGTTCCAGGCCAGATTCATGGGCGGATACTAAAATTACAAAGTTAAAAGAATAGTAACTTTACCGGGGAGACATCTTGCAGATACTACCTTATCCAAGTCATCAAGACTCATATCACCAGTGATAAGACATAGGGACATCAAGGCCCTCCTTATACCATGTACTGAGAAAGATACATCATTATTTTGGTGGTATTCCTGCCCAAAACACATAACTGCAATGTAAATATGAGAAAATATCAGTTCAGTTCAGTCGCTCGTGGAGAGATGCTCTACATAGCAACTGACCAGAACTCTTCTGAAATGTGAAGGTCATGAATGATAAGAAAAAACAGAGGACTTCCTAGGTGGTCTGGTGGCTAAGACTCCACGCTCCCAATGCAGGGGGCCTGGGTTTGATCCCTGGTCAGGGAACTAGATTCCACATGTTACAACTAAGACCCAGTACAGCAAATATATAAAAAAATATTTAAAAAACAAACTGAGGAGCAGTTACATTGTTATATAAGATATTAACAAGGCAAGCAGGGTGAGCGGTAGGCAGGAACTCCGTGAACCATTCTTTCGACATTTATGGAAACCTAAAAAATTTCAAAATAAAAAGCTTTAATTTGTTTCACAGTCATAAAACAAGTGCAGGACTTCCCTGGTGGTCCAGTGATGAAAAAATATGTGCTTCCAGTGTAGGGGACATGTGTTCAATTCCTGGTCAGGGAACTAGAATCCCACACCCTGAGTGGCCAGATATATGAAATAAAAACGAGCTTGATTGAAGGTATCTGTTATTCAGAATCATATATACCAAGGGACATGTGACATGCTGTGGCCTCAAAGGATGGTGCCCACACCCCCTCCCAGCCCAAAGCCCACCAGGGGAGGTGAGAAGGGCCCAAGGGTGACTGTGTGGGCCCCCACTTCCCCTATGAGATGTGGGCTGGAGGGAGCAGGAGTTATGGGGAGGGGTTAGATGTGTGCCCAGGTCTTTCTTATTTCTGAGACAAGGGATGACCCCACAGAAGGAAAAGAAGACGTGATCTAGAACTTCACGCCTGCGGCCATCTCTGTGTCAGGCAGCTTGTATAGCTTCTACTGCTTGAAACTATTGCCCGTGGGGACTTCCCGGTGGCCCAGTGGTTAGGACTTAGTGCTTTTACTGCCGAGGGCCTGGGTTCAATCCCTGGTCGGGGAACTAAGAGCCTGCATGCGGCAGATCACAGCCAGAAACATAAAAATAAAAGAAACTGGTGAACCTGCATTATCTCTATACCTTAAGATGGTGTGGACTAAATACTAGATGACATTTTTAACTAAATAATTTTCCAATCTACTTAGTGCCTTGTTTTCATTACTTTTGCTTTATTTATTTTTAAACATTTTATCTTTTTAAAAATTAATTTTTATTGGAGTATAGTTGTAGTTTTGCTTTAACAGTGAGTGGAGTCATCCATGACACTTGAGCTCCCTCATTAACCTAGGGAGCATTTTGTCTTATTACCACTATTTATGTTATCAGTGTATTCTCCTCAGGGAGAATTTACAGTGTGTTCACATACCCACCAGCCAAAGACGACGCTGACCTGGGGTCTGCACGAGGGAAACAAGTACAGTAAAATATTAATAGTAGAATCTAAAGTAGTGGGCATACAGGTGGACACCACAAACTTTTTTTTTTTTTTTTTAAATAGGTTATTTTCTGCAGACTTTATTGAAAGTGAAGTCACTCAGTTGTGTCCGGCTCTTTGTGACCCCATGAATTGGAGCCTACCAGGCTCCTCCATCCATGGAATTTTTCAGGCAAGAGTACTGGAGTGGATTGCCATTTCCTTCTCCACAAACTTCTTTCAACTTTGCTATATATTTTTAATTTTTCATGATAAACTATTATTAAATACAAGTAAAATTACAAAAGAATATTTGGGGCATGCAAAACGCAAACCAGTGGGAGAATGCACCTAGGAGGCCCCTCTGCAGAAAAATACACCCACGTCTGTTCTTCTCCCCACGGGTGTCTGCAGGCCCCAGGCCTCTGTCTGGAGGAAGGAGAAGCAGTGTCGTGGCCAAGGCCAGGGGCCTGCAGAGAGTCTCCACGTAAATACATTCCATCTTTGGTTTCAAATCAAGTCAGAAAGTGGGCAGCAGCCACAGGTTTTATTAGCTCCAAATGCATCTGGCAATGGATACCCGGGCTGACCGAGCAGGCCCCAACCTGGTCACGCACCCCAGGTGGCCCGGCCAATGGCTGATGAATTCTCTTCTTCTGCCAAAACATAAAGGGCAGACTCCTTCCGAGTCTGTTCTTTGGGGCAGGTATCTGGGAGCTGCCTTCTGGCTCTGTGTGAATTATTAGCTCAGTGGCCTTGGCAGCTTCCTTCATCTCTCTAGGCTTTAGTTGCCTCATTTGGTAACATGAGTAGCTGCCTCCTGGCCTGTGGGGAAGAGTAAATTAGATCAGTGGTTCTGAATCAGGGTGATTTTGTTCCCCCAGGAGGTACCCAGGGGCCAGATGGATAGTGGGGAGAGGTCAGGATGCTGCTAAACACCTTACAAGGCACAGCAGAGCACTCTGCCCCGCAACAACATAAAATTAGCCAGCCAAAAAGGTCAAAGCGCCAATTTGAAAAAACTCTGATTTAAATGGTACAGGTAACACACATAGATAGGACCCAAAATACTGTGCAGTCTCAGTGAAGCGTGGCTGCTACCACCATCATCATCACCATCATCACCACCACCATCACTATCATCACGGTTATCATCACCACCACCACCACCGTCAGTGTTATTCGTCTGAAATTCCCAGTCCCCAGAAGAGCACAGGTAGGAGGCATCAATGACTGCTGCTGTACTGAACTGAATAAACAAGACAGTCCTTAGGGTTAAGGACATTCCAAAACGTCCCTTCAATCCCCTAAGCTCCCCTGAGGGAACTGAAGCAGGCAGTAGCTATGAGATGGGTAAGGGGAGTGAGAGGGTGACGCTTTGGAGAAAGGGTCTGAGCAGATGATGGCAATATCAGCTGACACCCTTGTTTAACCCTGAATGTAAGAATTCTGTTCTGAGCATTTGACACGTATTAATTCATTTTACTCTCTCAACGGCCCAGGAGGTCAGTTTATAATAGAATAATATATTATAATTATACTCTATTACTACTCCCCTCTAAGCATACACGCTGAACTGCTGCTTCCCCAGTGGGAGGGGGCAGTTTTGCAGAACTCGCCCTCTGCTTGCGGTCAGTCCTGGTGCTTATCTGACTGCTCTACAAAGAACCTTAGAAGGTGTGGCCCTGTCTCCCAGCAGCCTGCCTGTACCTGGATGGTTTCTGGGCCATTCATTCAGTACTGCGGGAAACACCCAGAGGAGATCCTTTCTGGGCAGGGCAGATGCNTGGTGCTTATCTGACTGCTCCACAAAGAACCTTAGAAGGTGTGGCCCTGTCTCCCAGCAGCCTGCCTGTACCTGGATGGTTTCTGGGCCATTCATTCAGTACTGCGGGAAACACCCAGAGGAGATCCTTTCTGGGCAGGGCAGATGCCTTGTGAGCAAAGTGTGTATCAACAGGGAAGAGAAGCCAGCAAGAGGGGAAAGGGCGTGTGGCTTCCCTGAGAAGGGTGGGGACCACGTTGGTGAGGCCGCCTCAGAGACCGATCCCAGGGCCCATCTCTGAAGGAGCCAGGAGTGGGCCGGTCTAGGGTCACGGCTGGGAGGACCCCGCCAACCTGGTCACTGTCCTGCCTCTCTGCCTTTTCCTCACTGCCACCAGCAGAATCTCCCTCAAAAAAAAAAAAAGCAAAAACCCAGGCCTAGAATCCATCCTCAGAGAAGTCAGAATGGGCAGTAGCTGGGGTGCTGACATACACAGCCAGGCTGGAGAAACAGGACCCGGGACACGGTGGGGGACGCAGCNTAAATTAAATCAACTTAAAAAATCATTCAGTTCTGTATTCTTAAGATTACAAATCCTAAATATAATTAAGAGAATGTTCAAAGATGACTTTCAAGTAATTAAAAAGTTTATGCAACTTTTCTAGTAGAAAATTTTCTTAAACTAACATTTTTGAAATAACCATGCATTGTATATATTAATGAAACATTTATATTAATATCACCCAATATCAATAACAAAATAAATAACATTTATGTCCACTTACTGCAATCTCTCTACAAGCCGACATAGATATTCCTGTGCCTTCAATTTGCTTCAATGCATATTCTTTTTCATCTTTTCTGCATAGGAACAAAAAAAATTATTTTTTTCTATATATTTTCAGATTCAAAATTATAACTATAAAAAAATGAAAATGCACTAGCCTCAGTGATATGTAAACGCTCTCACTATGCATGCATTGCTTATTATTTCTGATAACATTTCAATTATAAAATGTGAAATACCAAAAGAAATTCATGTCACAATGAAAACATTATATAGAGCCAAAACACAAACTACAAAATTGAAATGGAACAGGATACTAAACACAACACTAGTTTCTTTTGTGTGTGTGTGTGTGGTGTTAGAAAGAGAATGGACTTTTGGCCTCAGAGGGAGTAGGAGAGGGTGGGATGATCTGGGAGAATGGCATTGAAGCATATATACTATTATGTAAGAAACGAATCACCAGTCTATGTTTGATACAGGATGCAGGATGCTTGGGGCTGGTGTATGGGGATGATCCAGAGAGACGTTGTGGGGTGGGAGGTGGGAGGGGAATTCAGGACTGGGAGCTTGTGTACACCTGTGGTGGATTCATGTCGATGTATGGCAAAGCCAATAGAGTATTGTAAAGTCAAATTAAAAAAAAAAAAGTAAAAAAAATAAACACAACACTAGTTTCAAAAAGTAAACAAGCATAAATATAAACTCAAGCATACTGTAAGATAATTCTACTGTCTTAATTATCTGGAGTCTAGAAAAGCATTCTGTTATAAACATTAATTTAAAAATAAATGACATATGTAAACTTCTATATTTATTCAAAATAATTTCATAGTATAAGACCCATGTAATAAATGGAGGAGTTATAGAAAAATGTTGACCCACTGTGTGTGCGTGTGTGTTAGTCACTCAGTCGTGTCTGACTCTTTGAGACCTCATGGACTGTAGCCCGTCAGGCTCCTCTGTCCATGGAATTCTACACACAAGAATATTTGATTGCTCTTTCCTCCTCCAGAGAATCTTCCCGACCCAGCTATCAAATCCAGGTCTCCTGCATTACAGGCGTATTCCTTACCATCTGAGCCACCAGGGAAGCCGTGCTGACCCACTGAGGCACGCTAGTTTTCACCAAGGACAGGCAACATTCAAAAGCCCTAAGACCTCAACCAAAAGCCTTGCAAAGACTTCAAAACTAGCCACCAACACCTCATTCTCAAGATCCCTTGGACAAACTTGGTAGTTACAGTGAATTTTCCAATTAATGGAGGTAGGATTAGGAATTCTGGGAGACTCTGGTATCAGTAGTTACCAGGGTGTTTAACAAGGGAAGACAGCAGCTCAATAATGGGGATACCATCCATAAAAATAGTATCAGTGAGTGTCCAGGGCAATGAGGTATCTTCAGAGTACCAACAACAGGACCACCCAAAGCAAGGCCCCAGTTGAATGTAACAAATGTGACTCCTACCACTGGTTATTCTGACAAGAGGAGTATAACCCATGCCCTCCGAGTTTTGCCTTTTGATTATATTAGACTTTCAACAATGCATCATCATATCATAAAGATTTCGTCAAATGATAGTACCTAAGTAGTGCCTCAATGTCTTGCTTATCTATTGCTCATTTTCCCCACTCTGTTTACTAGCCGATAAAGCAGTTTAAGAGTGTATTCATAATATGCATTTTAAAACATCATTTTATGTGCATTTTAAAGATTTTCACAATCACCTGTGTTTGGGGCAAATAATTGAGCTATGGTTATTTTTTCCAACAGTCTGAATATTATACACATTTTTCTTCCAATATATGGCATTCAGGAAACAGGCAGCATTTTGATAAACAGAATTTGCACCACATGTCAACAGACTGTTCTGCAATTACTAAAATGATAATCATGAAAATCATTAGAAACATGAAAAATGTTTATCATACACTGCTGAGAAAATATATAAATTATACTGTATTAAAAAAATACACACACTCAGATATATGTTGAAGGTGAAAAGTGAAAGTGTTAGTCACTCAGTCGTGTTAGACTCTTTGTGACCCCATGGATTGTAGCCCATCAGGCTCTCTGTCCATGGAATTCTCTAAGCAAGAATACTGGAGTGGGTTGCCATTTCCCTCTCCAGGGGATCTTCCCAATTCAGGGATTGAACCCAGGTCTCCCGCATTGCAGGCAGACTCTTTACTGACTGAGCCACCAGGCTTGAAGACCATTGAAGGTGATACAAAAAGAGAAAAACAGTTGTGTTAAGATGTAGAAAGTTATGTTAGCCAACTTTAGTACTAGTATCATATTGTCTCTTAAATTAGAGGGGAAAAGAAAAAAAAAACTTTGACACTTTGAAAACAGTTGACTATTAAAATAATCTTTAGTATTTTCAAAGTAATATCTTAGGCATGTTTCAAAGACATGTTTTAAAGAGCAACGTCAAAGATAGGGAAAGCTTAAGTGATCCCATTTTCCTTTTCTTCTATCCTGATTCCTCCAAACATAAAACTAAACGTTTTTCAGACCACCGAGAAGCCACTAAGAAGTATCAACACCAGCAGCAGGTGACTGAATGTAATTAAAGCCAAATATCCCCTGTACCTTGAAAATATGTGCGGGTATGCCTGTGAAACCGTTTGTGTCTGAAATGCTTAACACAATGCTTACAATGCAAATTTCACACAATCAATAATTAAATTTACCATCAGGTATCTACTACTAAGTATTTAATTAAATAAATTCCTAAAGTTAAAAACTGTTTTTGACAAAATCTTCACATGAAATTATACTTTTCTTTTTAAAGAAATATTCCAATCCTCAGTTCCCTAAATGAAGTGCTCCAGAAGCTCATGTAATTGCATAGTTTTATTTTTAATACTGTAAAGAATATTACACAATCTGGATACGTTATTGTTGCTATGGAAACTATAAGATTTTTGCAGTAAGTCAAAAAGTGCAAATTTAACACATCACATTAATGACTTTTGAATTTCACATCCAGGCTGTCAAAGGAATTTGAAAGCTTGAGCAGAATAGATTGAAGCATAGGCCTCTTGCTCTGAATTATATGGATAGGATCTATGAACAAACCCAGTAATTATTTCACTTAATAAGTTTAAATATAACTTCCATCTGCTAAATTAATAAAATTCTCAAAGACCTACAGACTTAAGGCTTATCTGTAGCTTTTGTGTTGAGAATGGAGGAGGATGCATACATGATTACCACTTCTCTTCTATGTTAACTGTAGATGATAAAATGATGATGTGGCACCTCTGAGGTTCACCATATGAAGAACTGGCAGAAACCCAGAGGGCATATGGACTCACTTTCATCACTGCACTATGTCAATGCCAATCTGTGGTGAGATGCCAATACCTTAGTTATGAAAACTGAAGATCTGTCCTTTCCCACAATGCCCACAAGTATTTTGATGGCTAGCACAAGGGACACAGAAGCTTTATCACTCCCATCCCATGTGAGAGCCCCTCTCTAGGAGTTCATGTGAAAATTCACACCCCACAGCTTATATGTTTCAGGCACAGATAATATGAAGTATCATAAAGGTATAATTTACTCTTTTTTACCTGAAAAGGCTGACAATCAGGTGAACCTGGCCTCCATGGCTATGACGACCTAGCTTTTAGAGGCAGCTTAATTCTTTCTTAAAACTATTTTATTTCTAAAACAAAAGAAGTTATTATTTACTATAATAAAGACAGACAAAGTAATTCCAAAGCCTTCAGGGAAACTGCTTGCTAAATTTTAGTGTATTATAAGATTACTACAGTTAGAGCAACTGCATATTGAAAATAATTAAAGGAGTTTACTAAGTAAATCCAGGTGAATTAAAAGCAAATATATAGTATAAACCTGGTTTTATTTAATACGAAATGCTTTAAAGACATTTCTCCTGGGACTTCCCTGGTTGTCCAGTGGTTAAGAATCTGAGCTTCCACTTCAGGAGGTGTAAGTTTGATCCCTGGTCAGGGAACTAAGATCCCACATGCCATGCAACAGAGCCAAAAAGAATAAATTTTAAAAAAAATTTTAAGACATTTCTCCTATACATCTGCAATTTGTATCAAAAGCATGCCAGCTTCCTTCTCAGCATTCACCACACACACATACACAAAATTGTTCAATGGGAACATTATATAACAACAAAATAGAAAAATTAATTTGGCAGAGACTGGGATTCTATTACATTTTCCATCTGAGACACTATGTTCTGGAAAACTCTTGATGCAAGCAATTCTATAGATAGAAGAAAAAAATAAGAAGCACATACTTGTGCAAATTGTAGAAATGGCAACCTTAAAATGAAAGCTTTATCCAGTTAGAAAACTAGACTCAGTGGGAAAATTTTAGTGCAATTCAGGGAAGAACTTCTCAAGCCTCAAGAATCAGATTCATCTTTTGACTGAAATATTAGGAACCAGTTTAATGAAAAACATAGTCTTATATCTTTCAGAAATGCTCAAACTTGGTATCCAGCGACCCGTCACTTTTAGCAAGCTGAAGAATCATTCAACAGCCTGTATGCATGAGTGCAGTTAAGATTTGGCCAAACCTCACTTGTTATAATTAGACATGTCCAGGGCTTTCTGGCTCCTATCAATAATACTACCAGCTGTCCAGCTCAGCCTGGGCCATCTTTGGTCCTAAAAACGTATGACAGACAAAAAATTTAGAGAATCTTTTAGGAAAACATGAGGGAGGCAAAAATCACAATATTGTAATTAGCTTCCAATTAAAATAAATTTAAAAAAAAGAAAGAAAAGATGAGGGAATTCAAGCTCAAGCAAAGTCAAGGGAAATTTTTCAGTCTTCAAACTACAGGGTTAAAATCCTTTTTGCTTCGAAGGAAAACAGAAGGTCCTTACTATTTTATTGTACATCAAGCAACAAACAAATGGAGAGCCAATATTTTACATTCCAACACTGTGCCAAATTCTGAGGATGAGCAAAATTAGAGACGAGCTGCCCTAGACATCACAGAGTTCACAACCCACCTGGAAAGAGATTTTAAGCAAGTAGGAAACATGAACAGATAACTCTGATACAACTGCCTCTGTGCCCAAGACATATGCACTATAAGCACAGAGAAAATGCCACTGGTATTTAAGGAAGATAACTACAGAGTAATGCCATTGAGGGAAGAGTTTCCTGGAAAGAGAAGGGATGATGGGACGGTCGGAGAATTTCAGGCAGAAGTAGGGCATGAAAAAACTAACAGAGGCATATTCAGGAAACAGCTGGTATTCAGTATAGCTGGAAGCTGAGGGCACGATGACAAAGGGCAAGAGACGAGATTAGGTTGGAAAAGAAGAGGGAAGGAAGTGCCACAAAATAACGTGTACTTCATATGTAAACAGTGAGGAGCAAAAAGGTCAGAAGGGGTCTAATATGCTACTGAGGAAGGGCAGAGGGCAATAACTAAAAGATCCAGAAGGAATGAAGAGGCTGAGCCAAAGCAGAAACGATGCTCAGTCATAGATGTGTCTCGTGGTGAAAGTCCAAGGTTGTAAAGAACAATATTGCATACGAACCTGGGATGTTAGGCCCATGAATCAAGGTAAATTGGACTTGATCAAACAAGAGATGGCAAGAGTGAACATCAACATCTTAGGAATCAGTGAACTAAGATGGACAGGAATGGGCAAATTTAATTCAGATGACCATTATATCTACTACTGTGGAGAAAAATCCTTTAGAAAGAAATGGAGTAGACCTCATAGTCAACAAAAGACTCTGAAATGGAGTACTGAGGGCAGCCTCAAAAATGACAGAATGATTTTGGTTTGTTTCCAAGGCAAACCATTCAACATCAGTAATCTATTCAACAGTAATCTAAATCTATGCTCCAGCTACTAATGCCAAAGAAGCTGAAGTTGACTGGTTCCATGAAGACCTACAAGACCTCCCATAACTAACACCAAAAATGATGTCCTTTTCATCACTGGGGACTGGAATGCAAAAGCAGGAAGTCAAGATACACCTGGAGTAAGAGGCAAGTTTGGCCTTGGAGTACAAAATGCAGCAGGGCAAAGGCTAACAGAGTTTTGTAAACAGAACACACTGGTCAGAGCAAACACTCTCTTCCAAAAACACAAGAGACTAGTCTATATGTAGACATCACCAGATGGCCAATACTGAAAATGGATTAATTACATTTATTTGCAGCCAAACATGGAGAAGCTCTATACAGTCAGCAAAAAACAAGGCTTGGAGCTGACTGTGGCTCAGATCATCAGTTCCCTATTGCAAAATTCAGATTTAAATTGAAGAAAGTAGGGAAAACCACTAGGCCATTCAGGTATGACCTAAATCAAATCTTTTATGATTATACAGTGGAAGTGAGGATTTGATTCAAGGAATTAGATCTAGTAGACAGAGTGACTGAAGAACTATGGACAGAGGTTCATTACACTGTACAGGAAGTGGGGACCAAAACCGTCTCAAAGCAAAAGAAATGCAAGAAGGCAAAGTAGTTCTCTGACAAGACTTAAATAGTTGAGGAAAGAAAAGAAGCAAAAGGCAAGGGGAAAAAGGGAAAGATACACCCAACTAAGGGCTTCCCAGGTGACGCTAGTGGTAAAGAACCCACCTGTCAATGCAGGAGACTTAAGAGGCAGGTTTGATCCCTGGGTCAAGAAGATCCCGTGGAGGAAGGCATGGCAATCCATTTCAGTATTCTTGCCTGGAGAATCCTATGGACAGAGGAGCCTTGCGAGCTACAGTCCATAGAGTCGCATAGAGCTGGACACTACTGAAGCTACTTAGCATGCATGCATGCATACCCAACTGAATGCAGAGTTCCACAGAATATCACGAATACCCTTCTTAAGTGAACACAGACAAAGACATAGAGGAAAACAATATACTGAGAAAGACCAGAAATCTCATCAAGAAAACTGGAGATTATCAAGGCGACATTTCATGCAAGGATTGGCACAATAAAGGACAGAAACGACAAGGACCTAACAGAGGCAGAAGAGATTAAGAAGAGGTGGCAAGAATACACAGAACTATACCAAAAAAGTCTTAATGAACTGGTTAATCATGATAGTATGGCCACTCACCTAGAACCAGACATTCTGGAGTGTGAAGTCAAGTGGGCTTTAGGAAGCATTAAGACAAACAAAGCTAGTGGATGTAGTGGAATTCCAGCTGAGCTATTTCAAATCCTAAAAGATGATGCTGTTAAAGTGCTGCACTCAATATGTCAGCAAATTTGGAAAACTCAGCAGTGGCCACAGGACAGGAAAAGGTCAGTTTTCATTTCAATCCCAAAGAAAGGCAATGCCAAAGAACATTCAAACTACCATACAATTGAACACATTTCACATGCTAACAAAGTTATTCTCAAAATCTTTCAAGATAGGTTTCAGCAGTACATGAATCGAGAACTTCCAGATGTACAGGCTGGGTTTAGAAAAAGCAGAGGAACCAGATCAAACTGCCAATACTTGTTGGGTCCCAGAGAAAGCAAGGAAATTCCAGAAAAACACCTACTTTGATTTTATTGACTATGCTAAAGCCTTTGATTGTGTGGATCACAAGAAAATGTGGAAAATTCTTAAAGAGATGGGAATACCAGACAGCCTTACCTGCCTCCTGAGAAATCTATACACAGGCCAAGAAGCAATAGTTAAAACCGGACATGGAACAACAGACTGGTTCCAAATTGGGAAAGGAGTACATCAACGGTGTATAGGGCCACCTTGCTTATTTAACTTATATGCAGAGTGCATCATGTGAAATACTGGGTTGGATAAATCACAATCAAGATTGCTGGGAGAAATATCAACAACCTCAGATGCAGATGATACCACTCCAATGGCAGAAAGTGAAAAGGAATTGCCTCTTGGTGAAGGTGAAAGAAGAGAGTGAAAAAGCTGATATAAAACTCAACATTCAAAAAACTAAGATTAAAAAAAACAAAACAAAAACTAAGATCATGGCATCCAGTCCTATCACTTCATGGCAAATAGAAGCGGGGAAAGTGGAAACAGTGACAGATTTTCTTAGGCTCCAAAATCACTATGGACTGACTGCAGCCATGAAATTAAAAGACACTTACTCCTTGGAAGAAAAGCTATGACAAACCTAGACAGCATATTAAATAGCAGAGACATCACTTTGCCAACAAAAGGTACATATTGTCAAGGCTGTGGTTTTTCCAGTAGTCATGTACGAATGTGAGAACTGGACCATAAAGAAGGCTGAGCATCAAAGAATTGATGCTTTCCAACTGTGATGCTGAGGAAGACTCTTGAGAGTAGTCCCCTGGACAGCAAGATCAAACCAATCAATCCTAAAGGAAATCAACCCTTAATATGAATTGGAAACACTGCTGCTGAAGCTGAAGCTCCAATACTTTGACCACCTGATGTGAAGAGCCAACTCACTGAAAAAAGACCCTGATGCTGGGAAAAACTGAAGGCAAAAGGAGAAGGGGGTGGCAGAGGATGAGATAGTTAGATAGAATCACCAACTCAATGGACATGAACCTCAACAAACTCTGGAGACAGTGAAGGACAGAAAAGCTTAGCGCGCTGCAGTTCATGGGGTCACAAGAAGTTGGACATGACTTGGTGAATAAATAACATTAGGGGTGATAGAATTTAGTAACTAATTTGATTGTGTAGGTGAAGGAGAGAAAGACTGTGAAGATGGATGAAACTTCTATTTTGTCTAATTGTGCCAATAACAACTAAGCAGAAAAATGATAACATGAATAGAGACCAGTAAATACAAGATTTTATCCTAATGGCAAGGAAAGTTATGTACAAAGATTAATCTTATTAGAAAGGACTGAGATTAGAGGTATGGAAAACAATTAGGAGATTACTGCAATGAAAGTGTGACAAGGAAAGACCCTGGATTAGCATAACAGAATGTTAGCTTCCAAAAGGGGCTTACGACAATCCTGTTAAAACCTCCTCATGAAAATGAAGAAGCTAGGCTAGCAGCCAGAAGCAGATCTCAGATAAAACCTTCCAAGCACAACATTCTCTGAAACAGAATGGCAATAGTAAGACTGGCAAAAAGAAGGAATACTTGTGATAGTCATTTTAGAAGAGGAATTGGCAGGACCAAATGAACAAATAATGAAAATTAAGAAGTCTGAATCCAGGATAAGTCTGGGTTTCTGAGCTTGGCTGATGCAGAGGATGATACCATTAAGAAGGAGACTCAGGTCACATCAAAGATTCTTCAGCTTGTAAATCTTTCTTCTAGCTAGAAAGAAAAACTCTAATCAAAAATAAAATATCTGAGAAGTCCAAAAGGGAGATGCCCTAAAGATGTTAACAGACTTATTGTGGTGATCATTTCACAATATATACAAATATTGAATCATTACAGTGTTTTACACCTGGAACTAATATTGCTTGTCAATATACCTCAGTTAATAAAAAAAAAATTTACTGAGGGAGTTTCAGATTTAAAGGACTTGAGCCCACAGATGTGATACTGGATTGGAGGAAGTAGCACACAGATAATTTTTTTGGCAACTCAAAAAGAAACTGAGACAACATGGAATGAGGAAAGGAGAAAAAGAGAGCAGGAAGAAGAAAGAACAGTTTGTCTCACATCCCTTAAGAAAAAACAATTCTATGAATTCGTCCTTTTTCTTTGCCAAACTTTAAGAACATAATGCAATTAATGAAGTCACCAGAAATATAGTACTCTTTCTCAAGACTGTTTTGGCTATTCAAGGTCTTTTGTTTCTACAAAAACTTTTAAATTTTTTGTTCCAGTTCTGTGAAAAATGCTATTGGTAATTTGATAGGGATGGCATACAATCAATAGACTGCCTTGGGCAGTATGGTGATTTCAACAGTATTGATTCTTCCCATCCAAGAACATGGTTTACCTTTCCGCATGGGTCGTCTTGTGTGTGTGTCTGACAGATTTTGGAGTACAGATCTTTTGCCCCCTTAGGTAGGTCTATTCCTAGGTATTTATTCTTTTTGTTGCGATGGTAAATGGAATTGTTTCCTTAAGTTATCTTTCTGGTATTTTGATGATAGTGTATAAAAATGCAAAAGATTTCTGGGTACTTATTTTGAATCTAGCAACTTTACTGAACTCATTGATAAGCTCTAGTAGTTTTCTAGAGGCATCTTTAGGACTTTCTATGTATACTATCATGTCATCTGCAAACAGTCACAGTTTTACTTCTTCCTTTCCAATTTGGATTCCTTTTATTTCTTTATCTTCTCTGATTGCTATGGCTAGGACTTCCAAAACTATGCAGAATAAACATGGTGAGAGTGGGTATTCTCGTCTTATTCCTGATCTTAGAGAGAGTGCTTTCAGCTTTTCACCACTGAGTATGATGTTAACTGTGGGCTTGTCAATAACTGTTTTCTTCGAGAAGAATGCTGCCATAAATCAATGTTATATCTCCTTCCCTCAATATGTGATGATTTGGCTTAGCAATTTAAGAGGCTTCCATATCTCATAGAAAAAGAAAAACAAAACAATATGGAATAAAAACTTGGAAAACAAAACTAAAGAAGTATCATTTAGTTTCACACTGGTAATTCTGATTACTCAACATCACTCCATATTCACTCAGCCTAGCAATATCGAGTCTTTATTTGGAAACTCTTTACAAAATAAATGATAGTGATACTCTATCATATAGCTATAACAATTATCAACACACAGCCGGTCTTATTCCTACTGCCTCCACTTTTCTTGATTATTTTGAAACAAAACCCAGACATCATATCATTTGACTTGCCATAACAATTCAACACCATAGCATTTTTAATTATCAGGATTTTTAATTTAAATTACAATATTCCTCCAAAAATAATTCTAAAATATTAAAAATCTTGTACCTCAGGGTTAACCGACTCAATTGACATGAATTTGAGTGAACTCTAGGAGATAGTGGAGGGCAGAGAAGCCTGGAGTGCTGCAGTCCATGGGGTTGCAAAGAATCAGACCAGACTCAGTGAATGAACTACCACCACCACTACCACAGGGTATTGTTATTATTTTGCATCCTCTTATTAACAAATAATGTCAAATAATTCCAGCACCTCCTTTATGTTTCATCTGTCATATATTTCATCTGCTCATTCTCTAAACATCACCAAAGTACAGTAAAAGTCTCCCTTATCCAAGTCAAATATTCCCTTCCAACATGGAAATATATTTTTTAACCTCCATTCTTTAGAAAGACTACTTTTATTTAATCTTTCTTAAAACTGATTTGTTAATTAATATATTTCTCTTTCTCTAAACAATGTTCATTTTATACTGTTTGTTTCATTCAGAATTCTAATTCAGAAAAACATTTACTATTTTAAAAGCTCTAAAATAATAAAATTTCAGAAACTCCCATTTATGGCAAATTCTTACTGCTCAGAAGTGATTTTAATTAAAACAAACATATCTGCAGTAACGCTTTATGATTCAGGTATCAAAAGTAGGGGCTTCTTTGGTGGTCCGGTGGTTAAGAATCCACCTGCCAAGGCAGGGGACATGGGTTCAATTCCTGGTCCAGGAAGATTCCACATATGAGGTTGACTAAGCCCATGCACCACAACTATTTAGCCCGAGTGCCCCAGAGTCCATGCTCTGCAACAAGAGAAACCACCACAATGAGAAGCCAATGTGCCACAACTAGAGAGTAGCCCCCACTCACCGCAACCCAGCAATGAAGACCCACCGCAGACAAAAATAAATATTTTTTTTTAAGTATTAAGTTTAAAAGATGATGCTGTGAAAAGTGCTGCACTCAATATGCCAGCAAATTTGGAAAACTCAGCAGTGGCCATAGGACTGGAAATGGTCAGTTTTCATTCCAATCCCAAAGAAAGGCAATGCCAAAGAACGCTCAAACTACCACACAATTGTACTCATCTTACATGCCAGCAAAGTAACGCTCAAAATTCTCCAAGCCAGGCTTCAGCAATACATGACTGTGAACTTCCAGATGTTCAAGCTGGATTTAGAAAGGGTAGAGGAACCAGAGATCAAATTGCCAACATCTG
>SJYV01032507.1:569992-595259 GCA_006410875.1 Neotragus pygmaeus | reverse complement strand
TGTGGTGGATTCATGTCGATGTATGGCAAAGCCAATAGAGTATTGTAAAGTAAAATAAAGTAAAAATTTAAAAAATAATAATAATAATGGGACTTCCCTGGTGGTACAGTGGTTAAAGATCCGCTTGCCAATGCAGGGGACACGGGTGTGATCCCTGGTTCTGGAAGATTCCACGTCCCATGGGGCAACTAAGCCTGTGCCAGGCAACTACTGAGCCTGAGCACCCTAGAGCCCATGCTCCAGGAAAGAAGCCACCTTCTTTCCTGAGAAGCCTGCGTACCGGAACTAGAGAGCAGCCCAGTGCAATCATAAATAAATACGCGTGGGAGTCCCTGATCACAGCAATTCTACCACTGAACCACCCATGCAAGCGTGATAGTGACACGTTATTGTAAACTAAAGCCCATAGTTTCCATTAGGGGGTCACTCTTGGTATATACTCTGTGAGTTATGACAAATGTATGACACATTAAAACAATGTTAATAAGGGGAAATTGGGGTAAGGGAGAATGTGGGAACTCTGTACACTCAATTTTTTTCTGTAAACTTAAAAAAATTTTCAGTCAAATGCTACCAGTGAGATTAGGGGAAAGTTTTTCTTAATTTTCTTCTACAGACAAAAAAATATATTGCCCTCATCTTCACCAATGAGAAAGAATCTTGTGATACTCTATAATTAGACGTGTGTAATGTGTCATACTTTTCAAATTGTTTTCGTGTTGATTAACAATTTGATCTATCCGCAAATGAGAAGAGTGCGTACCATTAGTGCCTTTATTCCACAAACATCTTCTCCATCCACATGTCATGGGTCACATGGCTGAGAGACACAGCCTAGCACTTAGGAGGGAAAGGTCTTCATTGGATGCATCACAATTTGAATGCGTGCATTTCTTTCTTTACTTGTTAATCTCTGTAAGGTCTATAGGGAGAGAGGCCACCTCTGTTCCATTGGCCGTGAATACCCAGTGCAAACTGTGTATGAGTGGGATGAATCCTGAATGAATCACACAATGGCGCTAATAAGACCTCATTGTGGTCTTGATTTGCATTTCTCTGTACCAAGAACAGTGGGAGCAAAGAGCAGGCTCAGTTAGGTATTCTCTGTGGCAATCCCAGAGGGCTTCCAAATGGAGGAAGGTCTGGCAGAGAGCTGAAAGGGAGAAGTAGGGCCATGGCAGGCATTCCAGGAAGAGCCGTCCTGGTAGAACTGCCAGAAAGGCAGAGGGCTCTCTGAATGCTAGACCTGGAAAGTAACTCAGAGAATAGCTGGTTAAGGTCACAGGCAATTAGGACACAGCTCCTGGGCAATAATTCATGGCAGGTTGAGATCAGAGACCTGGGGCTTCCTGGGAAGCTGTGAAAACAGCCACATGCGTGCTTAGATGCTCAGTCGTGTCTGACTCTTTTTGACCTCATGGACTGTAGCCCACCAGGTTCCTCTGCCCATGGGATTTTCCAGGCAAGAATACTGGAGTGAGTGCCATTCCCTTCTCCAGGGGATCTTCCCAACCCAGGGATCAAACCTGCATTTTCTGCGTTGTAGGCGGACCTTTACAGCCTGAGCCACCACGGAAGCCCAACTTTGTTCTCATGCTTTCGTCTAAGTGAGGCTAATAACAGTGGAAAGCGAACACAGATTTCTCTCCTCCTTACATGCACCTCCCCCGGCATCTAGGAAAGGGGAGTGCGGCCAGAAACAGCCGGGCCAAAGGCAGGGTCTCCAAGTTCAAGATTTCCCATTTTACACCATGTGAATTAATTCTTTTAAAATTAAAACAACCCTTCTGGACTTCCCTGGTATTCCTGTGGTTCAAAATCCACCTGTCAAGGCAGGGGACACGGGTTTGACCCCTGGTCCGGGAAGATCCTATGAGCCGAGGCTCAACTAAGCCTGAGAGCTGCAACTAGCCGCACTCGAGAGCCCAGGCTCCGCAACCAGAGAAGCCTCTGCAATGAGAAGCTCGAGCACAACAAAGACTCAGCACAGCCAAAATTAATTAAACAAACAATGCTTCTCCCCCACCCTAAGGAATACCCTCCCCAAAATGTCTCCTGATAAAACTGATGCTCAGAATTGCAACTCTAGTTTTATATCACAACAGCATTAAGAGCAGTGAACACTCACACGCACCTTAGCTGCATCATAGCTCACGCATTCCCCGAAGCCACGCTGGGGGTACCCAGCATCCCCATTTTACAGATGCACCCCAGCACACTACAGGGAGCAGCCCCACGCCAGACAGGGAAGCAGAGACGGTGAGCTCCTTCTCCCAGGTGACATAGCTGGTGACGGTCTTACTCCCGCTGACAGTCCCAGCATGTGAGTCTGGAATCAGGCTCTGCACTGAACCTCCTGTATAATTTGGGAGGAGCCACATTTCCCTACCCCTTGTTTCATCCTCTGTACAATGCAGGTCATGACACTTTCTTTCCCTAGCAGGTCTTGTCCAGGGTGAACAGAGTAAAAGTTCTAGACAGAGTGCCTGGCCCAGAGATGGCCCTCAAAGGGAAAAAAAACAAAACCTCGCTTTTAAATCAAGCCTGCTTCTGAACTCCTGGGGATATTCTCTGAACTAGAAGAAACAAATGGAACAATTAAACAACAACAACGAAAATCTGTGACCCTGATGACCGCAGGCTCAGCTGATGAATGAAACCTTAGCCCGGGTCTGTTAGCCAGGCTGTCCCGACCAAACTGCAGGACAGGGAACCGAGCGCTTCCTCTTCCTGCAGGAGCCGGTGCTCTGACTCAGAGCAGAGCTTCCTGCAGCAGACCCACCCACTTCCCCCAGAACATTCCACACTCAGCCAGGAGATCCCAGGAACAGGCCACTGGGCCCAGCTTGGGGAGACAGGCACCTCCCTTTCGGGTCTCCACACATAATTTCTGATCCACGCCCCTGCCCAGCTCCCACCACTTCCCCTCAGTTCAGTTCAGTCGCTCAGTCATGTCTGACTCTTTGCGACCCCACGGACTNCCCAGGAACAGGCCACTGGGCCCAGCTTGGGGAGACAGGCACCTCCCTTTCGGGTCTCCACACACAATTTCTGATCCACGCCCCTGCCCAGCTCCCACCACTTCCCCTCAGTTCAGTTCAGTCGCTCAGTCATGTCTGACTCTTTGCGACCCCACGGACTGTAGCATGCCAGGCCTCCCTGTCCATCACCAACTCCCAGAGCTTACTCAAACTCATGTCCAATTGAGTCAGTGATGCCATCCATCTCATCCTCTGTCATCCCCTTCTCCTTCCGCCTTCAATCATTCCCAGCATCAGGGTCTTTTTAAATAAGTCAGTTCTTCACATCAGGTGGCCAAAGTACTGGAGTTTCAGTTTCAGAGTCAGTCCTTCCAATGAATAGTCAGGACTGATTTCCTTTGGGATGGACTGGTTGGATCTCCTTGCTGTCCAAGGAACTCTCAAGAGAGAGACCCAGAGTTGGCTCATCAACCCAGAGCTGCCTCTCTCCAATGTCTCTAGGCTGCCAGCCAGCGCCAGCAGGAGATGGGCCGGTGGCTGAACTTCTGGTCCTCGGCCATGGCTCTAGTTTGGCGTCTTACACATTTTCCCCCTGGGCCCCGGACTGGTCATCCCGCCTGGTGCCCATTACAAATAAATGGGTCCCTTTAAGGACAGTCATGCACCAGTGCCTCCACTCCAGCACCTTCAGTGGCTCCCACACTCAAGTCTGGAGTCCATATCCTGGGATTCAAGATCCTCCACAATATAGTCCAAGCCCAAAGTCCAGTCCCTGCAGGACTCACGTGCCCTGTGCTATGCTCAGTAGTTCAGTCGTGTCTGACACTCTGCCGCCCTTTGGACTGTAGCCTGCCAGGCTCCCCTATCCATGAGGTTTCTCAGGCAAGAATACTGGAGTGGGTTGCCATTTCCTTCTCCATATGTTGCAACTAAAATGGATACCAAGATGTGCACACACTGGGGGTGAGAGGGAGGCTCGGGAGGCAGGGGATATAGGTATACTTTGAGTGGATTCATGTTGCTGTACAGCAGAAACTAACAACACTATAAAGCAACTGTCCTCCAATTAAAAATTAAATTAAAAGATTTGCACACACACATTTGCACACCTGCTAGTAAGATACACCCTCTCCCACCTCCACCTTGCTAGATCCTACCCCTCCCCGACACCAGCTGACTCTTCCAGGAGCCCTTTCCTTTCTGAGCCTCTGAATTCCTCCAGCACGCTGTTCCCAAACCTCAGGCATCCCCATGCCACCTGCCATCCATACTACTCTTTACTTAATATTTCCCTTTAAGTCAACTCACTCTTTTACTTAAGTTTATTTTTAAAGCAAACTCCACCACAAAGAGAAAACCATATCATTTGCTATAAATAGAGGGGTACTTTAAAACAAAAAGTCACGGTCTAATGCACATGAAAATAAATACCTAATCATTAAAATGTTTAAAGTGCTCATCTGTATAAAATACTTAATATTACTGTATGCGTGCGTGCTCAGTCATGACCCGACTCTTTTGTGACCCCATGCACTGTAGCCTGCAGGCTCCTCTGTCCATAGGATTTCCCCAGGCAAGAATACTGGAGTGGATTGACATTTCCTTCTCCAGGAGATCTTCCGGACCCAGGGATCAAACCCACATCTCTTACATCTCCTGCATAGCTCTTGGTTTTCCTGATCCTGTCTCACAGTCATTGGAGACTAGACACAGTCTAGCCCCTCTTCCAGTGCCTTCACATGCAATAAGAAATATTTAACAAACAGAAAGTTCCAGTTTGCTCAGTTGTAGTAATGGGGCCCTTTTCTCCCCCTGGCTCTGGGCCCATTTGTTGCCCAACTTTCTTTCAAAGCACACATCCCCTCCTCCATCCACCCCTAACCTCTGCCGGCCTACAGGATGGTATGGAAAGTGTAACTGTCAAGGGGGTGCAGGGGTGCTCCTCCCTTCCCCAATCCCTGCCCCCCCTCCCTGGGAAGCCACAGGCCTTGGAGTAACCCAGAAAAAAGCAAGTCAACCATTAACACTGCTCTCCCAGCACAGACACACCCTTCCCGGGAGTTAGCAAAGTTCTAGGAAAAGCCTTTCCTCCAGAGAAAATGAAATCTTCCCATCCCCTCATTGCTAAAGATCCCAAAACACCTACCAGGAACCGAGGGGTCTTGGCCTGGGCCTGGCCCTGCTGGCGTCTAGAAGGAGGCAGGTCCCCTCTCCCCCCAACCATGCATCGTCAGAGGCGACCCTGATGAAGATCTGAATCACTGGGACTTAAGTCAATAAGTGGCAGCCGGGGAAGGCCCAGCTGGAGCCAAACCAAGGCCTGGATTATCTGGGTGGACCGACGCCCAGCTGAAGCCAATCCATGGGTGAGCAAGTTCCTCCTAATGACATTTTCTAAAGCTGAACAGAGGAGGCTGGGGGGCTACAGTGCATGGGGTGGCAAAAGAGTTGGGCATGACTTAGCAACTAAACAACAAGCCAAACAGATGAAGGACACTTTCTATGAGAGGGAGGCCTCTCTTGGGAAAGTTTGCATTCCTTTTATTTTTTAAGTCTCGCCACTTTTACAAGTTTTAAGGACTTTGTTGTTGTTTTTCAAAAGGGCACATTTTACGGAAAGGTATTCAAACATTCATTCCAGGCAGTGGTCATACACGGGCGTCAGCATCTCATGACTTCCTGAAACTTCAACTGCTGGGGGTGGGACACCCATCTGGGTGTAGCTGAGGGCCAGACAACGTGATTGATGACTCCAACGCCACGGCCTCCCGTGCAGCTCGAGGAGGGCAAAGGTCATGCAGGGAGGAGCTGATACCTGCCTGTAGGGCCAAGGAAGGTGACAAGGATCCCCTTGTTGACTTTTCAGAGTGCAAACAAGCTAATGACAGGAAGAGAGGTGGTGAGAAGGAAAACACCACATCTAGCAGCTAATCCCCCATGGGGAACAAAAGCAGGTGCTGCTCGGCGAGAGGGATGGACATCATCCTGAAGAGTCTCCAGATGCGTTCCAAGGAGTCCTAGCGGGTGCCCTGTGTCTCTCCGAGGCTCTGTGCCTATCCGTGGAACGATGGGGAGGTGGATAAAGGGGGCATATTCCAACCTAGGCCAGAGCAACTCCGCTCTTGTCACGTTCCTATAATGGATTTTCAGGGAAGATAGCCTTTGAAGAAAAGATTCTGTAGCTAAAAATGTTGAGAAGTGCTAATGTGTGAGCCCAGTTGTATCACGCAGGAGACTGTGATGCGAGTCTGAGTCTGTGGAAAGCAGCCGCTAAATACCCAGGTGTGCTGGAGCCCAGCTGGTCCTTCATCCCGAGTGGAAGCTCTGACTTGAGGAGAAGCGACAAGGGAGTGGACCTCCTCCACCAGGGCCAGCCTGGCCGCTCTGCCCTCCTCCTGGCAGGACCACAGCCAGGCTGAGTCACGTGTCCAGATAAGAGACCCAAACCTCCATAGCGATGGGAGCCAAGTGCAGACCCCAGAGCCAGGTGTGTGCACACAGGGACCAGAGGTCAAAGAGAGCTGAAATGTGGTGTCAGGGGCTGGAGGCGACTTCTGGGACAGACACGCAGAGAGAGGATGGTTTCCACGTGCTCCCAGAAGCCCGCTGCACAGAAAGGCCAGCTGAGTCTGCAAGTCCAGGATGGAACAGACCCCAGGAAGGGAACAGCCTGAACATACATCTCTACTTAGGAGTAAAAAGCGCAGATGGCACCCTAAAAGCTGCCTTCAGGTGGCTGTGTGCCCACGTGCCAAGGCTGGGGCCTCTGCTGGCCTTCCAGGGACGTATTACACATTCTGTCCTTCCAGCAGTCCTCTCTGCGAAGGACTCCTCCTCAGTGCTGAGGAAATCGTGCCCAGTCCTTCTGGGAGGGAGAAATGGTCCCTCCCTCCTATTCCTCGGGGTGAAAGTGGGCTTGATGACTAGAACATTCCTACCCCCAGGGCACAGTCATGGGGTCAGGGCTGGCAGGTGACTTGGCCCAGCCATACAGAGTCTTCCCTGAGCTCTTACCAGAGTTACTGAGAAATACTCTTTCCCTGTGATAGCAAGCTGTGAGAATGAGGTTGGCCTGGGACAGCCAATGCTATCTTGCTGCCACTTGGAAGCATCCTGAGAATAAAGCCAAGCACAGCCAAGAGATGGAGGTAGATAATCCTGATGGTGTTAGCAACTGCTGGATCCAACCATGCCTGAGTCAGTCCTTTGATCCCCAACTTGTCAGGTCCACTGAGTCCCCTTTTCAGTGAAACTAGTTTTGAGTTGGGTCTTTGCCATTGGCAATCGGAAGTCCTGAGTAAGTCACTTACCCAGGAGCAGGAAGGAGGGAGAATGCACTGCATGTACTAAGCAAACACACTCAGCACCCATCATCACCTTGATGGGTCCCACTAACTGACACCTGGACGCAGTTTACAGCACACACACCTCCAGTGGACAACAAGACACAGTGTCCACTCCTGCACAGGTGCTTGCCACAACTTCCTGTGGCTCTCCATTCAGAACTGCTCAATGACTCCTGATACCACCACCACCCCCAGAGCTGGAATAGCACATAGTTTCATCCTGTACACCAGCCCCACATCGCCGGTAACGGCTGCCTGGAACACCATGCGTGAAGGACTGCAAGGCTCTCTCTGGCCTCCGTGGGAAAGGGTGGTGATTGAATGGTGGTGTCTAGCACGAGAGGAGGAACAGAGAGTACCAGTACTTGTGCCGCGCATTTCCCTTGCCCCTCAGGACCTCGCAGATGACCACCCAGGCAAGAAATTTCCTCCAAATCCAATTGCTTGGAAAAGCCCTCAGCATCTGGTCTCCTGCTCCTTATGGACCCCATGAACCGTGTAAATAATTTTCCCCCTTGCTTTGATCACTCATTAGCTCAGAGTTAAATCTGTGGTTCAACCATAGTAAACCATGCATAGCTCAATGCCCTAAATATATAGCCTAACTCTCACCCCAGTTGTGACCTTTCAGTAAATTTAGGTTTCTCCTGACCTTATTTTTATGGGTTCCTATTAATTACATGGGCTTCCCAGGTAACACAGTGGTAAAGAATCCACCTGCCAATGCAGGATATGCAAGAGACATGGGTTTGATCCCTGGGTTGGGAAGATCCCCTGGAGGAGGGCATGGCAACCACTCCAGTATTCTTGCCTGGAGAATCTCATGGACAGAGAGGAGCCTGATGGGTTAGAATCCAGGGGCTCACAGTCCAGGGGCTCACAAAAGAGTCAGACACAACTTAGCAACTAAACAACAACAAAAGCACATATACAAACAAATATGAACAACATCTACACACAGCTCTGGCATTAAGTATCTACTTTAGCTTTTTATTATAAATATATATTTCTCTAGTTTCTTATATATTCAAGGTATATAGAGAAATGTATGTTCTTGTTAGTATCTCAATTGCTTTACAGAAAAAGATGGAGGCATAAATGGAGAGATGGATGGATGACAGACAGGAAAACCAGGAAGAATAAGCCACTGTCTGTGCCTGAGAGAATTCAGAAGATCGTTCCACTCTGTTGTGAACAGAGTCCAGGATCTAAGATTGGAAGACAGGCTTTCAATCCCAGCTCTGACCAGCTGTGTGGCTGTGAGGGGGACAAATTCCTTACACGTCCACTTCATCCCATGCCCAGCCAGCCTGAAGGTTTATCAGCTATTAAATGCATATAAAACAATCTGCCCTACTTCCCTCACTAGATTATAACAGAAATTAAATATGGAGGTTCATGACTGCTAATCAGAGGTGAGGCACCAGCCGTGTGCATGCCGCCAGCATCGTTATCAGCATTGGAAACAACACGCCAGGCAGTCAGCGCACGGCCGTAAGTCAGAAGAGGACCAGCTGCACAGCTCCTAGAAGTGCTGCAAGGAATTCAAAGAGAAATGAGCCTTTGGTACCCACATCTGCAGGCAGGATCCTTCCCTGCCTCCCACTCTGATGTCTGAGAGAGCTCCCGAGTAAAGGACTTCAATTCTCTGCTCCTCACAGCAAGAGAAAAAGCCCCATCCAGGATCAACCCCCTTCTTAGCCCTGGAAATGGGCCCAGGCATGAAGGGCTCCCAGTGCCCCCCTCCCTCTCCTGACCACAGCATCCCTGGCACAAAGGGCAGACGGCACAGCACGCGTCACCTGCAGGCCTCCTGAAAGCAGTGAGCTGAGGCTGGAAGCCGTGGGGTTGAGGGCGTGATTGGCAGCTGACCCTCACACCTGCCTCCCGCCGGACCTCACCGTTTCCTATCCCCTCCTGTCCCCAATCAGAGGCCCATTTATTCCACAGTCACCAGGGTTTCCAGGCAGCTGAATCAGCACCGCTGAGTTTCAAACAGCAGGTGAAAATGAGACAATGATAATAACTGGGTTCCTTTTCAACAAGCTTTTCAGCAGGGCGTGAGCTAGACCTTGCTTTTCTGGGGAAGCGGACAGAATTCACAAAGGCAGGAAGACTAATTCTAAATTCTGGAATGTTCCCTGCTTGGTGAAGAATTGAAAGTGAAGGCAGATGGGGAGGGGAGGTGGACAGTCAGAGGGCTGTTGACAAATAAATTCAAGTGACAAAATAAGGTCTCGCGCAGTTTAGGAGCAGATCCATCCTCGGCAGGGTGTTCTCCAAAGGGTGGAGGGACCCTTGCCATAGGCCACTTGCATTCCATCAGATGCCCCTTCTTTCCCCTGGCTTCACTGTGGACTCCAGAATCCCCGAGTTTACACAGCGACTAGTGACTCTTCCAAGGGTACACTCAGTCCAAGCTGGTGTATCAGAGGTCCCTTCCTTGAGAATCAAGGAAAGTGGCTGAGAGACTGAAGTCTCAACTCAATGGCTCTCCGGAACAATGAGATGCAAATGAATGGAGCTGACAGAGGGGTCATGCTCCCCAGGTGGAAATGCCTGGGAAAGAGAAAGGTGGGCTGCAGTGAGAGCCAGAGAGGAGAGCTGAAATAGTGGCTGAGCCAACACAAGGCAGAGAGAGGGCTCCTGGGCCTTCCTCTGATCCATGTGCTCGATCCAGCCCTGCCCGGGGCCTGGGCTTCTGTGAGACATTCCAGTGTCCTGGCAACAAATGCCCATTTCCACTGTTTGCAGCGCGGCCAGCCCTAGTGAGCCACAAGTTCTATTTAGCTTGATTAATACAATGTCCCTTTCCCTTCCCCCAGCTCGTTGAGCATGGAGATCTCAGCCACTCTCTGGGCTGATTGAGAACATATGAAAGTGTGGTAGCTTAGTTGTGTCCGACTCTTTGCCACCCCATGGGCTGTTGCGTGCCAGGCTCTTCTGTCATGGCATTCTCCAAGCAAGGATACGGGAGTAGGTTGCCATGCCCTCCTCCAGGGAATCTTCCAGACCAGAAATCAAACCCGGGTCTCCTGCATTGCGAGCAGATTCTTTACCATCTGAGCGACCAGGGAAGCCCTTAAGACTACCTGCTGCTGCTGCTGAGTCGCTTCAGTCGTGTCAGGCTCTGTGCGACCCCATAGACGGCACCCCACCAGGCTCCTCCGTCCCCGGGATTCTCTAGGCAAGAGTACTGGAGTGGGGTGCCATTGCCTTCTCCATAAGACTACCTGGTGGGGGGGGATGCAAATTAGTGGCTGGTGAGAGAAGAGGTTGCAGTACCAGAGGGACTCAGGTCTGGCTCCATCTAGTGGGGTGACCTTGAACTATAACCTCCCTGATGGGCAGGTTCTTCTCACTCGGGCTGCCGCAGATGCCTCCTAAATCCACTCCTGGCCCTCTCCAATCTGTCTGCATCACATAGTCACAAAGAGCTCTTCAAAATGCCAGCCATTTGGAACCATTAGGGAAACCACCAGCTGAGTTTTCTAGAGGTGCCCTCAGCCCAAACTGGCATATTGAGGTCCCTTCTTTGAGAAGCTAGGAAATTGGCTAAGAGAGTGAAGTCTCAGTTCAACTGCTCTCTGGAATAATAAGATGCAAATTTAGGAGTTCACGGAGGGGACCATTTTCCCCAGGTGGAAATGCCCAGGGAAGAGAAAGCACCTCTGAAACCATCCATGGAAACCCCCCAGTGACTTTCTACTATTCTGATGATAAAACTGAAGACTGCCCACGCCAGCCCATCCCAGCCGGTGCCTCCGTAACACATTACACTCTTTCCCCTTGGGGTTGCAGACACCCTGATACTTCTCCCTGGAGAATGCTTCCACTAATTTTGCCTCTCCCCAACCCCCTTTTACCCATTACCTCTGTTTTGATTTTTTTTATTAACATCATTATTGCAATTTAACTTATGTACTATAAACTTCACCCTATTAAAACGTACAATTCAGCAGTTTTAGTATATTCACAGTTATACAACCATTACCACCATCTCATTCTAGAATGTTTTCATCACCCCCGAAAGAAACCCTGTACCTATCAGCAGTCATTCCCCATCCCACCCTCTCCTCAGCCCCGGGAAACCACGAATCTACTTTCTGCCTCTATAGGTTTGCATATTCTGGACATTTCATATAAACAGAATCACATAATATGCGGTCTTTTTTCTATTTCCTTATTTTGTGCTCTAATCTTTATTACTTCTTTCCTTCTGCTTGCTTTAGATTTAGTTTGCTCTTTTTCCCCCATAGTTTCTTAAAGTGGAAGAAGGCTATTGGTTTGAAGTCTTCATCTTTAACTATATATTTATTTATTTGGCTGTGCTGGGTCTTGGTTGTGGCATGTGGGATCTAGGTCCCTGACCAGGGATTGAACCCAGGCCCTCTGCTTTGGGAGTGCAGAGCCTTAGCCACTGGACCACCAGGGAAGTCCCTGTATAAGCATTTTAGATTCCATACAGGGACCTCTCACTCCCCAGTTTCCCCCTTCACTAAATTACCCATCACTCTATCAGGGGTGACCCAGTTTACCACATGACACCGAAACCTGCCTCCCAGCCCACAAGGTCTTTTTACAGCAAGCAAGAAGAGATTCCCCTTGGTGGGGGAGCATCTCTTCCACCTTTTGGAAAATGGCTGTCATGAATTGAGAACACTAAAACAAGACGTTATATGGCCATGTGTGAGAAAGTCGCCACAAACGGAAGCCCTGTTCCGTGTGGTGCCCTCTTGAGGCTCTCAACCTGCAAAAATGACTTTGGCAGAGCCACCACAACAGCCACAGTCACCTGCAGCTCTGGCCAAGCAAGATGCTCAAAGCAGCTAGTAACCTGCTCTGCAGAACTCTGCCAACGCAGGGATCACGTGGTCAAGAACTGCATCCACTTTCTGCCATGCTCAAGTAGAAAGTGGTATGTCCTACCAAGCCCAGGAAGTAGGAGAAAGGTCTTTGAGTCCAGGTTGGGGTCATCAGCCCCTAAGCGGTGACTTCTGCAAACGAGGAAAACCACCAGCAGGATTAGAACCGGCACACAGAGGTCACCGCAGGAACAGACTCTCAAGAGAAGCAAAGGAATGAAACCCAGGAAACAGACAGCAGCTCAGTGGCTGCTCTAAGATGTGGCCTGGGCTGATCTCCCACCATTTGGAGTTAGAATTTTGCATTCATCTCTGACCTTTTCTTGGCAAATCTAACTCATGGCACCATCCCCTGATCAAACACCTGCCCAGACCCTGACATTAACGAGGACGAGCGCCGACAATGCTTAGACCAGTTGAAATTGGGTCGTTCCCTGTCATTAATCTGTGTGATTTGATGACATTAAAAAAAAGAAACCAGAAGACAATTCATTTCTCTCTTACTTGTAAACGAGGCTCCACTTAAAGCAGAATAATTTCGAAGTCGAGCTTTCTTAGGCAAAGGGTCCCTGCAGGATGGTAAGAACTCAGGGTCTAGCCCTTGTCTTCTGATTATAGTACCAAACACTCCCTCATCTAACCCCCCCCACCAACCCACCCTCTACATCGAAGAGAAATAAACTGGTTTCCAAAAATGAAGTTCGGAAAATAATAGACACTTCTACATTTCACCTACATTAAGCCAGCATTCTCTATTAACTTTCCACTGGGGACCAAGAGAAAATTGTTTCAAAACTGGGAACTAAATTTAAGGTTTGGGGAAAAAAAAAAAAAAACAACCTTCACCAAGCCCAGAGGTTTGAAGTAGATTTGTCTCACACTTTTAAAAGTTAGAGGTAAAGTGATAACTTGAGAGGTCACCTTGTCATGTCAGCCCAGGAATTATGGGTTCAAATGAGGTCATGGAAGAATTCCAGGATTGGGCTTCCCGGGTGGCTCAATATAAAGAATCCACCTGCCAGTGCAAGAGACACAGGTTTGATCCCTGGCCTGGGAAGATTCCACGTGCCTTGGAGCAGCTAAGCCCAGACACCACAGAGCCTCGCAGCCACAACTACTGAGTCCATGCACAGCAGCTACTGAAGCCCACACACCCTAGAGCCCTGCTCTGCAACAAGAGAAGCCACCACAATGAGAAGCCTGGGCACTGGAACTGGAGTAGCCCTTGCTCTCTGCAACTAGAGAGAAGCCCTCCCAGCTACAAAGACCCAGACAGCCAATACATAAATAAAATTCTTTCTAAAACTTAAGGATTGGTTAAAGACAGCTTCTACTCTGAGTTTTAGCAATAGGACAGACACATTCCCCCACATTTTTGGTGCTCTATGTGGGGCACACGGCACAAAACAGGATTCCTGGATTGCAAGCAACAGAAACCAGGTGTGGCTGACTTAAGGCGAAAGGGATTTACTGACAGGATACCTCATAGCTGGGAAATAATGAGAAGGCTAAAGATCCTGACATGGAAGAGGACAAGAACTCTGGCAGCTATAGGGTCTGAGCCTCAAGGTCTAATCAGCTGCTACCGCGAGAATAAGAGGCTCCAATATCCTTTTCCTTACTGCTTCACTCTGCTCAGATTTCAGATCCCAGAAAGAATGATCCAGCAGAGCAGCCCAGCTTGGGTCAACATCCCACCCCTTGACCTGAGTGATGGCTACCTAGCTGTGTTTGCTTTGTAAAAAATTAGACAAGCAATATATTTAGAGTTTATGCTGTTTTCTGAACTTTTTTTTAATATGGACCATTTTTAAAGTGTTTAGTGAACTTGTTACAATATTGTTTCTGTTTCATGTTTTGGTTTTTCCTCTGAGAGGCATGTTGGATTTCAGCTCCCCAGGGATGGAACTAGCATCCTCTGCACTGGAAGATGAAGTCTTAACTACTGGACTGCCAGGGAAGTCCCCTGTATGGATCTTACACGTCAATAAAGCGCAAAGTTACACCTAACCAGCAATTCCACCCTAATACAAGTAACACATGAGGAGAAATAATACATAAAATTGAAAACATAAATCAGCAGGAATACTTATAGCCACTCCATTTATAACAGCCTAAAACTAAAAACAGTCCAAGGCTCTATGAACAGGTAAATGGATAAGCAAATAGTACATATTCAGACAGTGGAATACTGCTCAGCAATAAAAAGGAAGCAACTAAAATTTTAAAAAAAGGAAGCAACTACTGATACACACGAGAGCCAACTCATTGGAAAAGACCCTGATGCTGGGAAAGATTGAAGGCAAAAAGAGAAGGGGGAAACAGAGGATGAGATGGTTAGATAGCATCATTGACTCAATGAACACGAATATGAGCAAAATCTGGGAGATAGTGGAGGGTAGAGGAGCCTGGCGGGCTGCAGTGCATGGGATCAGAGTCAGACATGACTTAGCAACTGAACAACAACTGATACACACACAACAGCAGGGAAGAATCCTAAAACATTACGTCAAGTCAGAGTGAAAGAAGCCTTTGACAAAAGAGTACATACACGTGATTCCATTTATATGAAGTTCTGCTGCTGCTAAGTCACTTCAGTCGCGTCCGACTCTGTGCAACTCGAGAGACGGCAGCCCACCAGGCTCCCCCGTCCCTGGGATTCTCCAGGCAAGAACACTGGAGTGGGTTGCCATTTCCAATGCATGAAAGTGAAACGTGAAAGTGAAGTCACTCAGTCGTGTCCGACTCTTAGCGACCCTGTGGACTGCAGCCTACCAGGTTTCTCCGTCCATGGGATTTTCCAGGCAACAGATATGAACTTCTAGCATGGGCAAAACTGATCTGAAAAAAAGATCAGAATGGTTGTTTCTAAGGAAGCCGGGAAAGGATTGCCTGGGAAGAGGCACGAGGGAACTTTCTAGGATGATGGTCATGTTCTCTGTCTTGAAAGGGGTCTGGGTTGCATGGGGATATGCTTTTATCTGAGCTCTTCTGATGAAACACATAAGATTTGAGTATTTCATTGTTATGCACACTTTACCACAAAAGAAAAGAAATATAAACAAATACTGAAATCCAGTTAATGATAAGCTTGCTGAAGTATTTGACAGTTTTATCCATCAAAAGATACAATTAAGACAGTGAATAAGCCACCCACACACGAAGACAAGTATTTGCACCACATAATAAACAAAGGATTAGTATCAGAACTGACAATAACCTAATAGGAAAAAAATGGGTAAAGAAAAGTATGGGTGTGTAAATGAGGCAACACATAGCCCGTAAACACATTCCATCTGAGCAGGAATCATCAAAATAACAATTTAAACTGCAATGAGATACTGGCTCCCTCTTAACAGAGTGGCAAGAGCTAAAAGTGTGGATGATACTAAATATGATGAGGATGTAGAGCAACACGCCCTCTGGTCCAGGACTGGAGAGAGAAGCAAGAAAGAAGAAGATAACATACAGCCTACGACCTTGTGATTCTGCTGTACACATCCTAGAGACACACACTGAAAAGCATCATGCTAACAGCAAGGAAAAGTGGCGACAACGCAGATGTCCATCAATAAGTGGAGAGGGATGAAAACTGGATTGCTTTACAGCAGCAGTTAAAAGAAAAGAAAAAGGAGTGAACTGTAACGGCACACAACAGCATGAACCTCAAGAACATACACACGGATCAGTTAAAAAATGGAATACAGCATGATGCCATTTATAAAAGGTGGAAAGCATACAAACTTTAAAAACATACTGTTTAAAGACATAAACCTACATGGGAAAGCCACAGAGAATAGCAAGCTAATGATGATAAGAGAGAATCCAGGTTAGCGTGTCCCCTGGGGATGAGGAGAGCGGAGGTCACAAGTGAAGAAAGGCGAGTTCCAAAGGGCTGTTGACACTGCTTCTCCCATTAGCTGGGCACGTGCCTGCTTTATTGTTGTTGACTCCTTGCGACCCCATGGACTGCAGTCCACCAGGCTCCTCTGTCCATGGGGTTTCCCAGGCTAGAATGCTGGAGTGAGTTGCCATTTCCTTCTCCAGGAGATCTTCCTGACCCAGGGATCAAACCCACGGCTCACGAATTGGCAGGCAGACTGTTTACCACTGAGCCGCCTGGAAAGCCGCCTGCTTTATTATTCTTTAAACTGTACATATATGTTTTATATACATATAGATCTATTTCACAATGATTTTTCAATCAAATATTTTCTTATAGTCCAATAATTTCCAGTTAAAGACTGGGGTGGGAGGGAATGATCATATTTCCCTAGCAACAAGAAACATACAACTCCTAGGAACAAACTTAACAAGAAATGTTCACAACCCTCATAAAAAATCTATGAAACTTTAGTGAGTGCTATAAAAAAAAGAGAGAATGACAGGAAGCCATCAATCAATATGGGACAGACGATATTTCTAGAGAGGAAAACTATCATTATTATTTTATAAATTTAATATCATTCTAAATTAGATTCTAATGGTATGTGCAGAAGAGCAATACAGTGATTATACATTTCATAGAAAAGAATGAATAAACGGGCAAATATAATCAAGGAAATGTTGAGAAAGAATCTGTACTACCAGGAGCTAACTATGTAAAGTCATAATTTTAAAAACGTGATAGTGGGACTTCCCTGGTGGTGCAGTGGTTAACACTCTGCGTTTCCAATGCAAGGGGTGCAAGTTCAATTCTTGGTCAGAGAACTAAGATCCTACGTGCCATGAGGCACATCCCCAAAAAAACTGTGATAGTGGAAGAAAAAGAGGTCAGTTAATGAAAAAAGAGAAAACCTAGTTCATATTTTGTGCACAATAATAAAGCTAACATTTAGAGTCAGTTGGGGGAAGGAGGAAGGAAATCCAGCATCCAAGACCAAAGTCTATTAACCTAGTAACACAGGTTATTGGACCTGGGAGGCCAAGGGGAAAGAGGGGAGGGAGACACTCATGTTTTGCCTTTTTGAATTTTGAATAACATGGTTATAATGTACAATTGACCTTGAATATAGTGGGGTGGTGTCAGGGGCATCAACCCCTAGGCTTTTAAAAATTCCCGTATAACTTTACAGTCAGCCCTTGATATCCACGGTTCTGCATCCACAGATTGAACCAACCATGGGTTATGTAGTATGACAGTACTTCTTTAGTGGAAAAAAAAGAAATCCATGCATAAGTAGACCCACAGAGTTCAAACACATGTTCAAGGGTCAAATGAATAGTCCAAAGAAATTAAAAAAAATTTTTTTTTAGCAGTGTCACACAGCATGTGGGATCTTAGTTCCCTGACTAGGGATTGAACTCATGCCCTCTGCATTGAGAGCATGGAGGCTTAACCCCTGGACCATCAGGGAAGTCCCTTAAGTTTAAATTTCAAATGCAAGTGGTAGGAAAAGCAATTGAACCAAAAGAACTGGTGCACAATTTGAGAAGAAACAAAATCAGGCTTTTATACCTAAACCAAAATAAATTTTGGTAGAATTAGAGCTGAATGTAAAAGAGCTAAATGGAAAAGCTGACATTATATAAAGAACTAGAAGAAAATACAGGTGAGTATTTATCTGAGCTTGGGGTGGGGGAGACATTTCAAATCCAAATGCAAGGGAAAGTGAAAGTGAAGTCACTCAGTCGTGTCCGACTCTTTGTGACCCTGTGGACTGCAGCCCACCAGGCTTCTCTGTCCATGGAGTTTTCCAGGCAAGAATACTGGAGTGGGTTGCCATTTCCCCCTCCAGGGGATCTTCCCCACCCAGGGATGGAACACATGTCTCCTGTGTCTCCTGCATTACAGGCAGATTCTTTACCTGCTGTGCCATCACGATTTGTATTCATATAAAGTACAGTCGACTATGCGAAAACATTTCTTATAAGAGGCATCATAATGTGCTTATCACTTTGAAATTCACTTTCTTCACCTTATAATCTTAGAGATTCATCATTATTGTTATAGGAAGACCCAACTAATTCTTTCTCAAANTGACCCTGTGGACTGCAGCCCACCAGGCTTCTCTGTCCATGGAGTTTTCCAGGCAAGAATACTGGAGTGGGTTGCCATTTCCCCCTCCAGGGGATCTTCCCCACCCAGGGATGGAACACATGTCTCCTGTGTCTCCTGCATTACAGGCAGATTCTTTACCTGCTGTGCCATCACGATTTGTATTCATATAAAGTACAGTCGACTATGCGAAAACATTTCTTATAAGAGGCATCATAATGTGCTTATCACTTTGAAATTCACTTTCTTCACCTTATAATCTTAGAGATTCATCATTATTGTTATAGGAAGACCCAACTAATTCTTTCTCAAAGCTGCATAAGACTCCCAGGTGTGAAAATGTGAGCTGATGTAGCTGAAGCTATTCCACCACCAGCATACATTGAAACATGTATAGTTTTTCACCTCAGACTGCAAACCGCCACAAAGGCCATCCCAGAACTTTCCACCTGTGCACACACACCAGGCTTCCTTTAGGGCAGATCCTCAGGAGGAAAATCCCTGTGATGTAGGGCAGATGCTGTTTCACTCTAACAGATCCTGCCTAATTGCTGCCCAAGCCTTAGATCCCAAGGTTTTAAAAACCGGATCCCCGTGAAATGTCTTGTCAGTTTCAGCTCAGTGTTTCAGCCTACCGGCACATTCTGCACTTGATTTTGCTCCACTGATCTTTAACTATTCAAATCACCATCCAACCACGAGATGGGCTGCCACGGTCATTGGCAGCACAGAAGCCGAAGGCCACCTTCCTGGCTTCTCGTGGAGATGACTCTCAAATGGGGAAGAGGCCATTCCAAGCTTCTGTAAATCAAAGGATGCTCTACCAATAAATGAAAGCGGATGAGGGCTGAGCAAGAAGAAGCTGCACAAACCCTGGTATCAACTCAACCACTTGGATGTGGTTGTTCTGTCACTAAGTCGTGTCTGACTCTTTGCAACTCCATGGACTGCAGTGCACCAGCCTTCCTTGTTCTTCACTGTTCTCCCAGAGTTTGCTCAAACTTATGTCCATTCAGTCGGTGATGTTATCCAACCATCTCATCCTCTGTTGCTCTCTTCCCCTTCTTCTTGGATGGGCCAAGCCCAAAGATGAAAATGCATCAAGATGTTAAAAAAAAAAAAAAGCATTAATACATAAATTAGGTGTGAGTGCAGCTGAGTGAGTCAGGCAGGAGTGAGGCAGGCAGGCCTGGGTATTGATAATCATTCACCCTCCTCACCAGGCAAGCCAACCACCAACTCCATGATGACCCCCACCACCGTCACAACACCTGACTGATTCATTGTCCATGATAGACTAAGTGTTTTTACATAAGGTGCTAACTCTGTGACTGCGGTCTTACATAAGGTGCTCCAGTATTTTTAGCAGCGTATAACTGCCATGTGGAAGGAGGAGCTCATTGCCCAGTGAATGCCGCTCACTTTCCAGGCTGGCGCAGTCCTTGAAATGCTGATGTTCTGCAAGCAGCGTGTGGCTGTTGGAGCAGTGAGGATGTCCGTGCAGGGGACTGCAGCACCAGCCATATTCTGCTCTTTCTCCAGGCCAAACAACAGACCCCGGCCAGCAGGGGACTCATTTTACTTCCCTTACCGCCAGGCCACCTCATGAACTTGGCAAGAACCCAACGAACCTCCTCCTAGCTTACCAAGCTCTCCCCAAACCCAGTGAAAGAGAGGGGGACAGGAGAAAGCCAGAGTGGGCCCTGGTCCTGCTCCCACATTCCAGAACCTGGGTGCCCATCCTCGTATCATCTCCCACCTCTCAAAGGAAATCCAAGATTCCAGGTCCAGTGTCAAGGGTGTGGCCCCTAGGAGGGACTGGAGGGTCAGTATTCCTGTCTTGGGTTGAGGGTCACTGCTGCCTTTTTCTGTTTTGGTAAATTTTATTAAAGTATCATAAAATAAATAAATAAATAAAGTATCATAGACACACGCCAACACACAAGTACATACAACAAATTGGTGAATCTCGAAAAGATGAACAGTGTGTGACCAAAGCCCAGACACAGAAGCAGAACATCACCAGCCTCTAAGCCTCCCTGTGCCCCTGGGACTACCAGCCTAACTTCCAAACCTTACAGTCACCCTGCCTTCTTACCCCACATGGGATAAGTGGGATCCTCCCTACGGGCTGTGCTGTTTTTCTGTTTGGCGCCTTTGATCAACAGTGTCTCCGTGACTTTTCCGTGTTGTTCTGTGTGGCTGCGGACTGTTCTGTGGTACAGCGTTCTATCATCTATTCAGTGTTCTGTTTGTCCATGCTACTGCCTATGGACACCGGGTGATTGCCAGTTTTGTGGCAATTACAGAGAGCTGCTGTGAACATTCTAGTACATGACTTTTCACTGCAGCCTTCTGCCTCTCATGAGACGTAAGAAGCTGAAAACGACTGCTTTAAATCAAATCTTGAGAAAGCCAACGTGCTCCGCCTCTCCAATTCACCCTTTCATTCTTTAAATGCAGTCTGTCCACCATCAACGTGGCATCACATGAAGAGGTTTGGCCACAGGCATCAGACTTCCTAGTACTAAAGCCCAGCTCTCTCACCTACTTGCTGTGCATCCCTTGGGCAAGCATTTAACCTCTCTGTGCATTTTTCTTACCTGTACAATGGGGGAAACAATAGTACTTCTACCTTCTTTTGGTTGAAGATCAAATAAAGGAACAAGGTCTGCACAAAATAAGCACCCATCAAAGGCAGTAGCTGTGATTACAGTCAAAGGCACCCTGTCTTTCTTGGCACCCCAAGGTACCCTAATCTGGGTGACTCCCTGCCAGGATAGCTGAGCAGCTCTTACATAAGAGGAGACACTAACTAAAGACAAACAGTCTCACCACCTCCAACTGGAATGGAGTTGTACCAAAAAGCCCTCACTAATCCCCTGGCGGTCGAGGGGTTAGACCTCTAAATTCCCCAAGCAGGGGGCATGAGTTCCCTGGTCAGGGAACTAAGATCCTGCAGGCTNATGGTTGGATGGCATCACCAACTCAATGGACATGAGTTTGAGTAGGCTCTGGGAGTTGGTGATGGACAGGTTAGCCTGGCATGCTGCAGTCCATGGGGTCTTGCAAAGAATCGGACGCAACTGAGTGATGAACTGAACTGAGTCTTCTGTTTTTAATCAAATAATGAGACAATATTTGGCAGATTTAACCTTGTTTTTTATTTTATACCTTATATAAAAATGGCGGCATCCAAATGACATAATTGGAAAGAACTGATTCCAAATATTTGTCCTCGTGTTTAATTATTTACATATAGTAAATTATTTCTATTATATACAAGTGGGCAATTATTTAAAGTCAGTTATCTATATCTATATATATGTATGCATATATATGCATATCTGGAAAGAAATACTATGCTATAAAGGAGAGGGAGAGACCAGTAGAAAAAGTATTCTATAAAAATATATAGATATGATATATATAGACTTATATATTTCCAACACATGAATCTTTCCTATAATATAGCAGAATCTTTTTTTTTTTGAATGTAACTTTTTAGCATTCACCAACTTGATAAAGTCTTTATAAAGGGCAAGAGAATAAGAATGGAATGATTCTGGATTTAGCAGATTGAGGGGAAGGTTATTTTTTCTTTAGAGTTTTAAGAACTAAGAAATTTACAACCATGCCCCCCCCCCAAAAAAATACAGTTGTTGGAGGAGGTCATATAGAGGACATGACTGCTTGTTGACCCTCAAACTACACTCAGGCCAAGGCTGCTCATCCCGTCCCCTGCCCTTGAAATGTACATTCTGCCCACCACTCCCACAGTGCAAGCCACTTTCAAGAGTGCAGCCTTGAGAGAGTAATGTGTTACTGAGCCTTACTGAGTCCAGTTAAGGCCTCCATATAAAATTCTGTGACCTTGGCAGACCAGTACGGAGATCTCATCTTCCTATAGTGCCTAAAACAAGCCACCTATGTAAGCTCCCTTGCTTATTAAACCTGTTATCTCCCTGTTTGGAGTGTCCTGCCTCATTTTTCTGTCTTTCCTTTCCCTCTATATATGGAGGGCAGTTTGTAAACCAACATTAGTGGATGCTTATAATCAAATTGCCTTCAGTTCAGTTCNGACACAGACAAGACACACATTCACAAACGTATACACAGTCTGTTTTGAAGGCCTCTGGGGGCAGTTGTCACAGCCTCCTTTAGGCACTGGTCCCACCATTAGGCATCTGTTCTATTACAAAGTCCTTTCCTGGGGTCCAGCAAAGTCCCAAGCAACCAGCTAACCATACCATCAGGATGTCCTGGGCCAGGTGCCACGAGGACCTGTAACATGCTCCCTGGCCTGAAGCGTATGCTTTCCTAGACAAACAGCAAACCCCAGTATCAAACAGTCTTGCAAGTCAGACTTGAGTTCCAACCTCTGTTCTGCCTACCCTCAAGTGTGTGGTTTGGGCCAGTCCCTGGACCTCACTGGGTTTGTGTCTTCACGGGCAGAATGAAAACCAGAATCCTAGCGCCTACACCTCTGGGGGCTGCACAGATAACACACTCAAGCAATCTCTTGGAAAGATCAGCACACGTCTGGTACATACTGACCACTCAACAAACAGCTGCTATGAATAAGCACTGGAAAAGCATCTCTTACACCCATGATTCAACTGGAGGCTAACAGCAGAGAACAAAGTGTTAAATGGGGTGGCACAAACTGCAACAAATCCATCTGTAAGATCAGCGAGAGTGCAGGCCAGTGGGAATCCAGAAGACTCGAACAGTCCAGGAGAGAGGTGGGATTTGAATCAGTGGCTCAGTGGTAAAGAATCCACCTGCAATGCAGGAGACTTGGGTTCCATCCCTGGAGAAGGAAATGACAACCTACTCCAGTATTCTTACCTGGCAAATCCCAGACAAAGGAGCCTGGCGGGCTACAGTCCTTGGGGTCGCAAAGAAGTTGGACACAACAGAGCGAGTAAACAACAACTGAAGGATGGCCGGAGATGTCCTTGGAGATTAAGGGGAGGAATTCCTTTATTGAGTCAACTGGGTACACAGTCCTGGGGATCCTGGAGGAAGGCGACAGACTTCAGGGACACAAAGGGACCTGTGGTCAGCAGACAGACAGCTGTGGTCTCGTGGGCATGGTGGAGTGGGAAGGCCAGGAGAGGAGCCCCTGGCGGGGTTGAGAGAGGCAAAGCTTTTCCAGGAAAACAGCTTCTGAGCTGCGTCCTCCACACTAAGGCAGAGAGGGCTGACCATGGTAGCAAGGGAAGCAGTCTGGGGACTGGAAATTGGTTTGCGGGGGTGAAGCCACATGACTGGGAACCACAGGAGGTGAAAGAGCTGATCTCTGTGCAGGAGGAGGCCGGAAAGCTCTGAAGATTTCCCAGGGGAGAATGCAGACAGGGTAAGGCAGCAGTCATCCAGGAGGAATCAGGCTACAGGTGACATGCCAGATGGACTGTGGGAGCTGGAAAGGATTCTGGCATCAGATCAGTGAAAGGGGCCTCTGAGCTCTGGCCTGAGACTTTCGAGGCCTGGAGCAGAAGCCTGGTTACAAAAGGGCAGGAGAGGCAAGACACTTCAGGGAGAAGAGCATATGACAGAGGGGCAGGAACCCCGCTGCTGGAGAGTCAGGAGGACACGGTGGTCTTCGGTATCATCGGGCATTCCAGGAGCTAGGCCAAGGACTAGAATCTGGGGGTGATGGGAACTCCCTGACAGCTTCCAAAGCGAGTTCTCTGAGAAGATAAACAGCCCAGCAAAGAGGGAAGGGGCCTCAGAAGAGGAGAAGGAATGATGGAGAAAGAAGAGGCAGAGAAATGACAGCAGAGAAGGCTGAAACGGCACGTGCGCACAGCAGCCCACCTCCCGGGTAGAAGCAATGGCAGCAGGATGAGGCCGAGGGAAAATCAGTGTTTGGACACAAGCTGGCTTCCAAGGAAGCAGCTTTAGCAACGTGCTGGGGCCAGCAGCTGGGCAGCAGGATTAAGAGGGGAGGCATAGCGCCAAGAGGCAGGCAGCAGGTGCAGAGCGCTTGTTGCGAAAACGCGACAGCGAGAGAAACGAGAAACCAAGCTGATGGCTCTGGTGCTTGTGTTCCGTCCCTCCCCCCACAAGAGATGGGAGGCCAAGTGGATGTCAGAAGCAGGAGGATGGAGGGGCACGTGCAGACGGGCACAGTCTCTCCAGGTGTGTTGAGGGGCGGGCACGTTGAGAGGCAGAGACTAGACTGCAGTCCTGGTCCCCCCCCAGTGCTCCTACCAGGGCGTCCAGGGACACTCTGGAGCCCCAGATCTCCAAACGCTGGGGATCGAGCGTTCCCCCAGACCCGCTCACCCCCGGGCCCCTTAACTCACAAAAGAGGCATTTCCACCTCACACCTCTCCCCAGGGCCACCTCCAGGGGTGCGGGAGTCACAGACGGCACACGCGGGGTAATCAGGTTCTCAGCCTTCTGAGTAGTAGGCAGGGGACAAAATTCCAGACTTCCCAGCAGAGCCCTGGCTGCAGCCCACGAAAGGGGGCTTCTACCTCACAGCGCAGGTGTCACAGGGCATCCCTGTGAGTACAGAGCCTTCATCCTGAAGGCAGGGAGGCCCCCCAGAAGGATTTCTATACTTCCTCCAAACCTTAACCCTGAGAAAATCAGAGGTGGGCCCGACTGCTGGGAGCAGGGTTTTGGGGAGACCAGAAAAAAAACCCTGGATAGGATTTTCAGGTTGAAAGGTGCGCAGGGTAAGAAATATTGTCTGGCTACCTCCATCCCGCCCTCCTGGGCACCAAATGCTATCAGATTCCCACTCCTGACCACCTAACCGAGGGTGAAAGTGCCAATGGCCAGGGCCCAGGCCCACTCGGGTGCCCACGCCCATCATCGGGAGCGTGGGACCCACCAAAGGCGAGGCCGAGCGCAGAGGGGTGGTGCGCGTCGTCCCCGCTAGGTCGTGAGGTGCCGGCGACCCCGGGGCCCCTCCTGCCCACGTGCGCGCCCCGCAGGCGCTCGGTAAACACGGCACTTGTTGACTCTCCCGGAGCGCTAGCCCCAGCGCCGCCTGCCGTCGGCCGCCGCCCTCGACCGCCCACTCGCTCGCTCCCCGGAGCCCGGCCGCCCCGCCCCGCC
>SJYV01032507.1:541598-569963 GCA_006410875.1 Neotragus pygmaeus | reverse complement strand
CATAACCTCATCCTTTTGGTGGTGGGCCCCGTCATGTTCACTGCAGAGGGACACACGCTTCCCTGCATGTGTACATGCCAACATACACAGGTACACACCACCCTTGACCAGCCGGAGCTGCAATACGGCCTCTTCTCCAATGTCACGGCCGGACTCTGTTGATGAGACCCTTCCTTTTGACCAGCGCCTCTTCTCATAGTTGGGAAAGAGCATCTCCATAGCCAAATTCAGAATGGCCTCGTCTCCTCTCTCTTTTCACCTTGGTCCAGGTAAGCTCCTGTCTTCTCTTTCTTCAAATGGATTCACAGGTGACAGGACAACCAAAGCAGGAAACCCCTTCAATAAATCGAGGGCCTATGGGGTGCCCAGGAGGACGCTGGCTGAGCGTCTCCGTGGCTCCAGGAGCAGAGAATGGTGAGAGGGGAAGTTTAAGGGAGTTGACTCGCCTCCTGGAGTTTGGGGGCTGGCATGACCCGAGGACAGAGTCACTTGACCATAGCTCTGTTGACATTCAGGCCAGTTCATCCTATGTCATTGGTCAGGGGAATATTCTAAAGGCCGAGAAGAAACTGTGGAAGAGGGCTGTGTTCTGTCTTGAAAAAGTTCCTCTCCAAGAAAGTGGCCGGTGGGGCAAGGCAACCCCTCTGTCAGAGGCTGCAGGATGTTGCTCCAGAGGCAGGACCGAAGAGGGAAGCAAGAGACTGTATCACACAGGACCTCCTGGAGAAGCCCTCAGACGCCCTCATCTAGAGGAGATCAAAGCAGGAAAAAGATGAGGGAGAGGAGACAGCTCTCCTCCTTCCACCCTCAAGAAAACACAAGGGTGTTTCCTGGTTTGACATCATCAGATTGAATTTGCTGAACAAATTCATTACACAATCAAAAAAGAATGTTTTTATGCAGACTTCTGCTTCATTCAAGATGGAGTAACAGGGACCAGAGTCGGCTTCTTGCCTGAAGCCATGAAAATATCAGATCAAACATATGAAACACCAACACTCAAGACTTTGGAACATCAGGCAACAAAGGAAAGTGATCCCTGAGAGAAGGAACAGCAAGGTGATCCCTGCACCGCTCGGCTCGCTGCCGGAGAGTTTCCAGACTGTGGCTCAAGAAGAAGACCAGCTGAATGGAACAGAGCTGGATGCTGGGGAAATGAAACCAGTTAAGAGTTCTCAGGGCAGAGGACTAGAGAGGAGAGAGATGTAGAGAGAGAGAGAAACCTAGAGATCTACAGAAAATGCTCCTCAAGTATTTAGTGAGTACTGCTCAGCACAGGTGTATGAGAAAATGATATGAGGGTGGGGGGGATGAACCACCCGAAAGGATCAGTGGGAACAGCCCCTGGTGCTCACACAGGGCTGGAATAATGTCTGTTTTCAGCAGCCAAAGTGGAAAACATTACAGTTCAGGGGCTACTAGTTAGAATACTAAGAAAGGGACTTACTTCCCCGACGATCTAGTGGTTAAGATTTCACGTTCCCATTCAGACAGTGTGGGTTTGATCCCTGGTTTGGGAGCTAAGATCCCACATGTCTCATGGCCAAAAAACCAAAACACAGGACAGAAGCAATATTGTATCAAATTCAATAAAGCCTTTAAAAATGGCCCACATCAAAAAAAAGAAAGAATATTAAGAAAGGCCTTACTTTGATACTAGAAAAAAATTCACCTTAGACTGGATCCAGAAATCCAGTTCTGGTCCCGCTTAAGCAAGCTTAAATTCAAGATTGGAAAGGATCAAGCTCTTTCCAAGCAAGTTAACTGCCACAACAAATTTCAAAAACATTTATAGGAATTCAAAGATATCCTGTACCCAACAAGGTAAAATTCACAATATCTGGCATCCAAGAAAAAATGACTAGACACACAAAGAAGCTGGAAAATGCAACTCATAGTGAAGAGCAAACTCAATTAATTGAAACTGACTCAGGCATGACACAGATGGCAGAATTAGTAGGCAAGGGCATTGAAACAGTTATTAAGACCATATTCTGTAAGTTCAAGAAGCTAGAGGAAAGTTTAGGTATAGATATGGAAGCTCAAAAAAAATTACCCAAATTGAACTTCTAGACATAAAAACTACAATGTCTGAGATGAAAAATACACTGAATGGGATTAATGGCGGATTAGACATTGCCGAAAGAAAAAATGGTTAGCTCCCCTAAAAAGTCCTCATTGAAGCCTACTTATCTTTCTGACTCTTCCTTGTGAGTTGATTTTGGTGGACAACTCAAAGTATTGAGTTAAGGTTTTCTTTTATTAATTAATTTTGTCTGTGCTCGTCTTCACTGCAGTGCGCAGGCTTCTCGTTGCGGTGGGATCTCTTGTTGTACACATGGGTTTAGCTGCCCTGCAACACGTGGAATCTTGCAGGACCAAGGATAGAACCTGTGTCCCCTGCATTCACAGGTGAATTCTTAACCACTGAACCGCCAGGGAAGTCCAAGTATTGAGTCATTGAGAGTGCAGAATAGGAAGGATAGGTCCCAAGGCAAGGAGCCTTAGGAGAGTAAGTGCTTCCTATTATGGATGGGTCCTGCTTTGATTTCCAGGCTTGAGGGAGCCCCAACTGACATCAGAGATATTAAGAGTTCTTTCCCAAATTTTCTTTAGCTGCTTTGTTCCACCCCTGCCATGTGCTGCCAAAAACGCTTGGTGTTCCTGAGACCGCAGCAGGTATGTCACTTGGAGGGGCATTGAAATCTGCTACTTGAGGAAAATGGGTAAAATGTCTGGTCTTCAAGAACCTCATAGTTCAGTGGGAAAAACAGAAATGTAAAGAAATCATCTCTGGACAATGGTGTGCAAGCTGTAACCTGCTGCCTACTGTGTGGTGACTTCACGGGAGACAGGTGCCATGGAAGGAGGACATTATTTATCTCCAATTTACTGCTAGGAACACTTTAAGGGATTTGCCCAAGGTCATACAGCCAGCTCGTAGCAGAGCCATTATGCTACCCAACCCCCATGGCTGCATCAGATGCGAAAGAAATGCAGAGGCATGAACTTCAGTGTGGCAGGGCTCAGATGGGGCTTCTCAGAGGAAACCCTTGTTCAGAGACTCAGAAGAGGAGGTGGCCAGACGGGCCAGATGGGGAAGGACACTGCAGGTAGAAGACACAGGGAAGGCAAGAAAGGGGGTGTTGAAAGGTGAGGAGTGGTGAGTGGGGAGGCAGAGAAGAAAATGAGCCCAGAGTCGGGGGTTGGGACTGGCGCGAGAAGGGTCCCAGGATGTGGATTACAGCTGGCCAATTACTGCCAGTCTCAGATCTTTAAATTCTGAGGCACCATTAAGAAGTAGGGCTTCTCTGATGGCTCAGCAGGTAGAAAGTCTGCCTGCAATGCAGGAAATTTGAGTTCGATTCCCAAGTCAAGAAGAGCCTCTGCAGGAGGAAATGGCAACCACTCCAGTATTCTTGCCTGGAGAATTTCATGAACGGGGGAGCCCCAGGGGCTACAGTCCATGGGGGTCTCAGAGAGTCAGACACAATTGAGCACACATGCACACACATCAAGAAGTAAAGAGAGGGACTTCCCTGATTGCCCAGTGGTTAAGACTCCGCGCTTCCAACAGGGTGAATGGGTTTGATCCCTGGTAGAGGAACATGCCCTGTGGTGCAGCCAAAAAAAAAAAGAAGTAGTAAAAGAATCAGCAGTCTATGTGCGTGTGTGTGAAGAAGACATGCCCCTTTTCTACTGAGTCTTAAGAGGAAAAGGTAAATAGATATTGGCTTATATGGATTTACTCCCACAGATGGGACTACTTGCTAAAGCAAGACTTTATGAATAAAAGGCATGTATATTTGCAAGCACCACTGATTGATATAATAATCTGTGGCACAGTATTCCCGTCTTTGGGTTATAGATGTGTTCATTTATGTGCCCAGAGACACAGTGACAAAAATCAGTGATTAAAGCTCAAGCTCCCTTCTTACTTCAAGGCAGGTGATGTTTCTTTTGGTTCAAAAAGCCATAGCTGCTTCTGTATGTTTCCTATGATATTTTCAGAAGACTGGAAATGGTGGGGGCGGGGCAGGCATCTGTGTGGACAAGTTAGGTGGCAAAACACCCCCCAAGAGCCCAAGGATTTCTGAGTGTCCTTAGTGATCCAGGACCACATTGGCTGGCACCCTCTGACTACCTTAATGAGGTGGAAGACCCAGAAACCATCACTCTTGGCTTCCCAAACTCTCAAACTGCAAAGATGACCTCCCTGACTTCCACTTTCTTTCTTTTTTAGCTGCACTGCGTGGCATGCAGAAATTTAGCTCCCCCGTGGAAACACGGAATCTTAACCACTGGACCACCAGAGAAGTCCCCACCTTCCTTTTGAAAAAGGCTCTTCCTTTGACCAAGAGCTTCCCTGGTGGCTCAGATGGTAATGGGAAGATCCCCTGGAGAAGGAAATGGCAACCCACTCCAATACTCTTGCCTGGAAAACTCCATGGATGGAGCATCCTGGTAGGCAACAGTCCATGGGGTTGCAAAGAGTCAAACACAACTGAGCAACTTCACTTTGACCAAACTTTCATCAGGTTTTTCTAAGCCTACTTCTCAACAAGACCTCAACTGTGGCCTATAAGAATTGCATCTCTCAACACAAAAGATTTTGTCCACCCTCCCACACACAGAGACCTGAAACAATGATCTAGCCTGGCGTCTAGCAGCCTAAAGCCACGGTGTCCCTGCCATGACCCAGCCCATCCCATCCCCACTTGAGTTTCTGTCTGAGAAAGCCCATGTCTGCCAAGGGAATTTACCATTTGTTCCAGCCAACACCTTCAGGTAGGCGCCTTGCCTCCATTTTCTTAGAGCATTTATTTTGAACACTTGTTGTTGTAAATCCTTTCTCTATGCCTTTGAGATGTATGTGTATCTCCCAGAACCCAGGAGTGTCTTCTCAAGGACCTGGGAGCCATTCCTTTGAAATATAACCATCAGGAAGGATGGGGCCCCTGTGTCTCGATCTGTAAGTAGGTATCTTGGTTAAGAGCCAGTCACCAGGCTAAGATGGCCTGATCATACTGACACTGACTACTCATCTTGTTGTTCACTTGCTGAGTCATCTCAGACTATTTGCGACCCCATGAACTGCAGCAAGCCAGGCTTCCCTGTCCTTCACTATCTCCCTGAGTCTGCTCAAACTCATGTCCATTGAGTCGGTGATGCCAACCAATCATCTCATCCTCTGCTGCCCCCTTCTCCTCCTGCCCTAGTCTTTCCCAGCATAAGGCTTTTCCCAGCATAAGGCTCTTTGCATCAGGTGGCCAAAGTACTGGAGCTTCAGCATCAGCCTTTCCAATGAACATTCGGGGATGACCACTCATCTGCTTTTTTGTAATTTTTTACTGTCTTGACTCTGCTCGAGTCCTCACCCACTCTCCTTCTCTGTTCCCTGGTTCTCCCTTTAAGGAGACCAGGTCCCCTCTGTATAGATCAGAACCAAGCTCATTTCTAGGCTAAAGAAGTCTCTTTCCCTTGCTGTAGGAGTACTGAATAAAATCTGTCTTTACCACCACTTCCTATTACCCAGCTTTGTTTTTCTTTAACACTTTCTAGAAATGTTCCTGGGGAGTTGGAATCTTGGGGCTCCCCCATCACCTCAGAACCAACAGGCCTCCAGGATTTGGAGTTTAATAGCAGCCCACAGAGGTGAGCACGGTGGCAGCTGTTCAGCAGGCAGCCAACAAGGCCTGGACCTCAATGCACAAAAGGATCTTCCTTTGCTTAGGCAGGGAAGCCCTTGAGAGGCTTCCTATAGAGATGGTGGCATAAATCAACCACAAGTAAATACAGGAAGAAATTTAGATCTTTGAGTTCTGGAAATAGCCTGGGGGCCAAGGTGTGGACACCATCAGGGAATGTTCTGAAGGAAACTAAAGTCTCAAGAGAGGGACTTCCCTGGTGGTCCAGTAGCTAAGACTTCACGCTGCCAGTTCACAGGGCCCAGGGTTTCAGCCCTGCCTGGTCAGGGAACCAGATCCCAAATGCCACAGCTAAGAGTTCACATGCTGCAACTAAAGATACCACAGGCAACAACGAAGATCAAAGACCCCATGTGCCACAATTAAGGCCCAGCGCAGTAAAGGAAACGGCAACCCACTCCAATGTTCTTGCCTGGAGAATCCCAGGGACGAAGGAGCCTGGTGGGCTGCCGTCTATGGGGTTGCACAGAGTCGGACATGACTGAAGCNTTCTGCACTTATTCTTTCCGCAGCTGCTTTGAGTCAACGTTCTGAAAACAGAACTTGTCAATATCTTTTCTTTCATTTTATTTTGGCCATGAGGACCTTGCTTGAAAGTCAATCAAATATTTCTTGATTAGCTCTAGCCCTTCTAAGAAAGCCCCCTTCCCATGAATCAGAAACTGTATTGTCACATCCCTAGAAGGACCATATGACCCATTGGAGAAGAGACACAGAAACATTTATCATTGCTCCCCCGTCCCTCTCCGCTTTCCAGTGGACCTGGTCATGAGTTCTAGCTTTCTCAACCAGCTGACCCAGAAGGTGTGTGCTTTGTGGTCATTCCATGCAAGGCATGGCATAATATAAAATAAAACTTTAGAAGCACCCCCCCAAAAAATAAATAAATAAATAAATTTAGAATTTCTAGCTCTTTGAGGTTCTGCACCCAGCCCACGGCCTGCCACCTCCTGTTCCAACTCCTAGCTCCTACCCTGCACTGAGAAGGCCCTTGAATGCAGAGGTCTGGACATCTTAGCCTGCCTGCTGATTTCACCTATGTTGCCCTTGACCTAGGGCTACTCAAGAGGATGGATCCAGGACTGGAACCCAATTGTGCCCTATGAGCAGGCAGGGGTCATTTAGGCAAGAAATTCTGAGGTGCCAGGTACTCAGACTGCGGGCTACCTGGGGAGGGAGGAATTGGAGGTGCTGGGTGGGCAGGACTCCTTGATTCCACAGACTTCCTGTCCCTTGGGGAGGGATATAGCTGCAGGTGGGAGATGGAGCAGGGGAAGAGTCAGAGCGGTGTTCTGTGAAACATGAGGGCGGGGACAGAGACCCCGCTTTCCCAAGTCTCAGGCTCGCACTGCTTAAAAGTGGATACTGCCTGTTTACCTTGGGGAAGGAACTAACAGCATGGAGAAAGTGGGCAGGAAAGAGCAGAGAGTTGGAACCAGCAGCTCAGCCAGCTGGGGGGACCCACGCTGAAAAGTCAGCCAGAAGGAAAAAGCTGCTAGCTCTACCCAACCATTCCTATGTTAGCACTGGCCAAAGGGGAAAGCATGATCCTTATAGAGACAGAAACCTTAGCTCCTAACTGCTCATAACAGCCACAGAAACCACAAAGAGAAAGTACAAACAAGGAAGCGGAAACAAATAATGAAAACGCTATCATCTCTTCTGTTGGTCAGTGAACGTCATTGTGAAGTCAACTGCTTTCCTGTAAGATGCTGGATGTAAAACTGGGAATGTGGATTTCGGGCCCAACTTGGGGGCTAATTAGCATCGAGAGGTGAGCAAGTCACTTTGCATCTGTTTGTCACATCTACTAAACAGGAGCATACTTGCCCCATCTCTATTCACAAGGGATTTTTATAATTATTCCCCAAACTGTATTCCTTTCCGGGAGGTCAATTTTCTGTCTCAAAGCTGACTGGCTGGCTCACCATGACCTTGATGCCACCTTCAGGAAAATCGGGAAGAGAAGTGCCCACTGCCTCCTGCCAGATAAGCATCCAGGCAAAGAGGACCAGGGCTTCCCAGTATTCTTGGGCTTCCCTAGTGGCTCAGATAGTAAAGAATCTGCCCACAATGTAGGAGACCTGGGTTTGATCGCTGGGTTGGGAAGATCGTCTGGAGGAGGGCATGGTAACCCACTCCAGTATTCTTGCCTGGAGAATCCTCATGACAGAGGAGCCTGGTGGGCTATAGTCCACAGGGTCACAAAGAGTTGGACACGACTGAGTGACTAAGCATAGCACAGCGCAAAGAGGACCAGCTGAGAGGGAAGACAGGTCAGCCTTTCTCGGAAAAGGAGGGCAGCTGGTCTTTGCAAGCACGTCTGCCAGCACCAGGGTGGGGTGTCTGGAAAGCAAACCCCAGACACCTCCACTAGCAGGCGGTCCATCTGCACAAAGGACCTCTGTCATTTACACTTCACTTAGCTCCTGGGGACAAAAGCAGACAGTCAAGGGGCAGGTTCCAAGCACTCGCTGTGTGCACAGCTGTATGGGATTTATTAGGGAGCCTGACAGCGGATGAGAGACAGAGCAAAGACTCTACAGAAGCCTGAGGAATGAGAGGTGTTATTGCAGCCATTTTGAGGAAATACAAACTGTGGTGGATAAACCTGGAAAGGAAAGGTGATAGATCACATCTTGTAAGCCACACTGACTTGCAACAGGGTCCCTCTGGAGAGTTTTAAGCCAGAAAGCGAAATTGTCCATGGCCTTTAAAAGTTCTTTCTAGCTGCTGCGTGGATAAAGAATGGGTGGGAAGGGTTTGGAAGCAGAGACTATTTAGGAAAGAGGTCCAGAAGTTCAAGTCCCAGGCATGGCGGTCAGCCCTAGCCCAGCTGAGGGTACAGGGAGAGAAGTGGGACCAAGGAAGACTGCCATGGCTTTGGCCTGCCCAGCTGTTCCTGTTCACTGAGACCGAGACTGATAAAGAAACGAGTTTCTCTGGACACGAGGGGGTTGAAAGGCCAAGGCGGATGTACAGAATTGAACTCGGGATATAAAAATGTAGCAGATAACACGTAGCATTTAAAAAGGCACAGAGAGGAAGATGTGTGTCCGCCCAAGTGTTTAGAATCTCCCCTTTAGCGCCGACCAAGTCAAGCACAAAGGCTGAGCTACGCACGCGCACATCTGCAGTCCGCCCCGCCCGCCGCTTCTGGGCCGCAGCCTCTGGGTTGCGCAGGCGCTGCAGTTGCCATGGAAACGCGTGGCCCTACCCCGGCGCAAGGCGCCGCCGGAAGCCACGGGCTCAGCGGCCGCGGGTCTTCAGCGGCCCGGGGTCTCCAGCTGCCCGAGGTGCGGGGGAGTGGTCCCGTGGGCGGATGGACGGCGGCGGTGGGGCCCGGGCGTCGGAGGACGACGAGGACGAAGAGGAGCGAGAGGGCTGCGTGGCGGCCTCGCAGGGCTCCAGATTGCCCCCCATCGCGGGCTGCACCTCAGAGCTGACCAAACGGAAGGTGAAGAAAAAAAAGAAGAAAAAGACAAAGAGGTCGGGCAAGGGGGACGGTAAGAGGAGCAGCTAGCGCGGCAGCCTCAGCTCCCACACCTGAAACTCTCCGAGGACACCCACCCCACCCCTGAGAACCCCATCTACTCGAGGACCAGTTCAGCCCGGAGACAGAAGCTTGTCTGTACTAATCAGAGGTCCTCTGGCTCCCTGCACGATGAGGCGCCAGCCCTTCCCATAGAGACCATCCATGTCCACAGAGACCCCAAATCCTGCGTTGAGAGTTCTCAACACCTATGGAGACCTTCAGCCCCACACAGGAACACCCCACAGAGCCTCCCAGCCCCACAGCGACTCCTAGCTTTATACAGACACTCATCTTTCTAATCCCTCAGTCCAAACTCAAAATCCTGATCATCCTTCCTTCCCCACAAAACCCTCGAGCTCTCCTACAGCGGTGCCTTTATCATACACAGACTTCCCCCACCCACAGGTGGTGAGACACTAGTGACCTGTTCTCTCAGGCACACACAGAAACCCAGGCTCTTGCCTTTCAGCTCTTGCCTTACAACCTCATTTGTTAGGGGCACCTGCCTCTGGGTGCCGTGTGTGCTGTGGCTCAGTTGTGTCGACTCTTGGCGACATGATGGACTGTAGCCCTCCAGGCTCCTCTGTCCTTGGGGATTCTCTAGGCAAGAATACTGGAGCGGGTTGCCACACCCTCCTCCAGAGACACCCAGGAAGTGCATATAATAGAGGGTATACACCCTGTACAGACCGCCCTTCCACTTCCCTCACCTGCCAAGGCCAACCTTCGATTGCACACAAACACCATCACACCAGGCATTGCTACACACTTTTTATCATCCTCAACACCCTCAACAACACCCCCTTCTATCAGTAAAATCAGCAAATAAAGCTAAAGCATAGATAGCCAGTAGGCATACACATTCGCAGGCTGCACATTCACCTGCCTGGACCCCTCCCTACCCCCATACACATACAACTGTACACATGCGATTCTCACTCCTGGTTTCCCTGTGGACGCATCACAGAAACACACCCACCAACAGCTGCCGCAAAGCCACAGAGCCCACAGGCTTATCATTCTTCTCTCAGAGAACTGCCTAGGGACTCCACAAAGGCCCTGAGCACTCATTTGTGGAAAGAGTGCAACAGTGATGTAGACTGTGCCTGTCTGTGGGTGCTGTAAGTCTCTCTTGTCAGTTGTGTGGTCCACTGTGGAGGCTCTTACTATCAGGGAGGTGGATCAGCACCCCTTACCTCTAGCATAGTTAGTCCTGGGGTCAAGTCTCTGGGCCTTGGCCTTCTTTGTGCAAAGCTGACTCCCCTGGCAAGCTGGAGGCCAAGATGTAGCAGCCTTCCCTTGTAGTTTGGAGAAGTCGGGGATGGGCAGATTACAATTACTTCTCCAGGTGGAATCATCATAAAACGGCAAGAAAACAATTCTGGAGTTTAAGTCAATAAGCTCCAGGTGTACCTGCCAAACAGATTAGGAAATTTATTATCTTTTTCAGCTTAGCTTCTGACTCTCAAAATTACAGTGGCATGTACCTCATACTGTCAGCAGGGGACACCAGATAGTTTTGGGGAAGTGAGAAGGTATAGGAATGCCAAGAGAGGATTTTTTTCCCCTTCTCTCCTTTTCTCTCTCTCTGTCTTCTTTTGGTGGGGAGAGGGAGAGAAATCTCCCTCTCCCTCCAAAATAGGATGGGCTGAAGAAAGAATCACAACATGTAGTATTTTATATGCACTTTATATAATTCATAAGTGCTATTAATATTTCAAAAGAATCAGTATACGCCACACAGCAGAAATATTTCCTGGCTTGGCAGAATGCTTTCCATAGTCAGATTTAGGAAGTTTTTCTGTTGTTCTACATTTCTTCCGTCATAAAAGTGTCTAGACTGGGGTAAGTCACAGGCTCCCAGAAACTGAGTAGTACTTTGGCGAGCAATGGAGAGGTGAGGTGGTGATCTGTGTGGAAAGAACCTGGCGCTAGGAGTCAGGTCCGTGTTCAGATCCAACCTCTGCCACCTGCTATGTGACATTGGAAAGTGATGGAGGCTTTTAGAGTCTGTTTCCTCACCTGGAAAACAGGGCAGATAGCCTTTCCCCAAGCGGACCTGGCTCATAGTATGTGCTCTGTAAATGGTTCCTCCCTCCCCAACATGACAACCAAAAGCCTATAGGCAGTGGGTGTGTATGGGGCTGGTGGGCTTGCCCACCTGAGCCCTAGGGTAAGGAGGGGCCTCTAGTGCCCTCCCACTTCATCTTTGGTGGTTTGGGCATCATCCCTGAGTGGGCTCAAGGCAAGTATCACAGAGGCTAACGCCGCCCATCTGCTCAGCAGATAAACGTCAGAGTCAAGGCATGAAGACTCAGAAGCTGTCTCCAACCTTCCATGACATGTTAGGTCCCAGCAAAGATCACAGCCTGGGGCCAGAGCACAGACAGAACAGGGAGGAAAGCAAGCTCTTCTCCTGCTCCACCACTGTCAGTCTCCCCCGCTTTGTCGAAATAGAAGAGACCCTTTCCAACCAGGTCAATGAAAGTCTGCGCTGGGATGGCATTCTCGCTGATCCAGAGGCTGAGAAGGAAAGGATTCGCATTTACAAGCTGAACCGAAGGAAGCGATACCGAATTTGGGCCCTGAAGGGCTTCCACTCTGACCCTGGTGCCGCGGAGACCCCCGAGGACCCAGCCTACCTCTCGGATCAGGACAGTGGCAGCAGCAAGCAGCTGATGGCCAAGGGCCCTAACCAGTGCTCAGAAGGAAACCTCATGTCTACGGCCCTACCACCCTGAACGCACCCAATCTCATCTGATCTCGGAAGCTAAGTGGGGTCAGGCCTGGTTAATACTTGGATGGGAGAAGGAGACCTTATCCCGAAACTCCTCCATCCCGACTTCCCTGCTGCTCTGCTGGAGCCAAAGCCCACCCATGACCCGGACAAGCTCTCTGTGTTAAAACTATATCTGTACATAAATAAAAGGAAATCAGACTTACCTCTGAAGGAAGCAAGTATCTGGTGGGTTGATGAGCTCAGTTCGCCTTCCACCAAGATGTCTTTCAATGGCCCAGGAAAGCCACAGCTCCTTAAGAGTGTTAAGCAGGTCAATGAACAAAATTCTCTTCCAAATGTCCTTTTTTTCTCAAATAAGCTGGCATCACTTTGTTATTTAATTTCCCATCACAGTTAGCTATCTATAGTCTCCTCCACCCACAAAAAAAAAAAAGAGAGAAAGTGGGTAGATAGTATCAATTCTATTTTTAAAAAATATTTATTTGGCTGCCATCGGGTCTTAGTTATGCCACTCGGATCTTTCATTGTGGTGCTCAGGCTCTCTAGTTGTGACTCCTGGCTTAGTTTCCCCCCCCACCGAGCCTGTGCAATCTTAGTTCCCCAGCGAGGAGTTAAACCCAGGTCCCTTGCACTGGAAGGCGGATTCTTACCCACTGAACCACCGGGGAAGTCCCTCAATTCTAGTGTTAATTGCTCAGTCGTGTCCGACTCTTTGTGACCTTATGAACTGTAGCCCGTCAGGCTCCTCTGTCCATGGGATTCTCCAGGTAAGAATACAGGAGTGGGTTGCCATATCCTCCTCCAGGGGATCTTCCCAACCCAGGGATCAAACCTGGGTCTCCTTCATTGCAGGCACATTCTTTACAGTCTGAGCCACCAGGGAAGTTCCTCAATTCCAAATCTTAAACTAATTTCATGGTTAAAATTCCTCACACAGCACATTTTCAGAGGCCCAAGGAAAATGCCCTGAATAGCCTGGAGACCTTTTTTAGTTAAATATGCTCACTTTCCTTTTGTGGCCTTCAGAGTAAGGGAGTTTCAGAGCATCCTCTATGGGAGGTTATTATGCGAAGTCTCAAAGGGAATATTGCTTCCGTTATCAATATGGTCCTCCTCTAACCCCCCAAGTTCTGGAGCAATCAAAATGCCCCGCAGTACTGCTTGTTCTAAGTTAATGTTCTTGCCTACAGATACTGGGTGAGGGCCATGTGCTGCCTTAGTCTGGGTTCTTCCAGAAACAGACGATCTGGGAGGTGAAGGAGGGACCAGTGGAGGGGATGTAGGGGAGGGGAAATGCCCAGTCCAGGGAGGCTAGTAGACCAGCTTCCACTCCAGGCAACTGGGCCTCGACCCCACAGGGAAGTTCTGTCAGGATGACCTGGCCTGAGGGCGAGGGAGCTGGGGTGTCATGCTCCCCACAGGCATTGGTGGAGGGGCCCTGGGGGGTGTTGGTTTCCGGGCATTTCCAGCCTGCCACATGAGGGCTAGAGGCCAGTCTCACCTGTGGGCGAACCGCCCTCTGGCACAAAGAGGCAGCCGGAAGGTTCTGAGAGGTCGAGGTGGTCTCTGGGGTAGCACCGGACACCCCTATCAGCACGATGCAGGCCCCGAGAGGGACACAGTGGACGTGAGGCTTCAGCCTGCCAAGGAGGTAAAGGCGGGCAGCATACTCAGGAGAAGTCGAAAGCCAACACAAAACCTCACAGAAGGCTTATTTAAAACTTAAGAGAAAGTGGTAGGAGCCGAGCACGTAGGCACATTCTAGCCACCTGACCAGCACTAAAGGTTGAAACCCACCCCCTCGGAACTGCCCAAGCCAGGTGCAAATCATAAACTCGATTATTTCTGAGCTGTGCTGACCAGCTGATGCATGCTGCTGCAGAATAGCTCACGGACCCACGGGTACGCAGCCTTGTTCACCTTAGTAAATAGATTCATAGTGTAGTTCTGGAGACAAGTACGCAGGGACCCAGCAGACAGAGCAGCCCCTTAAAAGGTCCAGTGTCAGGGTTTTCACGTCTTGGCCACCAGACCCTACAAGATATACTGAAGAGGCTTTCAGAAGAGCCCTTCCTCCCCTGGAGATGAGGTCAGCAGCCTGGCCTGGCACGGGCCATGCCTATGCCAAGGCCAGGCTGGTCCCATGCTGTCTGGCTGTGGGGCACTCATGGAGTCAAGCAGAGGGGACCCCGGGGCTCGGCACGGCTCCATGGTTAGGAGGAGGTGGAAGTGTGCTAAGACCCAGCCTTAGACCTCGCCCGGTGCACCAGGTTCAAGGTCAAGACAGCAGAGGGTGGGGCAACTGAGTTGGCATTTCCTGTGCCTTCTGGCTCCACCAAGGTGGGGGGAAGTGCATGAGGAAACGGAGGGCACGCCCGCCTCAGGATATCTTGGTCACTTTGCACTATCTTCCAAGCGGGGTGGGGGTTGGGGTGGCCTGTGGTCGCCTTTCTGCCTGAGGTGTTCTGAGATAGTGGGGAAAGTGATAGGCTTTGACCTCAGAGCTGTGTTTTTCTCTTTCTCACCACACACCACCTGTGTGACCTCAGACAGGTCACCTGCTCAACTGCTCAACCTCTCTGAGCCTTAGTTGCTGCATCCGGAAACAGGAATGCAAATTCCTGCTTCTGTGTTGTAAGAATCAAATGCAACAATTACATAAAGCGTTCAGCATAGTGCCTGGCCCCCTAGGAAGCATTCATTCTATATTAAAGAGTTTTGAGCAATGATATTTTAGGAAGGGGTAGCCACACAGCCACTGGAAAGACTATTCTAGGGATGGTGTAGAACTCACCTCATCAAAGAGTGACCTTCACACAAAAAAACATGGCTTCAGTGACTGGCTGATAGATTCAAACAAACCACAAAACAAATTACAGGGAATGTAGGAGGAAAGAATTGAGAGTCTCACAGTCCAGCATTCAGGGGAAGGGGCTTTAGGCCAAACAAGAATGTGCCTCCTTGTAGCCTGGAACTAAATGAGAGTCTGTGCTCAAGATATGAACTGAAGAAGCTGGTGAGAATTAATGCTCCTACAAGCATGCAAGTGACTCCAACTCAAACCACAATGGGTTAGAAGTTTTAACTTTCAGATATCCAGCCTGTTTCAGTGAGGGCTTTTCCAGTAGCAAGGAATAAAACTTGAAAACCAATGAAAACTGGTTTACAGACAAAAGGGAGTGATTGACTTATATGGCCAACAGTCCAGGGTTGGTTATGGATGGCTTCAGGCATGGCTGGATCCAGGAGGTCATGCTGTGTCATCAAAATTTGTCTCTTTCTCCATATCTTGCCTCTGCCTCCCTGATTAGCTCATGTTCAGAAGCAGGTTCGCATAACAGGGTTGCAAAGATGGCCACTGACATCCTTATAGTTCACTGAAGATGAACTCCTGTGTTCATATCAACCACAGAAAAGACCTCTGGCCTGGCACAGGTCATACCATATGTCCATCATGGACAAATCAGGATGGCCATTTCCAAATGGCCAAGGAAAGTGACTAGACTTCCTTATAGCTCAGATGGTAAAGAATCTGCCTGCAATGCAGGAGACCTGGGTTCGATCCCTGATCAGGAAGATCCCCTGTGGAAACAGCAGTCCACTCCAGTATTCTTGCCTGGAGAATCCCATGGACAGAGGAGCCTGGTAGGCTACAGTCCATGGGGTCACAAAGAGTCAGACATGACTAAATGACCAGCACATACGGAAAGGGAGTATTTGCTGCAGAGACCTAGGGTGTGGTGGGGATACGGCAGGAGGAGACAACCCTAATGAACACATGTGCTAAACAGACTGTCTTAGAATCTATATAAAACCTACACAGAATAGAGTGACTCTCTAAAGAGATGCCATGTAGATTTTTTTCTTTACCCTCCAGGTTAAGAATGATTCATTTTTGAAAGACTTTGACCAAGGGTCATGGGGGTGGATTACATAGCAATAATCTCANTAAATGACCAGCACATACGGAAAGGGAGTATTTGCTGCAGAGACCTAGGGTGTGGTGGGGATACGGCAGGAGGAGACAACCCTAATGAACACATGTGCTAAACAGACTGTCTTAGAATCTATATAAAACCTACACAGAATAGAGTGACTCTCTAAAGAGATGCCATGTAGATTTTTTTCTTTACCCTCCAGGTTAAGAATGATTCATTTTTGAAAGACTTTGACCAAGGGTCATGGGGGTGGATTACATAGCAATAATCTCAACGACCTGGATTGACTGCATACTTATCTCTAGAACCACTGACCCTTGCCCAACACTATGGAATCTATTAACTCAAGATGAACAAGGCTGCGTAACGGTGGGTCTGTGAGCTGTTTTGGAGCAGAATGTGTGAGCTGGTCAACACAGCTTAGTAATAATCGGGTTTATGATTTGCACCTGGTTTGGGTGGTACAGAAGGGGTGGGTTTCGACCTTTAAGGCCGGTCATGTGGCTAGCATGTGCTTATGTGCTCAGCTCACTCTAAGACACTCCCACCATGAGTAGCCTCTGGGTTTCTACACCAGGAGTGGGTGGAGCCTTGTGAATATCCACCATGGAGACTGCAGGAAGGCAGTTCAGGGAATGTAACCTCGGTGTGGATGGTGCGGCGGGTGCCTCTGTGGTCTCTGCCTCCAGACACATCCCCCCACGCACATCCCCCCTCCCGCATCAAGGACCTGTTGACTCTAATGACTAGACTACAGCAAAAGTGGTGGAATGTCTCTTCCAAGATGAGGTTACAGAAAGAGAATGTGTTGGGGGAAGGAAAGAAGGAAGGATGAAGGGCTATAGAAACTGCCATGAAACATACATGTCATTACACATTTGTCCAAACCCATATACAGTCTAACATCAAGGGTGGTTCCTCAACTGTGGACTTGGGTTAATAACAACATATCAACATAGGCTCATCAACTGTACCAACCCATGAAAGATGTTAACAACTGGGGAGACTCCAGTTACAAGGAATCCATGTCTCCTACCAACAACCAGCGAGAGAACTCAGAAGCAGGTTCAACCTTCATTAAGCCTTGTGGTGACCATGCCCAGTGACACCTTGATCACAGCCTGTGAGACCAGAAACCAGATGCATCCAGCTGAGTGAAACCCAGCTTCCCGACCCACAGAATCTGCAAGGTGATGAAGCTGTTTGAAGACACAAAATCTGGGGATAATTTTGTTACTAATACAGTTGGCCTCTCCCTCACCATTAGCTGTGCTCCTCAGCTGGCTGCTTCTCCTCCTCCTCGACCTGAGGGTGGAAAACCCCAAACCCCACCTTCTCCTAAGGAGCCATGCGTTATCCAGCTCCACAGACTCCCACTGCCGGTACTCAGGGGATGCTTAACTTATCCCAAAGTGATGCTGTGTCCTGCAGGGTTGAGGGGACTTCTGCGTGAGTGGGAAGTACTAGGGAAGATTAAGCATTTTCTACCTGTTATGCTCACATATGGAGCTGTCGGTAGCCATTTAGATTACATTTTCATGGTCTGTGTCTTGCATCCTGCCCCCTGCTGCTGCTGCTACTGCTGCTGCTAAGTCGCTTCAGTCGTGTCCGACTCTGAGCCCACCAGGCTCCCCCGTCCCTGGGATTCTCCAGGCAAGAACACTGGAGTGGATTGCCATTTCCTTCNAGCTTGTTAGCAACTCTTGGGCCAAGCCCAGACCTCCCGAATCAGAACCTGCAGCTTAACAAGCTTCCCAGGTGGCTCACGTGCACGCTGTTTGAGTAGCCCCAGGCGCTTATTCTCTCTCGTGTCTGCAAATCTTGTGAGGAGTCACTGACTGGTATTTCATTGTACAGACTATTTATTCAATGCCTATTTGTGGACATTTACTTGGTTTCCTGTTTTTTGGCTATTCTGAACAACTCTGTGAGGAACATCCTTAAATGCACATTTTACTGCAAGTGTCTGGTGCTTTGGGTACATTCTTGGAAGTGAACTTACAAGCCAAAAGATAATTAAAACAAGAAACATTGGTATAGCCTTTGAGCCCTGGAAGGTACTGTTCTAAGCACTTTGTGTGTATGAACTCATTTAATCTTCATGAGCTCTCTATAGGCTTCCCAGGTGGTGCTAGTGGTAAAGAGCCCACCTGCCAATCAACACGGGTTTGATCCCTGGGTTGGGAAGATCCCCTGGAGGAGGGCATGGCAACCCACTCCAGTATTCTNCCAAAAGATAATTAAAACAAGAAACATTGGTATAGCCTTTGAGCCCTGGAAGGTACTGTTCTAAGCACTTTGTGTGTATGAACTCATTTAATCTTCATGAGCTCTCTATAGGCTTCCCAGGTGGTGCTAGTGGTAAAGAGCCCACCTGCCAATCAACACGGGTTTGATCCCTGGGTTGGGAAGATCCCCTGGAGGAGGGCATGGCAACCCACTCCAGTATTCTTGCCTGGAGAATCCCATGGGTAGAGGAACCTGATGGACTATAGTCCATGGGGTCGTACAGAGTCAGACCCGACTGAAGCGCCTTAGCATGCACAGCTCTCTATGAGAAAATAACTCTTCTCATCATCATTTCACAGGAAGTTTAAGGGACTTGCTAAGGTCGCACAGATAATAGATGATGGAGCTGGGATCTGAATCCTGATGGTCTGGTGAAGGCATCTAGGATATGCCACTCTAAAATATGCCACTTTGGTATAAGGATTATTTTGAGCTGAAGGCAGCTGAGAATCAACAGATGTAAGAGACGCTCTTTGCTCCCCCTATGTGCCTAAAAGCAGGGAGTCGTTTCCTTTTGTAAAAGTGGCACAGATTGTCCTCCACCTCCTGTTCCGTGATGAGGACAGCAACTCTTGTCACTGAAGACAGAGAGGCACCAAGATGAATCTGCATAAACAGACCTTGTTAAGTAATCCTTATCTGCCACTAATTTCCCCAATTATCTCCTAGTCACTTTCCCATAGTTTATTGGCTCTAGAAACCCAAATTCCCATTCCTCTTTCTATTCACTTCTCAATTTATCACTTTTTGTTAAAACAGTGTAAGTTCCTGAGTCTAACTTCTTTGGCTTTTCACTTCTGTGAAAGCCCTGTGTATGTAAAAAACTATTAACATTAAGGACACTGTATGCCTGGGAGTTCCCTGGTGGTCCAGTGGTTAGGGCTCTGCGCTTCCAGTGCATGGGTTTGATCCCTGGTCGGGGAACTAGGATCCTGCATGCTGCAGGGTGCCGCCAAATAAACAAACCGCCAACAAAAAAACATTGTATTCGTTTTCTCCTGCAAATCTGTCTTTTGTCAGTTTAATTTGCAGGCAATGTTCAATGAACCTAAGAGGACAGAGGAAGTTTTTTCCTCCACTTCCCTGGCTTCAGAATCTTTGTGTGCCCTTACCGTATGTTTAAGTGCTCGTTTTAAATATCCTCCGTGCTTTTCCCAAGAGTTCAATAGGAAATGGTATTGGAAGAATACACGGATCTTTATTTTTATGCCCCTTATATAGGCAAGTGGTGCTAAAGTCCTCTTTGAGCCCTGCCTTTAAGGATCCACTTCCTTATGCTAGATACTGTCACACAGGCTTCTTTCCTTTTTGGCCGTGCTTGCGAGGAAACTCAAGACTAGGTTTTGTCCTCAATTACAGCAGCTCTTTGTCCTCTGGGTTCTGGTGAAGTCCCTTTCTACTGATCCCCCACCCTCCTCACTTCACTATCTGGCCTTTATCCTTTTACCCTGGTTTTAATGCCTATATCACATAGAGGGTGTCTTTCATTGTAGTCGTCCCTATTTCATTTTGAAAATAGGTGGGTACAAATAAATATTTGAAGAAGTGAATAAAAGAACTCATTTAAATGAACTCTTTGGACCCTTACTGCTTTGTAAGAACTTCTCCAGGTTGGCAACAGTGGCGCTAGTATTCAAAACATCCTGTTATTTGTGCTTGCCAGCTTAATTACCTGCCCCAGGGCTTCTGGAGAAAAACAGTAATTTGTAATTTATCAGCAATGGGTTTCACACACCCAGCACCCCTGTGTTCTCATTCTGAAAAAGGAACCAGCAAATGTAAAGAATAGAAACCTCCTGGGAATTCACTAGTGGACCAGTAGTTAGGACTCCGAGCTTCCACTGCTGGGGGCCTGATTCTATCCCTAATTGGGGAACTAAGATCATGCAAGATGCGGGGTGGCGCCAAAAAATAAGCCCCTTCTTATGCTTTGAGGTTGAAAATCGTGTTTACAGTTTTCTTGTTTAGTAAGTCATGTCCGATTTTTTGGCAATCCCATGGACTGTAGCCCACCAGGCTCCTCTGTCTATGGGATTTCCAAGGCAAGAATACTAAACTAGGTTAGCATTTTCTTCTCCAGGGATCTTCCTGACTAAGGGATCAAACCTGCATCTCCTGCATGGACAAGTGTGTTATTTACCATCTGAGCCACCAGGGAAGCCCAGTGCCACCATCTAAAAGCAATGCTGTCTCTTAGATTGGTCCATTCAAACAACCATCTGAGGCTGCTGGTCTCCAAAAACCAGTAACAGTTTATCTCTCAGGGAAATAGGAGTGATTTTTATTTTTGCTAATATGCATTTTCTGATTTCTTTAAAAAACAAGTTTTCATCAGTAGTGTCATAGAAACAAAGATACTTTTTCCAATTTTTTGGTATGGAAAATTTCAAGTATATACAAAGTATATAGACATAGCATAATGAAACCCCATGTATATAGCAATTGCATGCTGGGTTCCAAGAAGACTGCAATAACCATATTAAGCCATTGTTCAACTTATTCCCTAAAACTTATTTGATCACAGAACCTTATTTTATTCCATAGAAAGCACTTTGGGAATATAGTGATATATACAAACCACTTGATAATGATTATATTCCAAAACAAAATTATTAGAATTTAATTTCGACAAGACATTCTAGCCAATAGGAGTCATTACTTAATTGAGTTATTAATTTCTTAAATTTCTGGGAAGTTTACCAAATTTTTAAGATTTATCATATTATTATTAATTATACCTACTGCTGGTTCTCTTAAGGGCACCAGCTTAATCTGATACACTTAGAAAGGTTGGAAAATTGAAATAGTATTAGCTTCAACACACTTTTGCCTTCTCTCTTTCTCCCCCCCCCCACCCCCTGCACACACAAATTATAGCTTTAATCTTACATGCTTTAAATATTTTTCCATCAAAACCTTGGAACTGATTAGCTCATTCATTTTATAGAAAATTTACACTGCATAACCTAAATGGCAAAATTAGCCTCATATTGTCATTCCCATCAGCCAAGTGAGACTTAATTTCTATTAAAAAGAGATTGGCATTTGTTATTTGGCTATACCCCAATACAAAATATAAAGTTTTAAAAATAAAATAAAAAGAGATGAGCTTTCAAAAAACCTTTCAGCTGCACTACGTGGGCTTCAGGGATCCCCAGTCAGGGATCAAACTCGTACCCCCTGCAATGGCAGTGCAGAGTCTTAACCACTGGACCACCAGGGAAGTCCTGAGACTGGCTTTTAAAACGTGTTTGTAAGAATGATAATATGCATTCCCAGGACATGTTTATTTCTGAGTTGCAACTCCAAGACTAACAGATAAGGCAGAGCCTCACCATGAAATGAAGGCTGGAGTGAAATAAGACACGTCACTTTCAATAGCCCTTACTGACTCTTTGCTTTACCCAAAGGGACTTTTCCTCAGGGAAGACAACAGTCTGAGATTGAAGAGATATGGGTGGTCATGTGGAATGTCGTCACTCTGACGGCCTCATTTTCCAAGATGTTGGAAGTGAGGACCTCCCACTGCAGGCGCACTTTGTTTCCACCACCATGACCATTTCTGTGCAGGACCCTGTGGCACACACAAAACCCACAGGGGATCCTGGTGCCCAGATGCCACGTTTCTAGCTGTCCCTTTGCCCTGCATACAGGTTTTTCCAGCCCAGAGCAGCAGATCACAATAATCATCAGGCTGGGCTGGACTGAGGCATGGGTTTCTTCTGCAGAATGGGAGGAAGGCAATGTGAAAAGGCAGGTGGGAAGGGGCTGGCCTAACACCGACACTCACAGGTGCATCTCGGGGCAGATCGCGCTGGGGAAAGAGTGCACACTGAATCTGCAAACACATTCCTCAAAATTCCAGAGCCCAGGAACCCCTTGGAAAATCTTCCAGGAGAACGCATACCCCAGTCAGAAGTATTATATTATTAATTCACAATTGCATCTCAAAATTTCTCAAGAGGAGGAGCCATTGTTCTCACTTTTCTTAACCCGACATTATGCCTTTTTTAAAAAAGAGCAGCATCTCTGAGTTTTTTAAAAGATAATTTATTATTAAATGAAGAAGTCATAAAGCAAAATGGAGGGGAAAAGATGACAAACATAAATTTAAAATGTCATTTTCATCAAATACTATTCCTAAGGTTAGAAACAGGAAATGTATCAAATGAAGAGGTACTTAATCTTTTTCAAATGCCTGTGATTTCAAAAGAAAACCTTCCTCTGAATATATAGATCCTTATTACACAAAAGATTAAATTTAAGAGTCTGAGACAAGAGACTTTTTAACTCATAAGTAAACGGTATTTCCCAGACACCCTTCGGAATGTTTGTTTTAATCAGTGGGTTTTAAAAATCATCGCTTCCACCTTGAGAACTAATATGAATCCACCACTGATCGACAACATTCAATCTACATCTTCACCTGCTTCCTTTTCTGCAACTTTCAGCAAAGCACATTTGGGGAAAAAGAAAGGATTCGAGAAAATTGCAGTTGGGTCCCTGGTGGATAACAAAATCAAAATCTGCTTTTCCATTCACATGACGCATCCACAGGCACTCACTTCTACTTACTTTACTGACATATTTCATATCAAAAAATCTCACATGTGCATCTCAACATCTCATCGCGTTCAAAGACGATGTTCCCTCCCACTGGTCTTTCCAGTCGTGCTGCCCACGACATTATCCTGAGCTTGTCATGTGTCTCCACTGGGCCAGAGCGATTGGAATTTTCTTTCTTGTTGTTTTAGTTGCTAATTCATGTCAGATTCTTTTGCAACTGTACCCTGCCAGGCTCCTTTGTCAGTGGGATTTCCCAGGCAAGAATACTGGAGTGGGTTGCCACTTCCTTCTCCAAGGGATCTTCCTGAGCCAGGTTGAACTTGCATCTCCTACACTGGCAGGCAGATTCTTTACCACTGAGCCACCAAGAAAGCCACGGGAATTCTCTTACCATAGTTTTAAAATTACATTTATCACTTGTCTTAAATGACAAGCTTATGAAATCAGAGAGAAAAAGCCATTTTTATCCATAAATGCTGTGTCACTCTTCCAAAAGCAGGAGGCATCTGCTGCTTTGCATGACAGATTATGGGGTCCTGGGGTGCCCCCGAGGGACCCCTGCTGAGCTTCGTGCTGGCAAACTTGGGACCAGGAGCTGACTGCACGCTCCACGGAAGGGGTGTTTCTAGTCAGGTGCACAATGGACATACTGCTATTAAATTTGAGAAAACAGACCATTTAGCCCTCTAGGCCTCTGATGACTTCAAATGACAGTGATTATTGTCACACCTGCTCTCCTTTGAACAGAAGTCCCGCTGTGGCTCCAGGGTACCCACCGAGCCCTCAATTCTGCTTTCAGGACAGATGGAAGCCATCAGCACAAACCCGGAGATACAGCAGGAGTGCAGGCTTCCAGGACTCTGCAAGCACCTGACATCATCTGGAAGCAAAGGAAATACCCACGCTTTTGTTCTCTCCAATCATCAGATGAGCAAAAGCCATCTGCCACCACCTTTACTCAAAATCCACAGGGATTGGCAGCAGGAAGAAGTCAGGGCTGGGTGAGGCAGGGCAGGCAAGAGGCTGAAGGCCAGAGGCAGCCTGGCCTCCGCGCCCTCCTGGTCTGGCCCAGCCTGTGTCCCTACTTCTGTGGGGCCCCATTAGCTAAATTCGCAGTTTCTTCCATTCACACTCAATGCCATGACTGTCAGATTAAAAGGAACGCTCGAACGTGTACAGTCACCATGGCACCCGGGCTTTGGAGTTTGACTTGTGACATCACTCCCGATGTTCAGCTCACCTTTACTTCACTTGGGTTGGGGGCGGGGGTGGGGGGAAATTTCCTTGCTTTTTCGCTTAGAGCTCAGGCACCAGCAAAATTCCTCTGCAATGCTGACCCAAGGTCGCTGGAAAGGACACGCACTCTGATGAACCAGATCATTAGAAACATCTATGTCCACCTCCTCTCGGCGGGAATCAAGTCTCAGGTATGGCTGTTGGCTCCCACTGTGAGTAAAATCGCCCTCGTGGACTCCCCCCAAAGTATTTTTCCCTAAGCATTCTCTCAAAATGCCGATTCTCTCCAAAGGGGCCTCTGCTATGTTTTGTCTTGTGAAAAAATTAGGAAAGTATTGGGAAACCCCAAAACACATATCAGGAAGAGTTAAACAAGCTTGTGAAGACATCATTGTTGTTCGGTTGCTAAGTTGTGTCCAACTCTTGTGACCGCATGGACTGCAGCCCATCAGTCCTCTGTCCATGGGATTTCCCAGGCAAGAATACTGGGACCTCCTTCTCCAGGGGTCTTCCTGACCCAGGGATCGAACCTGAGTCTTCTACATTGGCAGGTGGATTCTTTACCACTGAGCCACCAAGGAAGCCCCAGTGAAGACACTGTCAGATGCCAAAGGTTCAAGGCACTTTGCTTGGAACCAAGCTTGGAACCCACAGTGGAAGAAACTGGAACCAACCTGTTACCCCAAACTCAGCCACCAGTTGACCTGACCCCACTGTAGAGGCAAGAATAGAGTGAACCTTTTCTTTCCGTCTTTCTTTCTTTTTTGAAAGGCATCTTACATTGTGATTTGGGGGGTTTTTCCATATCACAAAAAAGATTTAGAGAATTCCAAAGAGTTTTAGTTAACAGGAAATACAAATAGAAATAATAATAAAAAAAAAAAACCAGAATGGAACTCAACTCTCCACAGATTGAACCCATATGGGTGTCACAGCTCACTGAATTAGCACCACTTTTGTAGTAGTGAAGACACCCGGGGCTGAAATTTCTTCAAACTCACTTTTTCCATCTCAGGGAGATTTTCCATGCTCTTCCTCAAACAGACTGACCAATGGAGGAAGCGCTCCCCCTCCTCCCTATTTCAAAGTGTNCTAAGAGCTTCCTGGAGGTGTGGAAAGGTGTGTGGTCTGCTGAGTGGGAGGACTAGCACCCTAGAGGGAGTTTGTCCGCCAATGTACCCAGTTATTAATAGATGCTGAGAACTCTTCCCTAAATCTGACCAGGTGGGAGAAAGTGTCCAGAAAGATGGCGACTGCTCCAAGTCGGTAGTGGCCTTCAAGGTCATCAGTGTGGAAGAGGAGGATGAGACTGAGCAGGGTCGGCGTGCTCAGCCAGTGTAGCCTCTGACTCCATCAAAGCCTGGATTGTTGTGGGTTGTCTTGGGGGGGATCTCAACCTGGACCTGCTAAAACCTGGAGTCTAGGGGAAGCCCCACATCACTACCTTCAGAGTGGAATTCTGAAGGGCTTAGATTATGCACATTCTGACCACAATCCAGAGACATCAAAGATGCCAAAGTGAGAAAGGGAATGTGAAGTTGTGAGCTTCCGAGGGTCCTGGCCAGATCAAGGAGGCAGGATCAAGGGTTGGAGGCAACCCTTCTTCCTTGGCATTTGAGTCATCAAGCAGGTGGCCCAGGACTTTACATGGGCATCTCAGCCATCAGGCTGGACCCAGGAAGCATCTATGTCTTACATTCCAGCCTAGGAGAGTTCTGTCTGATCCCCAAGACAACCTCTCCCCAACTCCAGGGGGGCATCTTGGCTTTCACAGAGATCAGGACATCTTCAGGCTTCAGGATGCTTGCAAAGGTGTTCCCAAAGCATAAGGTGATTGCATACCCTGGATTTCTTTCCTATAGAGGAGCTCGGAACTGATGCACACACAGGAAACCAGAAGGGCTTGAAGAGGAATTCGGCCTGCAGACCTGATGCTGATGGAGAAGCAGAGATGGAGCTCGTGGTCCCGTTACAGATTCCCCTGGACCACTCAGGTGCCCATCCCCCAGTAAGGTCTGCTGAAGTCTTCCCCTCCATGGCTCCCAGAACCCTGTTGAGCCAATTAAAAGACAGCGGGGACCCCGGGCTTGTCCTCCCCTGTCCAGACTGTCTTCAGAGAGCTCAAAGATAAGCTGGATCTGGCTGGAAGCTGCTTGGGTGCAGAGGAGAGGGCACAAGCCTGGCTGGGCCCAGGCATCCTGCCTGTACTGTCATCTGTGTGAACTCACAGCAGTCCTGGTGGAGATGAGCAGAGCAGGTCTTACAACCGGGACCATCCGAGTTCAACCTGCCCATGAGTCCCCCTGGGTGGGGGAGCAGGGAGGGAGCTTGTTTTGTAACCTCGTGGGAGCCGTGTAGTGCAGACCCTTTGAGCCGGCTACGCTTCCTGAGCCACGAGTCCATACTGCAATCCGCTGTAGTCCTCTGAAAGAGCCCCAAGCCCTGGGCTCATCACTGGCCTATATCTTATGCCAGATTATCTTCCAAAGGATATTTCTTAAACAAAACAAAGCTCTAGGCAATGGCACCCCACTCCAGTATTCTTGCCTGGAAAATCCCATGGACGGAGGAGCCTGGTGGGCTGCAGTCCATGGGGTCGCTAAGAGTCGGACACGACTGAGCGACTTCACTTTCATTTTTCACTTTCATGCATTGGAGAAGGAAATGGCAACCCACTCCAGTGTTCTTGCCTGGAGAATCCCAGGGACGGCGGAGCCTGGTGGGCTGCCATCTATGGGGTAGCACAGAGTCAGACACGACTGAAGTGACTTAGTAGTAGTAGTAGTAATCAACTAGAAGGGAAGGGATAGTTGGGCAGTTTGGGATTGACATGGACACACGGCTATGTTTTAAATGGATAACCAATGGGGACCAACTGTGTGGCACAAGGAACTCTGCTCAGTGTTATGTGGCAGCCTGGACGGGAAGGGAGTGTGGGGGGGAATCAGTTCAGTTCAGTCGCTCAGTCATGTCCGACTCTTTGTGACCCCATGGACTGCAGCACACCAGGCCTCCCTGTCTATCACCAATTCCCAGAGCTTGCTCAAACTCATGTCCATCGAGTTGGTGATGCCATCCAACCATCTCATCCTCTGTCATCCCCTTCTCCTCTTGCCTTCAGTCTTTCCCAGCATCAGGGTCTTTTCCAATGAGTCAGTTCTTTGCATCAGGTGGCCAAAGTATTGGAGCTTCAGCTTCAGCATCAGTCCTTCCAACGAATATTCAGGACTGATTTCCTTTAGGATGGATGGGTTTGATCTCCTTGCAGTCCTAGGGACTCTCAAGAGTCTTCTCCAACACCATAGTACATGTATATGTATGGCTGAGTCCCTTTTCTGTGCATCTGAAACTATCACAACATTATTAATNCTTTAGGATGGATGGGTTTGATCTCCTTGCAGTCCTAGGGACTCTCAAGAGTCTTCTCCAACACCATAGTACATGTATATGTATGGCTGAGTCCCTTTTCTGTGCATCTGAAACTATCACAACATTATTAATCAGCCATATTCTGACATATGATATATAATAAAAAGTTTTTTAAAAATCTCTAACCAAGCTTGGGAAAGACAACGGATTCCATTTTACTCGGTTCTGGCCCAGTTTCAAAGACAGACCTTCTTTTGAGAAGCATCTGGGCTACACCTAGAAGTCAGGGGTAAGTTTTACAAAATGACACCATGGACCCTGCTTAAAGAGTGGCCTCTTCTCAAAGCTGTCATTTCAGAGCAGCCATCGCCCCGCCTGGATCACACAGACGGGTGTCCTTGCAGCACTTGGCTCCTGGCCTGAGGCCTCTCCCCGCAGGGTCTGGGGAACAGAGCCAAGTCACAGTGAATGCCAGTCCTGCATTTTCCCTTTTTGTCCACCAAAGTAAGCTAATGCCTGAATGGGAGTTGAGTCAGACAAGAGTGGGACCCCCACAACGGCTGCTGCTTATTGTTTTTGGAACAGCTTGTCTTCAGTAAACCCAGCCAGACAGCGGATTAAAAAATACTGCTGGCTCCAGCTTGCTGGCACGTGCTTTGGGGCCCAGGCACCTTGCAGGCCCAGCCCCCTGGGTCTCTGGGCTCCAGGATTCATGCTGCAATGGGTTTGCCTTATTCCTGAACTAGGTCTCCCCTTGCCTTCATATGTACCTGTGTCAACCAAAATGCTTAAAAAAAAATAGGACTTTATTTTATTTCCTTAAGTATTTTAAGATTAAGGTTTGGGGGGACTTCCCTGGTGGTCCAGTCGTTAAGATTTTTCACTTCCACTTCAGGAGGCATGGGTTCGGTCCCTGGTCAGGGAAGTTCTGCCTGCAGTCAAAAAAAAAAAAAAAAAAAAATCTACAAATAATAAAGAACATGA
>SJYV01032507.1:370036-541564 GCA_006410875.1 Neotragus pygmaeus | reverse complement strand
AGGAGGCATGGGTTCGGTCCCTGGTCAGGGGAGTTCTGCCTGCAGTCAAAAAAAAAAAAAAAAAAATCTACAAATAATAAAGAACATGAAAAAAAAAATTAAGGTTACTGGTTTCAGAGAGCATTGACAGGGACCTGCCATACTCAATAAAGAAAGGAACTGAATTAAAAAGATGTACTGACACAGCCCAAACCCATAGGCGTCTGTGCGCACACGTTGGTAAGGTTGGTTCATACCTCTGTGCCCCTGGGATTCACAAAGGTGGTCTGAACCACACAGAGGTCAAGCATGCCAGAGCTTGGCAACTGCACAGAGAAGTGTGCCTGCGGAAACAGGCTGGCTCCTTTTCTGAGAAAGCTCCTGGCTCTCTCACCTGTGAGACCACCAGGTCAGGTGGGGAGGTGGTGTCTGGCCCAGCCCACGTGGCAGTGCTCACCTAGACAACCAAGTGCAGCTTGGGGCAGAGTCAGGCCGGTGACCCCTGAGTGGGGAACTTGGGGACTCCAGTCAAATACAGGCTCCACCCTCAAGACCTCCTATTTGTAAGCTGAGAGCTATTCTCCCAAATGCTCCCTAGTTACACAGAAAAAGGGCTGTGGCCTCTGCAAAATAAAACCCAGATGGGATTAAAAAAAAAACAACAAAAAACCTCAGATGGAATTTTGAAAAGAGCTGGTGCACATGGACTTGTTGAAACGGCATCAGTACACTTGCACTCGTGGCTCTGTTCTGCTGATTCACACCGGACAAGGACTCGCAGCCCAGAAAAAGAGCCCTTCGTTGAGCCACTGAAGTTAAGACCCTCGGTTCCTCGGCTGAAGGGCGCTATAGAAGAGTGTGCAGGCCACAAATGGCCAGTCTGCTCAGCCACTTTCCAAAGGCTGCCTCCAGACTACGGGGTATTCGGGGCCTCTGGGGGACTGGGGTCTGCAGGGCTGCATGGGGAAGGATGGTGAGTGGGAGTCCCGGGAAGGGGGTGCAGTTGGCTTCGCTGTCCTCCCCTGAGCCAGTGACCCTAAGTGCATTCCTCTCCACCCGCTGGATTCAAAACAGAATACACAGTCGCGAAGGCAGCTGTGGTTTGCAGCTCTGTACTGCCGAGAATGCCTGAGACTCACCGAAGGCTATTACATGCCTTTGAAGAAATGTTTTCCAGTTTCGAGTCTCTACTGAAAATTCGCCAGGGGTAAAGAAAGAACCTGAGGTGAGCGGAGAAGCACCAAAGAAAAATTCCATGCATTTCCTGTTTTCCAGGTTGTATCAGTTGATGATTAACTGGAATATTATCGACTCTTGCCTTGTACTTCTTCTGCAGGATGACTCCTACCAGTAACAAGCCTTTCTGGAAATCTCTGAAGGTGTCTCTCATATGCTGCTAAATAAATCTGGTCATACACTACAGGACGCCTGGTATTAATTTTCTTTTTCTTTTCCTGAACCCACTGCCCCAGCCTCTGGTTCTGCTAAGTTGGGTGACAGTGCCCTCCAACAGGACCACCATCAGCTCCACCAGGCACTCAGAGACTGCGCCAGGCCGTCACTGCTGAGGGTACCAAAGCCCTGGGCCATGCTGCCAACGCTGGTGGTGGGGGAGGGCTCTGTGGCCCGGAGGTGCCGGAGCTGAGCTGTGATCTGCAGCTAAGTGCCTCCCGCTCCTTCTAGTTATGTTTATAGGGTGATCCTGATACAGCGCAGCTTCCTTTATGCCTGCCTCCTGCCCTAGGTCTCAGCAGGGGCTGCACCAAGAGACAAATAGTAAAAGAAGCCAGCAAAAAAAAAAAAACCAAACTGCTTTGGATCCAAACCTCTCTCCCCCGAGCTTGGCTTACCCTTCTGGCCCCTTCTCTTCAGATTTCTCTAAAAGACTCCCTGGTTCCACATGCTGGACCTGAGAATGATGGGGCTACTGGACTTCAGTCCCAGTCAGTGCTCTGCCCCACCAGATGCCCATCAAACATCACCTGACCCCCATCTCAACACCTTGCTTCTCAAAGACTGAAAGGTTAGACTCTGTTACTTCCAGGGATGCCTTTTTTAGCATCAAGCCTGTCCGCCATCTGAGAAAGGACCTTCTGCTGTTAGTTGGCTGTGTTAGTAGAAGTCTCTAGAATGTCAGGCATTAACATCTTATAAACCCTAAGACAGGTCACAATCCCTATCTGTTCTACACGCTTGTAATAAAAAGAGCGGTTAATACGAGCTTCGTGTGGTCCTTCCATCACACACGAATATTAAGGAATCTGGGCTTTGTGTTCCTCATTGGAAGATAGTTTATCAGCAGATACCCTAGTCTTGTCCCACAGAAACCGTTTCACCTCTACTCCCAAGGCTGAGAGCTCTTACCAAAATCTGCTCTGGGTAAGAGTTTTTGGGGGTCTGTGTGTGCACTCCCACTAGACCCATTCATTTAACCAGCACCTGCCAAGGGCCTACTGTGTGTGAGGCAGAGTGTGGGAGCACAAGCAGAGCTTCACCAGCCTGGGGGAGAGAGGGAGGGGAGGCTTAGGGGAAGAAGTCTGAAGGGAGCGACACCCATGCTGATACAAAAGCACTAAATAAGGAATAGGCAGGCAAAGCAGGAAGGAGATGAGCACAAAGCCCTGTCGTGAGGTCTCTGAGGGCCTGGACGTCTTTCCCCCTGGCTTCAGTTCACTGAGTGGAGATTACTGCAGACTTGACAAGGGCCCTAAGTTCAATCCCTTCTGGAGTCAATTAGCTCCAATCCTGGACATGCATCCTGTAAAGATGTCACACTGGTGACAAAGGGAAGTGAGAGTTAGGGTGGCTCGTTTAGTCCAGCTGTGCTCCTGGCTGGAAATGTGTCTCAAAGACACGGCAACAAGCTGTTCCTTCTCCTTCGGCACTTGTCATGGATATTGTTTTGTGATGATACCCTGGCATACAGAAGGTGAACGCTCTGTGCTCAGTTTAGCGCCTAAGGCCCCAGTTTCTCTCAAGCCTGGACAAGTGTCTTGCTCACAGTATAGTTCTTATCTTCTAGGAAATGACTAGTGGCTCTTGGGTAATTACCACTCTCTCTCTCTTCCCTTTTGCCTGGTGGCATCTGGGGAGGCTTTCATAACATCATAGCAGGAAGGATGGGGTTGCCGGTGGTGAGAGCCTGGTTCACGGTTATCTTTCTGCCTCTCTGGCCTCTACTGAGGAGAAATTGGTTCTGCTTGGCCATGGACTGTCACCCTCTGCTTTTCGTGTTCATGAATCAACACCCTAGGTGTCCCAGCCTGAAGTCTCTTCCAGCCAGCTGGCCTTTCACTACTGCTGAGGGCTCAGGGAGTTTGGAAGCCATCAGCCCCTGCCATGATGGGGTGTGAGAGACTCTAAGATGTGTTGCTCTTGGGACCATCTGGCTCAACAGCACTCTCAGACATTATTTCTCCTCCTCAGGTGTCTTGAATACTTACGTCTCTACAGGGACTGCAGTCTCCCAGGTTAATAGCTGGAAGCCAGGCAAGGGCCTCTACATCAGGATTTCCTTCAAACTTAGGGGGGTTTCTCTTATCCTGGGGCTCAGTCCAGAGTGGTGAGGTTCTCAATTTCTTCTCCAGGACCTTCTAGCCTTGAAACCAAGTCATACCCCTGTAGTTTGTCCTTTCCTATTGATACCTGCTGGTCAAAAATCCCCCCATTTCTTTTTTAACGAAAAAAAAAAATGTTTACATCAAGATGCACTGTCCCTATGCTGGTGGTGTGGACTGTATGCAAAGTCCTCCAGCATTTTGGCTCTTAAAATGTAAAGGCCCACTTTCAGGATAAAGATCAGAAACAAAGCAAAACACCATTCCAACAATTCTTGTAACTCGTGACTTGCAAGACTTTCTCCTCCACTCGCAAAGTTTCTTTTTTTTTTTCCCAAAGAATTTCAATTTATTAGGATGTAAATGGGATTTTTAAAAGGTAGTTGTCAAAAAGTCTCCCTTCTGCGTACATGTTTTTTTTTTTTTCCCTTATTGATACATCTTGATCTAACTCCATTACTTTCTGTAGTAGGAGTTCAGCTATTATCTCTATAGCATCAGTGCCAGAAAACAGTTCACATAGGGAGCCCTGATGGAGCCTGGGATAAGGGCAGAGATAAAGAATAGAAAGGACTCTCAATTGCATATCAAACTGTCACCTCTGTAGTATACAAAGGATGGCCGCTGCTTCCAAAAGCAAACCAACAAGGCCTGTCCTCCAGGGGCCCTGACCAGGAGGGAGGCTGCAGTGCTTTTGCTCAATCGGCAAGTTCTCTTGCAGCAAGACACGGCACGGGTTGGCTCACATGTGGTTTTGTGCAATGAAAACCCAAGGGGAACTCAGGCTTGCTGGGTTTCTACAGTTAGAGCTGCAACTACATCCTCTAGATTAAGAAGCAGGAAAAAACACCTGGGGCTCATGAAGATGTAGAGAGGAGATTACACACGTACACGCGGTCTGTGGGAGTGTGGAGCAAAACCGTCTCTATGGAGGGCACTGGGGCAAGAGCTAAGAAGCGCTTCAAAGGTGTGTGCCCCTTCGTTTTCCAAAATTGAACGACTTTAGGACAGTAGCCTACAAAAAGGCAAGCACATGTAAGCAAAGATTTCTACAGATGGATTTTCATTGGTGATGTGTTTCTCACTGCCAAACAAAAGAAGCCTCTTTGTACACTGATAGGAGACCAGCTAAAAGAATGATGATATATCTCAACTATAAGACACCGTGTAGCCTTAAAAAGAATGAGTAGCTCTATTCATGCTGAGGGAAAAGATGGCCAAGATTTCTTGTTTAGTTGTAGGAAAATATGCAAATATGGTTAATATTAATTTTGTCTGCAAAGTGCCCTTCTCCTGTGGTATAGACAAAGTCTGGAAGGAGAGTAGGACCTTTGATATATATATTTCTATATCGTTTAAACTTATTAACATGAATACTCATATTGTGTACTTTAAAATATCACTATTGCAATATTTTATAAAATGAAGAAACCTAGGCTGTTTCTTTAAGCTATTATTTCTATAGCGTCAGTATAGACACTGGGAGCATAGAAACACCGAGAATCATCAGGGTTAGTGGTCATGAGTGAGAGGAGGCCCAGGGGAGCGAACCAGCTCCTTTTTAGACTCTCAGAGCAAAGAGGTGAGCCTGGCCAGGAGACCACGGAGAAGGGCTTCTCTATGTGGAAACCCCACCTGCCAGGCCTGATAGGGATTGAGAGGCTTGATTTGCTGGGGCAATTGAGATTTTCTCTTGGTTTCCAGGACTAGTATTTGTATGATCATTTAGAAAAACAAAATTTTTTGGATTAACTAACCATATTGGTTGACAAAGAGAGTTGTCAAGGCAGGAGGAGAAGGGGGAGACAGAGGATGAGATGGTTGGATGGCATCGCCGACTCAGTGGACATGAGATTTGAGCAATCTCCGGGAGATGATGAAGGACAGAAAAGCCTGCTGTGCTGCAGTCCATGGGGTCACAAAGAGTTGGACATGACTTAGTGCAACTGAATAATAAAAGAGCGCCTGACTCCAAGGCCTTGAGATTGAGGAACTGGGAAGGGGAGGTAGTCCCCTTTAGAGATGGGCAATTGTAGGCAGGGAGACGAGTGGACCTGGAGATGCTCCCCAGAACTGATGGTGGGAACTGCAAGTGGAACGGGGTCAGCTGAGGGGGTGTGGCAGACAAAGGCTGAAAATCTGAGAAACCTCAGAAGGCATAGCTGGTGTGTATGCCTGTGCTGGGCAGGAAAGTTCTCTGAAGGAGTCTGGAGTGAAAACTGCGGGGGCCTAAGACCTTGGGGTTTGACACGGGCGGTCAAGGTTTGGAAGGAAGGAAGAGTCAGTGATGGAGCCTGAGGTGTTTGCTGGGAGCCAGGAAAGCCAGGTGTGGAAGGAGGGAGGGGAGGAGTCTCAGGCTGGGGAGGACTCACCAAATCACCCGAGAGGGCACAGAGGATGAAAGTGCAGCAAGAAGACTGTCCTTCCAGAGAAGCTTCTGGAAAGTAGTTGAGATGGATGCTGAATAAGAGGCTGCCTATAGGGGATGGAGGGGGTGGCTGTAACCTCTTGCTGGAAATGGTAACAAAAACGACAAGAGAGGTGGCGTGGGGGCGTTAGGGGGTGGCAGGATCGAGGAAAGCATGATACCCCTGTTCACTTCTGCAGGCAGAATGGAAAANTGGTGTTCTGAATGAATGAACGAGTAACAGCTCATTTAATCACCACGAAGACTTTGTGGAGTGAATAGGGTCATATTATTATTATCATCACACCCTCAGCCCAAAGATTTAAAAACTGGGGTTAAGATGGCTCGAGTGACCTGGAGGCCTTTGCTTGGCCAAGAGAGGGTAGGGCAAGGAGGCACACTCGGGTTCAGGGATGCCAATCCCACTGTCTTCTCACCACCTGCTCCTTCCACACTGGGGAGAAGAGTAGCTCCTTCCTCAACCTCAACCTCAAACCTCAGGGAGCCTGAAACCCCCACTCAAGATTCTCAGCAAGAACTGCCAGGTACCTAGACACTGGTCCTGAGCTTGCCAGGGGCCTGGGGAGGGAGGGCGAGTGGGTGCACAGCTCCACCATCTAGTTTCCAGGGAGGAAGGGGATGGTGGGGACGGGAACAGGCGAGAGGGGACCAGGCAGGGTCTCCTACCTTGTTGATGCTGAACTGCCCCTCGAAGCGGCAGCCCACCCCGTTGTTCAGCGGGATCTTCATCGAGTTGTCGATGTGTCCCACTTCATGCCTGCCCATCTCATCCTGGATGTCGAGCCCGACCACTGCAGGGGGCAAGGAGAGAAGAATCACAAACACCCAGAGAAACAGGGACCCCTCATGCATCCACTGGATGGCCAGGCAGGGCCCCCAGCCATCCAGGAGCTCACAGTCTAGAGTCAGAAAGAGTCCCAGAGAGGAGGAGACAGGGACGGCNCGGGGTGGGGCGGGGGGGGGGAGGTCTCCAGGGAAGGACAGCCAGGCGGAGTGGAGCAGCGAATGGAGAGTGGGTGCAGGGGTGGCGTGCATGTTGCCAGTCCTCGCGCACAGTGGGGCCCAAGTTCCTGACTGGAACTCCCGAGGCCTCAGATTCCCAGCTGTCACATGAGGAGATTTGACCGAAGTTCTAAAAGCAGATAAACCCACGTACCACCCAACCCTGAAGCCCATCGATCTGGCCCCAAGAGCCCCTGGTGAGGCCAGAGGAGTCCCACATGTCATCGTTCCTATATTTCAAGTCCTGAGAGGGTGGGGAAGCATTGTGTGCAGAGACGTGTGAGGCCTCAGGTGTGAGATCTGGGGCTGTGGGTGTTTCCTGAGAACAGGCTTCCTTTCAAGTGTTGCCCAAGCCCCCTCCTCCCAGTTCTGGTTGCACTGCTTTCCTCTCAGAACACAGCTGCCTTGCACCAGGGGTGCCTTGCTCTCTGATGTCCAACTTCTAAGGGTGGCAAGGCTCAATCCAGGTGGTGGCCTCCAGTGAGACTCAAACAGGATCTGGATGACAGTTCAGGGGTGTTGCTGAGTGGGTGGTGGGCTTCAGATGAAAGGTACTCTTTCCTGTGCAAAGGTGACCCCACCAAATGCCCCCTCCCCTTTGCATGGCAGCCCCCTGATGAGGGCCTGCAGCTTCCAAATTGACTTCTGGGGAACCTGGAATTTTTGAGATGTTTTGAGGGGCCAAGGAGCTCCACATAAAGCTTTGATTCTATCTTCCCTTTAAGAATGCATACTTGAAGGCTGTTCTAATGACAAAACATTCTAAACTGTAATAACACACCTCCTCAAATGTGTTACTGGTGTAAATGTTGAGATTTACAAACACTTGCTGTATTAACCTGCCCAAGGCTATCTGTCTGTGTAGACCTCAAGATAAAGAGACTCTGTCACATCTGGGTAACCAAAGAGTATCTAGGATTGGAAGGAGAGTGAAAAATAACTGAGGGTCATCCCTGGGGGGTCTACTGGCAAAGACTTCCCCTTCCAATACAGGGTGTGCCAGTTTGACCCCTTGTCTGGGAACTAAGACCCCACATGCTTTGTGGCCAAAAAATCCCAAAATATATAACAGAAGCACTATTGTAACAAATACAGTGAAGATCTTAAGAGAACAAACAAAACCTGATACTGTTTGCAAATTGTTAGCTGGATTAAATCAAGATTTCTCTATTCTATGCAACCAAAGCGAAACACAGAAATCAACTGGATGCTGGGGTAGATGAATATAAATTGCCAGTGTGTGCTCAGTCATGGCTGACTCTTTGCATCCCCAGGGACGGTTAAATAGAAAGCATTTCTAAGTTACGGTTATGGATAAATTGCCACCCATAACCTTAGCTTTGAAATGCTTTCTATTTAACTGCAATGGTTTCAGTGTTCTCATGGATTTGCTTTGAAAGATATTTGAACTCACAAAATACATTAATAAAACATTTTATCTGTTTGTAGAGCGAGAGGCCTATGTAAAGTCGAGTCTCATACGTGTGAAAAGCACTGGTGTAGTGCACAGAGCCTGGTGACGGAATGAGTCTTGAGCTGAATCCTGGCTCTGCCTCCTCAGGAGTCTTACAGCCTTGGGCACGTCATTTGCCCCCCAGGCCTCCAGGTCCATACTGATAAATCATGCCCACTTAACAGGGTTTTTTTGATCCACTGAGGTCTCTAAACTATCCAGGAGGCAGTAAATACTCAGTTCCCTTGATACCCAATAGCCCTGAAGGGCCTGGATCTCTCAGGCCCACTCACAACCAGGTGTTATTTGCATGCCAAACAGTAGCCAGGCTGCACCTAAACCCTGGGCTACATCAACCAGGACCTGATGGCCCATCAGCGCCCTCCTCAGATGACAGAGCCAGCCAGCCAGCCAAGGGGCCAAGACTTGGGAGTGGTTGAGAGCAGTGTCAGGGTTGCAGTAGGGCGTGGATACGAGGTTGGGGTGTGTGTGTGTATGTATGTGAGTGAGCTCATGTTTTCTTTACACAACATTGGCTACTTTTCCATTTGCCTGCTGAAGCGTTTCACTGGCCGCCTCAGGTGGCCCAATCACAGGACTGCAGTCTGTGCAGAATTCTGTGGACTGTGGTCTCTTCAGCAGGCGATGTGCTTCCCCTCTGCCTGAGAAGGGCCTTCCTTTTCCATCTGCACAGAGCAAGTGAGCAGAAGAAGCTGGGGTTTCTCTCCTGTTTCACCTGGTGGCCCTGAAAATTGCAGCCCACTTGGTAAATACTTTTCTTGGCCCCAGAAGCAAAGGGAACTTTTATCAAGAAGCTGTTCTTAATATCCTATGTGTTAAAAAATTACCCCAAACAGGAGGTGGCCCTGGGTCATGGCCATTGTGCAAATTCCATTTGATCACTGAGCAGAGGCTACCAGAGCTCTCAGACAGAGTGATAAACATTCTTAGGGGACAAAGCATTTACAGGTTTTCCTATCACTCTATTGCCCAGCATTTTCTGTTATCAGTAGCCCCCAAGGGGATTGAGAGGACCTGGTTACAGGGATTCCCCTGGCCTTGGGAAAGGTCTGAACATCTTTTGAAAGGTGACTCTGAAGCCATCCAAAGAGCTGGTGAATTTCTGGCTTCCCTGTTAGGTCTGCCTGTCCCAAGATAATCTTGCTTAGAAATTTTTGGGCATTGAAGGTCAAAAAAAAAAGTGTAGGCAGGAATTTTGTCCCTGCCAGGAATGGCCAGTTGAAACGAGTTTCTGTGGACACCGGACACCATATCTAAAGACAGTCTTTTGGATGGAAGTCTTTGGCAACTCTTCTGATTTGCATTCAAAGGAAACTTGCCATTTTTTCCATAACAGGCAGCCCAGCCAACACCACCCGGGAGGGAGGAAGTTCTTTCTCTCGGCGTCTGCAGGTTTATCCCTAAATGCTACGGAAACAGCAGCTGCCAGGGCAAGGGGAATAGAGGATGGAGAGCCTTTTAAAATTCTTGAGTAAATCGGAGCTCACCAGCAGGACCTAAAAAGGCAAAGGCTTGGCATTCCAGTGCTTGCGGCAGATGCGGCTTGTGCCGGGGGCAGGCTGTGTTGTCACCTGGGCTCACTCCTGTTCGGTCAGGTCAGCCACCTGGGGTCCAGGCCTGGCGAGGGACAACGAGGAGGTCACAGTTCCCACAGCCTTGCGGCTGACAAAGGGTGTGTGTGTAGCTGGCTCTTGTGGGACCTTCACCATGCTGTTAATTATACCCCTGTTGATAGATACTAAAAACTGCCTTAAAAAAAAGTCTTGAGTTTGTTACAATGTTGCTTCTGTTTTATGTTTTGGTGTTTTAGCCTCAAGGCACCTGGGATTCTAGCTCCTCCATCAGGAATCAAACCCACCTCTCCCCGACCGCCACATGTATTAAGAGGAGTCTTAACCACTGGGCCACCAGGAAGGTCGTGGCTTTTGTTTCAAATGGACATTCTTCACGAGCCATTGCTTACCTGGTTATGCAAGCAAGAAGGAAGATAATCTGGTAGGTCAGTCATCAGGCCATGTTCTTCCAGGTGGGTTATACAGAAAGGCTTCTTTCCTCATCAGACTGATTTCTGGCTACCCTATAAAAGTGGGGAGCTGGTGGAAAAAAAGAATGGGAACTCGGGAATGATCTCAAAGCCAACCTAACGGAAGAACTGCCACAGGTTTTCCAGGGCTGAGGGGAACATCAGTCTTCACAAGTTCACTGCAAAACGTCCACCCAGCTCTTAAGGGAACAGGCAGACTGTACACAGGACAGACGGCCACTGGCAGTCATATGGAGAAGCAGGCTGAGACTGGAACCATGGGGCGGAGGAGGGCAAGTCAATGGGATAGGAATCTGGAGCACAAGGAGGCTTCCCGATCAGAAGCAGGATGCTTTATACCTAGTCACAGAGGGTTTCTCCACCCGGGGATGTGCCAGGACCTTGCCCATGGGCACCACGGCCTGGTTCTGTACCCTGTTTCCTCAGGCTGTCAGGAGAGGGGTGCGTCTTCACCAGGGAGAAAGGCAGATGCTGAGGCAGAGCCCAGGCTTCTTGGGCGTGCTAAATTTTTACTATAGTCCGTTCTGTTTTCTGTCAACAGTAAGGAAATACATCCTAGCAAGTGACATCCAGTAATGCTTTAATTAACTGTAATATTTTATGCTCCAATAATGCACCAAGAAATCACTTCCAGATGGGGAAAAGGAATGATATTTAGACAAAAAGGCAATCCCTTTACTTTCAGCAGATCGGTATCTCCCAAAGGTACAGAACAGAACCTTGAGGGTCCAGGGAAGGTGGGGGGGTGGCTTATCTATTTGGATACATATTGGAATTTGAGACTGGAAAATTACCTTTACTGTATAAAACTCACAGTACTCTTTCTGCCTGCCAGCATCTCATGTGTCCATGTTTCCAGGACTCTTGTTTAAATGGCCCAGTGCAGTCCTAACCATTTTATTTTTAGCGATCTGACTTGGAGGGGACGAGAAGTGTGAAACACTTGCTTTCAGCCTCAAGCAAGCTGGTTATTTTGGAGATTTTTCTTGCTAGCAAGAGGAATTTCATTTCCAGCTGTGAACTTCTGGCGTTTTCCCTGGTGTTCCATAAACAGGGGACTAGGGTTCCTCGTCCCCCAGCAATTCAGGGGGGGATGCTGTCACGCCCCCATCTCTCCTGCTCACTCACCCTGCCTGTCCATCACTGTCACACTGGTCCTCGGAAGTCGACTTTCGGTCTTGTTCTCTCTGTACCGAGGAGCCACCTGAGGCGTGAGAAAGTCGGCACCCTTTTCTGGTGGGGTGGGCAAAGCCCTGGGTACTGGGTTTTTGTTCTTCAAGAGAGGGAGGTCTGCTGATAGTTGCTTCAATTCCCAGAACTGAGTTTGGAAGTCAGGACACCCTGGTCTGTGGTGGTTCCTATTTCCCGATTACGATCCAAACAGAACTTTCTCCAGCCTGAGCACCTCTAACTAGCAATCCAGAAGCCTGGCCACAGCAAAGACAGCAGAGAACTCTTTATCAATTATAAATTACCAATATTTATTTTAACCACATAAGGTAACTTCAAAGTTTTCTCTTTTTGAAGTCTAGAGAAAGTAGAGGGAAGGAACCAGTACAATATCTAATTTAGCTGAATAGCAGAGTTGTTAGCTACTGTTTTGATCAATGAGGGCTCCTTTATATATATTATTTCAAAGTGACAATAATAAATAAATCTTCTGTTTAGAGCTTGGTCATCAAAACAAAGGAGAATCCTAGTCAGGACAGGGACAGCATGATTTCTGCCATGGTCCCTCCAACAACACAAACTCAAAATTCAAGATGCTGGCTATGAGCGAAAAAACATTTTTACTGTTGGGTACCAGGTCAATTATACAGTAATTACACTTGCTTACAGTCAGAAAAAAATACCCATTTGTGAAAATGTGCAATAGGAAATCTTCAATAAAGCAAGTTCCTATTATAACGGTTCTTCATAAGGAGTAAATATTATAATCATAATGGAACTTTTCAACTGTATGCAGGGCGCTACTCCAGACTTCCAGACTGACTAATTCACAACCTCCAGGCATTTGTACTTGTGAAAATAAAAAGGGCCTCAGATGACGCTGATGCAGACCCCCAGCTGAGAAACAGGCTCTGTCTGTACAGGACGTACACACAGCGTTCAGCGCCCATCGACAAGACACTTAATGTAGCTCCTACTGACATCTGTTGGCTCCGTGGAGATTACTGACAGTGTAATAAATCAGAAAGCACCTTCTCTGGCTGTGGCCACCTGGGGCTGGTGGTGGTGGAGGGGAAACAGTGCCTTGACATCTCAGTGCCATTATGGGCATGTCCAGAAAGCGACTCCTTGTGAATGAACCACAAAAAGAAGTGTGGATCTGTAAACACCAAGAGTGACAAGAACCAGGTGCAGGAGTCCACTGGCGTTTCCCGCTTCCCGGGCCAATGACAGACGGCTAAAGTGGCTGCCTGGAGCAGTTGGGAGCAGCTGGGGAACAGCCAGTGAAGCCCGGGAACTGTCTTTACCCACTGTGGCCTCTGCTGCAGGAATCAGAGATAGCCTCCAGTCCTTACTTGGCTTCTCCCATTAGGCAGGAACTAAGACAAGGCATGGGAGCGACCCAGGAATGGCCCAAACATCCCAGGCAGTTTCAGGACTGATGATCTGAGGATCTGGTGAGCACAGGAGCTGTGAGGGGTGTCCGGGGATCCGGGTGCGGGTGGCTCACCGGCCAGGGGGAAAAGTGCCCCGGGGTGCTCCTACAGTCTCTTTTTGATCAGTTTCTCCAGCTTGCGGATGCGCGAGGACTCCTGTTCTGGAGTTGGAGCCAGGAGGGACAGGGAGCTGGAGCCTTCGGGTCCTGAGGGTGGGGCGGGGAGCCTCTGGCGGAAGAGCTCCAGCATGCTGCTCTGCTCACTCCGCTTCAGGCCCTGAGGTGGAAACAAAGGAGGGTGATGGCAGGTCTGGCCCCCAAGGGCCCAAAGGTAAGTGCAGTATCTGGTATTCACTAGGCTGAGGATTAGCGCTGTCTCCAGGGGAGATATCAGCCCTGGGTAGTAGCCTGGGAGAGAAGCAAGGGAGGAAAAAAACGCAGAAGGAGAGGCGAGAAAGGGCTGGGAGGGCAAGTAGCCAGGCAGCAGGATGCAGGAGGGCGGCCTCCTCTCCTCGCAGCCCCGCCAAGCCCAGCTACCCGCCATCAGGAGGTGATGGGGGGCATGGTCGCGGGCCCTGGGTCCCCCTCCTCAAATGGTTTCTTGCAGCCTGGGCCCAGCAAGGGGACCTTCAGGGGCCTGTATTCCACCCCCCAGTGAGTCACGGAGTGTGAGAAGGATGCACCCAGTGACAGAACAAGATGCTGAGCTCACCTTCATGTCCAGGATCTTCTGGAAGGTTTCTGTGTTGCAGTCTGTCAGGAGCTTGATGTAATTGTCCACAAATACCACCAACGGCTCGTGAGGGGCCATCACAACCTGTGAGGGAGAGAGGAGAGTCAGGCCTGCCGGACACGCTTATGAGCCGAGGCAGCAGAGCATCTTCTACAGAAATGTCCTGACAGCCTGTTTCATCTCAGCGTTCAGTTACAGTAATGCTTCCAGTCAAACTCGTCAATCCTAAAGGAAATCAACCCTGAATATTCACTGTAAGGACTGATGCTAAGGCTCCAGTACTTTGGTCACCTGATGCAAAGAGCCAACTCATGGAAAAGACTCTGATGCTGGGAAAGATTGAAGGCAGGAGGAGAAGGGGGCGACAGAGGAGGAGACGGTTGGATGGCTTGGATGGCATCACTGACTTAATGGACATGAGTTTGAACAAACTCCGGGAGATCGTGAAGGACAGGGAAACCTGGTGTGCCGCAGTCCATGGGGTCACAGAGAGTCAGACATGACTTAGCGACTGAACAACAACACAATGCTTCCTAAGGCTGCTAAATCAAAAATGTCACCTGAATTGCTCTTTAAGTACAGATTCCTATGTCCCTCCTCTGAAGATTCTAATTCATAGAGCCTGGGGAGGAGTACCAGGTGTCTTTTTTTTAAAATATCAAGACCACAGGAAACATTGTGTTGGAGGGCCCCCTGTCTGGGACATTTCCTGGGTTTCTGGTACCTGCTCCTTCTGTCCTGATGTATCGCTGTTCCCAAGTGAAGTGTCGCTCAGTTGTGTCCGATATGGAATTCTCCAGGCCAGAATACTGAAATGGGTAGACTTTTCCTTCTCCAGGGGATCTTCTCAACCCAGGGATCGAACCCAGGTCTCCCATATTGCAGGCAGATTCTCTACCAGCTGAGCCACAGGGAAGCCCGGTTCCCAAGGGATGGCCTCAATAAGCAGCGAGTTAAGTGGATTTTCTCAAGAACAAAAACTCCACAACAGCCTGTGTTTCCAAGACTTAAAATCGGGAACTTCATATAACTACATCCACTTCACATACCAGGGCTTCCCTGGCGGCTTACTGGTAAAGAATCCACCTGTCGATGCAGGTGATCCCTGGGTCGGGAAGATCCCCTGGAATAGGAAATGGCAACTCACTCCAAGATTCTTGCGTGGAGAATCCCACGGACAGAGGAGCCTGGTGGGCTACAGTCCATAGGGTCGCAAAAGAGTCAGACACGACTCAGTGACTGAACAACAGCGTCACGTGCCACCAGCAGGAGAGCCCTGGCATCAAAACCCTCATGGTCACAGTCATTCGGTTTTCACTGAGGGGGTCCGGCCTTCTTCCTCCAGTAGGTTTACTACCAGCTGGGGAAGAAATGGATTAGGCTGCTTTCAGTTTCCTCAGGTCAAAGCCCAAGGTCTGTGGAGGCCCCTCGCCCGGTCCAGCCATGTCAGGGCCTGCCGTGACTTCCCACTCCATCATTTGAGCCATTCTGCTTGCTGACTGACCTGAAGGGCCTGGAGGCCCTGGCCTTCTAGGAGCATCCCCTGACAGCTCCATCTGTTCTCCAGCCTTCTCTCCCCTCCCCAGTAGGCTCCCTCTCCACTCGACAAGTCCAGGTGGAAATCAGATGGAGGAGTTCAAGGCTTCAGACATTCTTAGCATCATCACCCCACATATATTTTGTTAAATGCGGCTTTAGAAAACCATTTGCTGATTAGAATCAGGTATGCAACATTCATTCGAAGTTCCTATAAGGTGGCAGAGCTTAGGAAGCCAAGAATGGGAGGAACTGACAGCTGGGAAGCAGAGAGAAGCAGAGCAGAGAGACCCTGACTGGAGGCTGATTGAGTGGCAATGCCACCCAGCCTCCAATCTTGGCCAAATCTTATTACAAGAGAATCCCATTACAAGAAAGAATGCATTTGTCAGACAGAATTACTGACCCCCACCCTGCCCCCTGCAACACTGCACTGACTTTCAACAATAACTGATGAGGCCAAAGTCTGGTCCAGCCAAAGAATGCAGACAATCTTTTGGGACTGATGGGAATAGGTTCTAACCTGTGCTTTTTGAGACTAGTACTCAGTACTGTTTCGAATAAGCGATCAGGTAACTAGGCCCTTTTAACTGAAACCCTAAAGAAGACACAAGTCCCACCTTGAGGATCATCTCCGCGCGGGTCATGCCTTTCACCACGATCTTGGTGTAACTGGCCGGGGCTTTCCTCACCACCTGAGAGCCGATGGAAGGCAGATCAAGCAGGACCATCTTCAGGGAGTGCGTGTCCAGCAGTAGCTGAGGGAAGAGAACAGAACAGTCCCAGCCACTTCACATGGGCACAACACCTAGTGTACTCACGCTGATAAATATTTTCTTGATATTAAAATCTTTTAAAATTTATTTTAATTTTTGGCTGCACTGGGTCTTCACTTGTGTGTGTGAACTTTCTCTGGCTGCATCGAGCAGGGGGCTGCTCTTCGTTGGGGTGTGTGGGGCTCTCACTGCAGCGGCTTCCCGTTCTAGCTTGAGGGCTCGAGAGCCTGGGCTCAGCAGTTGTGGTGCATGGCATGTGGAATCTTCCCAGACCAGGGATCAAACCCAGATCCCCTGCATTCCATTTAGAAAGCAGTTCAGGATATGTATGAAAAACCTTACAAATGTCTTTAAAATTTCTGCTTATTGAACAGGCAAAAAATGGTAACTCCATACTGCTCTATTTTGGGTTTCTCTGGATGCTAGTGAGGATGTAGGAGATTAAGCGAAATTTAAACATCAGTATCTTGGGACTTCTTGGTCGTCCAGTAGTTAAAAATCTGCCTGGACCACCAGGAAGTCCCAAGATACTGACTCCGAGATTTATAATAAAGTAATCAAGACAGTGTGGTACAGGTGAAAGGACAAACAGACCAACTGTGCTGAAGAGAAAGCCCAGAAATACAATCACAAGTACAGTCCACACAAATAGATAGAGTCAACTGATCACTCACAAAGCAGCAAAGGCAATTCAGTGGAATAAAGATAGTCTTTTCAACAAATGGTGCTTGAACAACTGAGCGTCCATATGCCAAAAAAAAGGAAAAAAGGAAACGGAAAAAGGAATCTAGACATAGACCTTTCACCCTTCACAAAAACTACCCCAAAATGAAAGGTTGAAATACCAAGTGCTGGCATACATATAGTGCAATGAAACTCACACTTAAGATGAGGTATTATAAACTGGTTGAAGCACTTTGGGGGAATTTCAGTACTATTTCCTAGTGGAATTTGTGCATAGGCCTAAATGTAAAACATAAAACTATAAAACTTCTAGAAGGTAACATAAGAGAAACCCTTGATGACCCTGGGTATGGTGATAACTTTTTAGATAGAAGACCAAAGACATGATCCATTAGAAACTTACATTACCATCTGTAAAATAGATAGCCAATGGGAATTTGCTGTATGTCTCAGGACACTCACACAGGGGCTCTGTATCAACCTTGATGGGTGGGATGGGGAGGGAGCTGGGAGAGAGATTCAAAAGGGAGGAGATATATGTATCCCTATGGCTGATTCATGCTGAGGTTTGACAGGAAACAACAAAATTCTGTACAGCAATTATCCTTCAATTAAAAAATAAATTAAAAAAAAAACAAAGACATGATCTATTAGAGAAATAACTGATAGACTGGTCTTCGTTAAAATGAAAAATGTTTGCTCTCCAAAAGACAATGTCAAGGGGGTGAGAAGGTAAGCTGTAGATTAGAAGAAAGTATTTGCAAAAGATATATCTCATAAAGGACTGCTATCTAAAACATACAAAGATTTCTCAAGAAAAACTCAGCAATAAGAAAACAATCCAACTAAAAAATGGGCCCAAGATCTTAACAGCTACCTCACCAAAGATATATAGATAACAAGTAAGAATTTGAAAAGATCTGATTCCTGAAAATCAGTAAGAAAAAGAACAGCAACTCCAGTAAAAACAATACCAACAACGGGGCAAAGATTTGAACAGGCACCTCGCAAAAGTGGAGACGCCAGTGCTCATGAGGACTGTGAGATGCTGTGTGTGCGTGCCCAGCTGTGTCCAACTCTTTACAACCCCACGGACTGTAGCCCGCCAGGCTCCTGAAACTTAGTTTCACTATTGATCCAGTAAACACAAATCAAAGCCACAACTGTGAATCATTTTGTACTCATCAGAAAGGCAAAAGTAGAAAGGTTGAAATACCAAGTGCTGGCATACATATAGTGCAATGAAACTCACACTTAAGATGAGGTATTATAAACTGGTTGAAGCACTTTGGGGGAATTTCAGTACTATTTCCTAGTGGAATTTGTGCATAACCTGTAACATAGTACTCATATCCTTTAACGAAATTCTTGCCCATGTCAAAAAAGGTTCCTTGAATCCACTGTTTGTAAAAGCAAAAGATTGGAAACAGCCTAAATGCCCATCAATGGTGTAGAATGGATAGACAAACAGTGCTATAATCAGGCAATGGAACATGACACTGAAGTTAAAGTAAGCGACTCAAACAACCTATATCTCACAGATAAATCTCAGAAATCATTATTATGTTGGCAAAAAAAGCAACTGGGGAAATGATATGTATAGTACCATTTGTATAAAGTTTAAACATTTGCAAAACAAAATTATATATCATTTTTGGATACACACACATGTAACTTATCAAAGCACATATGGGAATGATAAAATCAAAATCAGAACAGTGATTACTTCTGGGCATGGAGGGAGAGGCATGGCAGGGTAGGTCCACAGGGGACTTCAGCCATAATTATAACTTATATAAAAAAGATTTACAGGAAATATAGGACCATGTTAAGATCTGACTAAGCTAAGTGGGAAGCTGATATTCTTGACATTATTTTCTATACTTTTATCAACTGGAACTATGTTTTTCCTTCTCTTCTTTTTTCATAGTATGCTATTAAATATCTGAGGCCTAGAAAGGATTCAATTTTATCTTCCATGTAGTAGAATTTCAGCGTCTTGTCAAAATCAAAGCCATGTCTTAGCATTATTTGCTAGCAGGAAAAAAAAATCAATGATTATTTAAAAACGTATGGGGATACTTCCTGTTTTTTCTGTACTTTTTACTTCCTAGAGAATATTATATGCATAAATAATTGTACAGTCTTAAGTGACAGGAAGAGTTTTGAATGAACCAGATATAACCCTCTAATATCTCCCATATTTTGAAAGATAGGACACTCTCAATTCTTAGCCAGTCACAGTAAAATTCTCTCCTCACCAGACAGATGAACAGATGGAAACCTTGGTCTCAGGTTTTACCGGAAGTAATGCCGTCAGAATAGGTGGGAGCTAGTCTGACAAACTTCGAGGCTGTCTGTGGGAAGTGAAGGTGAAACGGCCCACCTATCATGAAAATCTGTTGGCTTTCATCTTTGAAAATAGCTAAAAGTTCATCTCCTTATGCATGAGGCACTGGGCAAGAGGTGGCTGTCAGCCAAATTTGGCTGAGCCTCAGAGAAAAATTTTGGGGGTGATATGGCTCATGCTGTTGGTGGGCTAGTGGGGTACAAAGCTGGCCAGCATGCTATGCCTGGGAAGGGTCATCACCCATTAATAGAAAGCTCTGACACCTCTTGGGGGAGGTGACTATCACAGTGATAGAACCCTTGAGCAGACAAAATAAAGGCACACTCCTAGAAGGTAAAGTCCACTTATATAACGCTAAGGTTTTAAATGAGATGATGTGGAAGAAACAGTTCAGGATATGAGGAATAGGTGGGCCAAGGTGAGGACATGTCTTGTTTCTTTCCTCATTCCTTTTTTTTTTTAAGGTATAACTTTCGTACAGTAAAGTACACAAAGACCAAGTACACAGCTTGATAAATTATTACATATATATACACCCTATGGGGCTTCCATGGCGGCTCAGACAGTAAAGGATCTATCTGCAATGTGGGAGACCTGCATTTGATCCCTGGGTTGATTCTCCAGGAAAGATCCCCTGGAGGAGGGCACGGCAACCCTCTCTAGTACTCTTGCCTAAAGAATTCCCACGGACAGAGGAGCCTGGTGGGCTACAATCCATGGGATCTCAAAGAGTCAGGCCACAGCACAGCACATACACCCTACTGCCTAATTAAAGACATGAGACATTTCTCCATCAACAAATGAATGAGCTCAGTGCTCTAGGGTGACCTACAGGGGTGGGATGCGGGTGAGGTGGGAGGGAGGTCCAAGAGGGACAGACATGTATGTATATGGCCGATTAACTTCATTGCACAGCAGAAACTAACACAACACTGTGAACTAATTATACTCCAAAACAAACAAAACAGATGAAAGGATAAAGGAGATGTTGTGTTCACACAACGGAATACTACTCAGCCACAAAAAAATGAAATATTGTCATTTGCAACAGCATGGATGGACCCAGACATTATCACACTAAGTGAAGTTATGTCAAAGACAAACATCATACGATAGCACTTATATACAGTGAAATCCAAATAGAATACAAATGAATTTATTTATAAAACAGAAACAGATTCACAGACATAGAAAACAAACTTACGGCTACCAAAGGCGAAAGGTGTGTCGGGGGGGTGGATAAATTAGGAGTTTGGGATTAGCAGATACACATTACTATAGATAAAACAACATGGTCCTACTATATAACACAGGGAACTATATTCAGTATCTTATTATAATCTATAATGGAAAAGAATATGAAAAAGACTATATAATCTTCATATATGTATATGTACATGTATATAACAGAATCACTTTGCTGGACATCAGCAGCAGTACTTCAATTCCTCTATACTTCAATGAAAAAATTAAATTTAAAAGATGACTTGGGACATTATTTGCATCCCAGAAGGCTTCCTTGGGTTCTCTTCCAGTCAATGTTCTCTCTTCCTTCCCAACAAAGGCTACCACTCTTCTGCCCTCTGTGCCTCGGGACTAGTCTGCTGCTCATTAATCTGCTATGAACATTCTTGTACACGTCTTTGGTGGCCACACACCCTCATTTTTCTGGGGGTAGCATCTACATAGAATTGCCAGATCAAGGGGTAGGCATATGTTTAGATTTAGTAGAGACTGTCTGATAGTTTTCCAGTTTGGTTGTACTAATTTCCAGTCCTATCAGTAATGCCCGAAAGTTCCAGTTGCTTTACATTCTCACCAACACTTGGTATTCTTGGTCTTTTTTAATTTTAGCCATTCTGATTCTGTGATTTTAATTTACATTTCCCTAGACAATTAATATGCTTACTGGCGAGCCTCTTTTTGAAGCCCCTGTTCAAGTCTTTTGTCATCTTTTCTACTGGCTGATCATCTTTTTTCTGATTGATTTGTTGAGGTTTTTCTAAAGTACATTTTTCAACTTTATTGAGGAATAATTGACAAATATACTTTAACTGCATATATTTAAAGTGTACAAGGTGATTATTTGATATACATACACTTTATGCAATACCAAGATCAAGATAATTAACTCTCCTTTTGTGTATGTGGTAAGAATGCTTAAGATCTACTCTCAGCAGATTTCAAGTACATCACACTGTATTTTTAATTACAGTCACCATGCTGTACATTAGGTCCTTGGAACTTACTCACCTTAGCATTGAAAGTGTGTACCCTCTGACCTCGGAGAAGGCAATGGCACCCCACTCCAGTACTCTTGCCTGGAAAATCCCATGGTTGGAGGAGCCAGGAAGGCTGCAGTCCATGGGGTTGCTGAGGGTCGGACACGACTGAGCGACTTCACTTTTACTTTTCACTTTCATGCACTGGAGAAGGAAATGGCAACCCATTCCAGTGTTCTTGCCTGGAGAATCCCAGGGACAGGGGAGCCTGGTGGGCTGCTGTCTATGGGGTCGCACAGAGTCGGACACGACTGAAGCGACTTAGCAGCAGCAGTAGCCCCCTCTGACCTCCATCTCTCCATTTCCTGCTTCCCCAAGCCCCTGGCAACTACCATTTGATTCTCTGTTTCTCTGGAATCGAGGTTTTTTTTTCCCTTTTAAGATTCCACACAAGTGATATGTTAGAGATTTTTAAAAGGATATATTTAGAATATGAGTACTCTGTCAGTTACATATATTGCAAATATCATCTGCTACTCTGGCTGGTCTTTTGAGAAAAACAAGTCCTTAATTTTAAGTACTCCAAATAATCTCTCCTTTTACGATTAGTACTTTTAATGTTTTGTTAAGGGATCTCTGCCTAACCCACAGTCATAAAAATATTCTCCTTTTATCTTCCAGAAGTTTTGTTGTCTTATCTTTCATTTTCAGAGCTATAATCCACCTGGGGTTGGTTTTTTGTTTTTTTTGTGTTTTTTTTTTTTTTTGAGATAAATTCACCTTTTAAAAGTGTGCTGTTCCATTCCAGACATCTCATCATGCCACAAATAAATTCCATGGCCATTAGCAATCGCATCTCTTTCCCTCCTCTCCTCCAGCCTTTACCAACCAGCGGATTTGCCGGCTCTGGACATTCCATATAAATGGAATCATACGTTCTATGACCTTTTGTCTATGATTCTTTCACTTAGCATAATGTTTTCAAGGCTCATCTATGTTGCAGCATGAGTAAGTACTTCATTTCTATTTACAACTGAATGATATTCCCTTGTGAGATTAAGCCACATTTTGTTTATCCATTCATTAACTGATGGGCATTTGAATTGTTTCTACATTTTGGCTATTATGAATAATGCCACTCTGAATATCCGTGTACAATGGTTTACATGACACACTTTTCCATTTCTTTTGGGTTTCTATCTAGGAGTGGAATTGCTGGGTTATATGGTAATTCCATGCTTTAACATTTTGAGAAACGGTCAAACTGTTTCCCCAAATGGTTGCAGCATTTTGCATTTCCACCAGCAGCGTATGAAGGTTCTAATTTCTTCACATCCTCACTGGAACTGATTTGTTTTTTTGGGAACTGACTTTTGTATATGGTGTGTGGTTGGGGTCAAGATTAATTTTTTTCCGGGACTTCCAAAAACAGAAAAACATAGAACAGAAGTAATACTGTAACAAATTCAACAGAGACTTTTAAAATGGCCCACATCAAAAAATCCCTTACAAAAAATAAAGATTAATTGTTTTCCCACGTGGATATTCAATTACCCAGCACTGTTTACTGAGAAGACCATCCCTTCCCAACTGAATTATAGTGCTGCTTTTGCCATAAATCAAGTGTCTGTGTACGTGTGGGTCAATTTCTGAACTCCATTCCTTTCTGTTGGCCCATTTGTCCCTGTGTGCTTAATTACTTTAGCATTAAAAGCAGCCCTGGTATCTTGAAGTTTAAATCCTCCAACTCTGTTCTCTTTCTTAAGAGTCATTTCAGCTCTTTCTGGTCTTTTGCATTTCCATCCAACTTTTAGAATCCGATTATCAATTTACATTCATACCCACAAGCACCCATCCCACCCCTGCTGGGATTTCATTCTATCTATAACTTTGAAAGAATTGACATTTTAAAAATACTGCGTTCATGGGACTTCCCTAGAAGTCTAGTGGTTAAGACTCTGCTGCCAGGGCAGGGAGTATGGGTTCAGTCCCTGGTTGGGGAACTAAGATCCCACATGTCATGCAGAGTGACCAAAAATTAAAAAAAAAGTACTGAGTCTTTTAACATATGAACAAGGACCTTCCTGTCATTTTAAAGATTTTCCTTAATATTTCTTAATACTGTATCATTTTTTGTGTATTAGACTCACACATTTTAAAAATACTTATTACTACCTAGATTTTACTGTATATGGTTTCATTAAAAATTTTTAAATTGTTTGTTGCTGGTATATACAAATATTGAAGATAATTTAAATACTGACCTTATATTGGCCCCCGCCTACTAAATTTCTATTCTAATACTCTGTCTATAGATTCTTCTGGATATTGTCAATTACAATCATGTTCTCTGTAAAACGTGAAAAATGACAGCTTTGTTTCTTCCCTTCTAATTGTATACCTTTTATTTCTTTAAAGTTTTATTTTTTGCCTTGTTTTCCTGGCCAGGACTTCAAGGGCAACGTGGGACAGAAATGTTGACAGTAGACATCCTTGTCTTGTTCCTAATGTCAAGAGAAAAATCTTTCTATATTTGACCATTAAGCGTGACGTTTACAGCATTTTTTTTCCTATTAACTGATTCATTTCATTCATGAGCTTGCTCGGTCCTCCCATCTCCAGGACCTTGATGATCCTGCCATGGGCATAAACCCCTGTGGAGTGTGGCTGTGCCTGTTTCTTTGCTCTGTGTGGCACAAAGGGAGGCCCCTTCTCGACTGAGTGATAAGGAGGCTTCAAGTTCTTGGTGGACAGGATGGTCTCATAAAAGTCAAGATGGGCCAAAGCTAACAAGACAGAGAAAAGTGAGTGAAGAGATTCAAAAAGCTCCTTAGAAATAGAGAAGGACTGAACAAAAGGGAGAAAATTCTACAGTGAGCACAGACACATAAGTACACTGAAAAAAAAAAAAGGAAGGAGAAAGTTTAGCTTTTATGAACATACATTCCATAATCAGAAAATCTAGAAGGAACTCACTTTAAGCATTAGTTGAGTTTTGTGTCATTTCTCAAAATAAAATTTTATTGTGGATATCACTTAAGTGGGTATTATGTGAGGGTGGACCACTATGTTAAAAAAAAAAAATCTTGTTATTATGGAGAGTTTCAAACATGTATGACATAAACAGAAGAATACAGTGAATCCTTATGTAGTCGGTTGTATTAGCCAGAGACATTCTCACATGCTCATCTCAGTTCATCTATGCCTACAATACACTGGCTCTCAGCTGGTGGAGGGGGGTTGTTAGTGCATCCTTCCACCCCTGGCCTGGATATCTGGCAATGTCTGGACGCATTTTTGGTTGTCAACATTGGCAGGGTATTACTGACAACTAGTGGGTAGTGGTAAAGGGATGGTGCCAAACATCTTACAATGCACAGGGCAGCCCCACAACAAAAAAGATTCTCTAGGCCCAAATGTCAATAGTGCAGAGGCTGAGAAACCCTGCTGCAACCACTCCCTGTCCCTCACTTAATTTTTCTGAGGTTAAATTTACATATACTGAAATGCACAATTTTTAACTGTACAGTTTTGACAAATGGATTTATCCATATAGACCATCATATATGTTTCTGTATATACCCTTTTAAAACAAAATCAGCTTTAACACATTTTCTTCTATTCCTAGCTTGCTAAGGTTTAGTCGTTCTTTTTAAAAATGGTCATTTACATGTATTAAGTTTTATTAGTACACTCCCCCTTCCCCCCCCACCGCCCAGAGGAGTGCTTAAAAACACCCTGGGTCCTTTTCCTGACACAACAGTGAGCTGCTTCCTCTGGTAAGTTTGTGCAAATGGATTCCATTTCTACTGTGTGCTTGGTCATACATACTGTGGCCAAAAGACTAATTAATGACCCTGCAAATCCCACAAGATTCTCTGAAAATCACAAACTAGCAAGAAGCATGACAAATACTGGTATGGTTCAGTTCCGCATGCCCTTGTAATTGCTCAGGCGGACTCTGGGGCCCAAAGAGAAATAACTTACTTTATACAGTGATCAAGGAAAGAATCAAGAGCAGGAAAATGTCTGCTTTACTATTTCTGACACAAGTATTAAAATGCAATCTAAAATTAGGATCTAGTACTTAGTGGCAGAGGCCTCTGAGATTAGGCCTCAATCCTTGACTCTCACAGCTTTTGTTAAACTTGGATTACAGCTGCTATAAGACTTGTGACAGAATCTGTTTCATCAAGATTTTTTTCTTTATTTTTTTTAAGCAGAAGTTTTAACAATTTTTTAAAAAATGTGGACCATTTTTTAAGGTCTTTATTGAGTTTGTTATGATACTGCTTCTGTTTTATGTTTTGGTTTTTTGGCTGAGAAGTATGTGGGATCTTAGCTTCCCGACCAGGGACTGAACCCGTACCCCTGCAGTGGAAAGTGAAGTCTTAATCACTGGACCACAAGGGAAGTCCCAGAATTTGTCTTAATCTATGAACTTCTCTCTTCGAGTTTCCTGTGGTTTTGCTGCTTGAGTGATCATGCCTCCAGCTCCATGACTGCATGGGCTTCTAAGCCCAGATACTCCGGCGAGCATGGACCGCAGCTAAACCTGAACTTCACTTGGGGATCTTCCAAGGGCCACGATGCCCTATAGTTCCTACTCATGGCCTCCCCACCCTCACCCGAGGCAGGGCCTATTGAGATCTATGCTCCCCTGCCACCCACTCACATTTGTCTGGGGTCTGATGAAGTCAAAAGCCAGTTTTCCAGATGGTTTTCTCATTCACATCTCAAAGCAGAATACTGGCCAAACTGATATTTTTCTGAAGATGCGGGCTTTTGGAGTCTGAGTTGATTATTTTAACATTCTTTTAGAGAAAGGAAAATTTGAGGAAAATAGATATGACATTGGATTCATGTGACAAGATGAAAATGGCATGATTGCTGGACACTAAATCAGCTTGCAAGGCCTGGGCAGAGCTGCAAGCTCATGGAAACATGTTCCCAATGAGTCAACTCTGTTCCAGGGGCTTCATCAACTCTAGAGACTTGAGAAAATTAGTTTCTAGAGACTAGAAACAGAATCCGAAGTTTCTCTCGGACACACTAAGAGCAACCACTCTACGTCCTCTCTCATCACACACAGCAGTGAGGTGAACAGAGGGTCCCCGGTGAACACGTGCTCATGAAGCTGGACGTGCTGGGGCATTATTCTGCTGTTTCCTGAGGAGAGGGTTCATTCTGTGCTTATGACGTGCAAGCAGCAAGAATTTCCAAACACTGAAACTCTACACTCAGACGCAGTCGATCAGTGTCTGAGTCCACACAACCTCCCAGGACGTTTGCTGAAACAATGCTTCTGACTCTGCTAAGCTGGTCAGCCAGACAGCCCACGTCAAGCATTTACTAGATGTTTCCATGTGAGAAGACAGGCGCTAACAGAGAAACAAACTATTAATAGTAAGAGCTGGTATTTGTCAAGGGCTTCCCATGTGCCTGATGTTGGGTCAAGCACTTCAGTGCATTGTTGTTATTCAGTGACTAAGCTGTGTCTGACTCTTTGTGACCCCATGGACTGCACTTGTCCTTCACTATCTCCTGGAGTTTGCTCAAACTCACATCCACTGAGTCCGTGATGCCATCCAACCATCTCATTCTCTGTTGCCCCCTTCTCCTCCTGCTCTCAGTCTTTCCCAGCATCAGGACCTTTTCCAATGAGTCGGCTTTCTGCATCAGGTGGCCAAGTATTAGAGCTTCAGCATCAGTCCTTGCGATGAATACTCAGGGTTGATTTCCTTTAGGATTGACTGGTTTGATCTCCTTGCTGACCTTCTTCAGTACATTATCTTATTTAATCCTCACAACTACCCTGTGAGGTGGTACTGTGATTATCCCCATTTTATAGATGAGGAAACTAAAGCCCCTGAAGGGTAAGTAACTTGTCTAAAGACAAACAGCTGCTGGGTGGCAGAGACAGGATTCAGCATCAGACCTTAGTGATTCTGGAGCCCATAATCTTAAGGCTCACACCTACTGCCTTGCTATAGTGTAGGAAGGCCACTCACTTACAAAAAGAGTATAAAACATACAGCACTTATGAGATTCAAGAGATGCCTGTTATTCACAGGTATTACATCTCTGGCCTCAGACCAGCACAGCCAAGGGCCCAGGGTTGGGGCAAGTCATGGAGCTAGGAGAGCTCAGCCACCACCCAGTCACCTAATCCAGTGGAAGAGCAGGAGTTATGGAAATGCCTTGAATTATATATTCTCCTTACTTAAAAATGTGGTTCTTTCAAATATAGAAAGCAACTGAAATCAGTTCAGTATTGCTGAATAAAGGTCTACAGAGGATTTATTTTAATGAATATAAAGTGATCATACATGATCAATACATGAACAGTTTGCATCTAAGTAAGTGTTTTTAAATAATTAGGGGCTGGGGGACCATACTCAATATTTTGTAATAACTTCTAAGGGAAAAGAATCTGAAAAAGAACAGATATATGTTTACACATAACTGAATCATTTTGCTGTACACTTAAAACTAATACCACATTGTCAATCAACTGTACTTCAATTAAAAACAAAGAACAACTAAACCTTCAAAAATGAGAATAAAGGCAAACTGAGCCTTCTGTTTACATCTGTATGAAGATTAAGGAGCTACAATTAAATGGCTTGAACAATTATAAACAAACAGAAAATGAATTAGGGGCTGAATATTTTGTTTGTTTTTAAAGGAGCTTTAATTGTTCTCCAAACTCAAGCTGTTCAAATTACAGAGTGTGAACAGGTGGTATCTGAGCAGAGGCAACTGCCATGGTACCCAATTCAACTCAGCAGTGCCAGGGCAGCACCATCTATGTAGACATGTCTTGAGGCATAGAATTCAAGTGAGCAGGGTGGGGCTGACGGAGGAAGACTTGGGGATGAGGTGAACAGAGCTTCTCTGTACCAAAAAGATGAGCCTGTCTTTGCTTGCTGCTCGCAGGTGGCCTCTGCCCCAGCCACGAGGACCCAGAATAATCAAGAGCCACTGTGGCTCCCTCTGCCCACATGCATTTCTCCTAGTCCTCCTCCAGCCCCAACTCTCAGAGGTGCCTCCTCCAACCATCCAACCTAAAGCCGCTATTCCTCACAGAACAGAGATTATACAGAATATAAATATGTAAAGAATATATTTAGGGACTTCCCTGATAGTCCAGTGGTTAAGAATCTGCCTTGCAATACACTTCCCTGGTGGCTCAGACAGGAACGAATCTGCCTGCAATGTGGGAGACCCACGTTTGATCCCTGGGTTGGGAAGATTCCCTGGAGAAGGGAATGGCTACCCACTCCAGTATTCTTGCCTGCAGAATTCCCTGGACAGAGGGGCCTGAAGGGCTACAGTTCATGTGGTCACAAAGAGTCGGACATGACCAAGCGACTAAAACACTTTCACTTTGCAATGCATGAACACGGATTTGATTCATGGTTGGGGAACTAAGATCCCATGTGTTGTAGAGAAACTCAGCCCACATGCCACAACTGCTAAAACCTGCGCACTGCAACTAGAGAGTCAGTGTACTGCAACAGAAAGATTCCACGTGATACAGGGAAAATTCCATGTGCTACAACTAAGACCTGAAGCAGCCGAATGAATGGATAAATAAATATTTTAAAAGAATACTTCTCTATAAAAATATGACTGGAAAATTCCATAGACAGTGAAGCCTGGTAGGCTACAGTTCATGGGGCTGCAAAGAGTCGGACACGACTGAGCAGCTGAGCACGTGGCACATAAATACGTAAAGAATATAATGAATATCAAGCTCCTAAGGTATTCTTTCAGACAACCTAGCTTTACACCCTGCATACTGAGGTAAAAATGATCTTTTAACTTGTTTGTTACTTGTATGTTATCTGTCTCTTCTTACTGGAGTGTAAACATCATGAAGGGGAGGTCTTGTCTGCCTGTACACTGTGGTATGCCCTGTCCCTAGAATAAGGCCCAGGTACTTAGGGGTATGCTCAATGGAAAAAAATGCTTTAAATAAATGGATGAATGAATTAAGCTGCCAGATCATCATTCTGTCCTCAAACAGGGGAAACTGGTGGTTTTACTTTTATGTAATGCCTCTGGACTAGAAAGATATGTGGTTTGATCCACAATAAAAGAGAGGGGAACAGCCCTACACCAGCTTCATCTCACCTGTTCTGCTCCCACCATGCTGATTGGCTTGCACTTGAAGAGGTGGGTGATGAACTTGGGAATGAAGGAGCTGTGGATAAAAAAGAAGTGACAGATTAGGTTTATTCTCTCTTTGGTAAAGAACTACAGACATTTTTCATTTTTTAAAGTTCTTATACTTCCTTCTGAAGAAAATGGAGAATTAAAGTAGATATTCTTATGTCCTACCAGCATGGATTCTTTTTTTTTTCCCCCCTAATGAAAGCCCTGGTTTTATTTAGGTAAATCTGGCCTTGGGATGCTGGGGAAAAGCTGATTCCTCCTAAACAACAGAGGTGGATTCTAATTAGCCTCAGCCAGGCAGAGCATGGGGTTCCTTGGGTGACTGCTGCTGGTGCTGACAATTTGAGGACATGATCCAAGACAGCGGGAGGGAAGGACTTCACTGCACGGCGGGGGCAAGACTCTCTTCTTTTTTAGCCTGTTTGTGTGTTTGGATTTAACATCTAGAGCTGTCATTTTCCCACTGTTCTAAGGATGAAGCCAGGCCCAAGGAGAGCAGGGTCAGTGAAGAACCTGGGTCCTTAGTGACATTGGTGAACCACTGCATCAGTCATCTTGGGATCTGTCCCATCTCCAGACTTCGGTGACATGAATACTGAGTCAGGCCTTCTATGACGAGTAGCTGAAAACATCCTAATGGATGTGACAACTGAATATATATGAGGTAGTTACGGGATCTTAAATGCGAAAATAGGAAATAATTGCTAAGGGAGTAACTGTCAGATCAGGGAACAAAATACACAATCTCTAAAACATTTACTGGGGACTGAAGGGCAACCTGGGCCAGGTGGATTGATGATGCTCATCTCGGGAAAGGGAGGATTTAACAGGTCAGGAGGGTTTTTTTTTTTTTTTTTTTTTTTTAAGAAAACCCTGCAGAGCCCTGAGTAGGGAAGGCTGAGTTGTACTGCTGCTGAACAGAAGGCATGGGAACCAGAAATGCCTAAAATCAAGCCAGATTCGAAGACCAGGAGAACACAGGGCCCGTGGCTGAAAGCAAGACTTGGAGGCTGAGGTAAAGGCTGGCCAGCCTCCCCTTCCCTCACTTTACAAGCTGCTCTCAGGCTCATGCCCGCCTTTCTCTTTGCTCTCTCCACATTTTTTCCAGAAGGTTTATGCCACTCTGAGAGACATACTGGAGAGCCCACTGGCATGGCATTGGCACCTCCACCCCAGCACATCCAAGACTCTGCCCTACCCTGGATCCAGGCTCAGAGACTAGATCTCCTCTGCGCAGGAATTCAAGTCAGAAGCCACAGACTTGCCCTCAACCCCGAAATCCAGTAAGTTCTCAGTTCTTCCCTCAAAACCCACACCCAGCCTTCCTGACTATCCCCTAGCTGCTGCCCTTCTCCTTCTCACTAGAGCTGTTTCAGTTGTTTCCTAACTGGTCTCCCGGCCTTCAGCCTCATCATTTCTAATCCATCAGCCATCAATGGGATTTATTTCAGATGCAAATATGATTAGGACCTTCCTCTGATCACAACTCTTGTAGACAGACCTTCCTCGACTGTCTAGCCCCATCTTGCTGAGCCCTGGTACCTTGTGATTCAGGATGGCTGGCCACATGCAGATCCTACGACTCTAGGCAATCTGAATCCTCTGTGCCTTCGCTCACACTGCTCCCTCTGCCCGGAATGCCTTCCCCATCGCTGTGTGGGTCAGGATACACATGTATCTCCCGGACTCTGCTCAAGGACAGCTTTCCTGTGAAGCCCCTCCTCAGTGTCCTCCACCATACTCTGCAGAGTCCACAGACCTCCAACCTAATAAACAACCTACTCGGTTATACTTATTTGCTGACATGTCTATTTCCTTCCACTTGACCATAAGGCAAATGAAGCCAGGGACCATGTCTACTTAGTCAAAGTACTGAATTCTGCAGCTGGAACACAGTGGGTGCTCAAGGGGATGCATGCTGAATGAACAATAAATAATAATGGCAGCAGCTATTACTTTTTAAATGTCGGCTTGGTACCAGAACTTTACCAGGAAGTTTATATGACTTCTCATTTTTTTTTCCTTCCAATCACTATTCAGAGATCTGTCTCATCATCCCCATTACTGAACGGAGAGGAATCCACTGAGTGGATGAGGGAAGTCACTTGTGGTTCAAACAGTAGTTTCCACCAGGGGGGTGATCTTGATGTCTAAATAGCAGAGACTGTTGTTGCTTCAGAGACCAATAGTGAGATAATAAAGTTAGAGGGAAAGAAATGTCAGCCCCAGACATCAGATCTAGGGGAAGGCCAGCTAACTCATCAGGAGGCAGTGAGAACAAGGGATTATGTGGCATGGATTCTTCCGGCTCTGAACTGGAGTCAGGCCAAAAAGTACCATGAGATTGAACTACAACTAACTGCAACGGCACGCAGTTTATAACTCAAGGTACTTCAAACTAAGTAGGTTTTGATCCTGTGCTTCATCTGGCTCTGTGCTGGCCTATAGAGGGAGGGGTAGGGAAAACATAAGGATCAGGGACACGTCTTTGGGGGATGAGTTCCAGCAACGTGAGGGATAACTGCCAGGGGCTCCTCCAGACCCTTGCAGTGGTGGCAGTGACCACTCTTGGCTGAAGAAGAGTGTTCTCACAGCCCCCATCTGAAGGTTCTGGTCTTCAGCTGGGATTTTACAGTGATGAGAGGGTACCATGGATTAAATTAAGGACCCACTTTCTAGATTACAGGTTAAACTTATCCAGATGTGAGAGATGGCATCCTATGCCCAACTCCCCCAATATGGGCTTAATGTGAGAGCCAAGGGCACTGAGAGAAGGTGAGCTGGTGCTGGGACTAGTGAAGCAAACAGATTCCTTCCTCGTGTTAACATCAGCTCCATCAGGCTCCTGTGCAACCGCACTGGAGATTCTTGGTTACAGTAAATTTTTATAGAGACGCTGTCCCTGCTGGGAGTTATGGGGAGATTCACAGTGTGATTTATCAGCAGGGCTTTTAACCTGCGCTAATGAGCACCCAGAGAGTGGAAGGGATGTCAGCTCCCGGCCCATCTGCTGTCCTGCACACATTAATGCCTCCCGGGAGGGTCCATTCGAGCCTTTCCTGACACACTGGGAACTAAAGCTCAGGCTACAAGCCACTCCGTAATTCTTGCTCTTTAGGGGCTCATGTGTGAGGGGGAGGGAAAGCCTTAATTGAACACAAACTGGGAGAGATCTGGGGAAGACAGAAACTTGGAGCCCTAAACCGTCCTTGGGGACCTGGATGAGAATAACCTCACTTCAGTAGCTTGGACAGGGCCGTTCATCCCGAAGCCCTTCCCTGCGAAGTCTGCCAAAACGCTTGTTTGATAATTGGTCAGAGGAGGCACTGACCCTCCATGGTGTCCGGCCTTGGGGAAAACGGTGCTACGGCCAGATGCTGCCTGGCAAAGGACCAAAACATCTCCCTGCTTCAAAACAACAAGCCAGAGTATCCACCCAGGAGGACGGGCAGGAGACACACAGCGCAGTGCTCATTCCACCTACTCGGCAAAGGACTGGCTCCCTGACCTGCTCTTCCTGACTTCTGGTACCTTCCCTAGACTCAGGGGTATCCACAAGCGGATTATACTCTGGCAGCCACAGTAATAAGAGCTATGGGTGCGGAGGAAGAGAAGGCTCAGGAGAAACAGAACTCATGGTTCCCATCCTCAAAAAGCTTATGATCCAGTCAGAGAGACAAAATACATACAGGAAACTGCTGAAAAATAATTTTAATTATCCAAACCTGGGGGGAGGCAGGGGTACCAGTACGTCCACGTAGCTCAAATGACAGAAGCCCCCGACTCCTTTCTGCCTCTCTTGAAGGGGTGGATGGTTGTACTGCTGTTACTGTGATTTACCACCTTAAGTAGCAAATTTAGTGATTAGCATGCTTCTCTGGGGTACAAAAAAACTATTTGGTTGGTGGCGACATCTGGATTGGGTGCATGCTGGTGGTCAGCATGGCATTCAGAACCATCCATTGATGCGGGTGTTCAGGACTTACTTTGCAAATTTAATGCAGAACTGCGTGAAGTATTTCCGCGTGGAGGCCAGGTTGTCACGGATGATGGGGACGTTCTGTTTAATGTGAAGGATGACCGAGGTGACGTAGGGGCTCTGGTCACCAACGTGCTCCACATTCTGCCACTGCATCTGAAAATGGAGACAAGGCGGGACAAGGCTTCAGAGCCTGTGCAGGAGGACAGCGTCATACTGGGGAAGGTGTGGGGACAGGTGTATAATATAGTGGTTCACAGTTTTCAAAAATTGAAGTATAGTTGATTTACAGTGTTGGGTTAGTTTCTGAATGATTTTTAAAGGTGATGCTCCACTTATAGTCATTGCAAAATACTGGCCGTATTTCTTGTGTTGTACAATATATCCTTGTGGCTTATTTTCTCTGCTTTCTTTGGTAGTTTATTTCTTCTACTTTTCTATCTGACTGAAAATTTCCATAATCAAACATTAGACTGTTACTCCAAGAGCCGTTGAGATTATGTAGGATTTTAAGGAAAGAGCATCTCTGTAAATATGAGGGGCAGGTCAGAGGTTAAGACAGTGCTGTGGGGAACAGGGCAGGGGCTGTGTGGATGGCGGGTTTGGGGCATCACTGAGAGGTCCTGCATGGCCTCTGACCAGGCAGGCCGTGAACAAAATCAAGAGGCCTGAGACTTCCCTGGGGGTCCAGTGGTTAAGACTCCACCTTGCAATGCAGAGGACTTGGGTTCGATCCCTGGTTGGGGAACTAAGATCCCACATGCCACAGAGCCACTAAGTGCGTGCACCACAACGGAAGATCCTGCAGGACACAATGAAGATCCTGGGTGATGCAACTAAGCCTGGACGCAGCCAAGTAAATAAACGTGTTAAAAACAAAATAAAAAAATGAGAGACCTGCTGGGCTCCAGTTCTCACAACCTGAGGACAATTAGGGGAAATGCTCTGAAAAACATGCACAGTAAAATGGAAAAAGCAGCAGTGGTGTGATCTCCCCACCACCACCTCACCCCGGAAACACTGGAGGAGAGGGGTGGAACCAGCTCCCAGCCTGCTCACACCACCGGCCAGGACTAGGATGGGGTTCTGCAGGGTCAGCCTCTCAGAAAGGAGCTGGGCTGCCTGTTAAAAAGATCTCGAGCTGAACACAAACTGTATAATATGTTCATAGAAGGAAGGCAGTCTTTCTGAGGCCTTGATGTTTCTGGCAAGAAAATACTATTTTTACAGAGCTCCTGGGGAAAGGAAAAATTCAATCCTGAGAGAATGTGTTTAAAAGAATCATACTGTATACACGGATGATCCCCCAGCTCCTGGGAAGCTCTAATGACTCTGTTTTGTCCTAATGTTTCTTCACATAAACAGATATTTATGGCCTAAAAGCTTTGGGTCTGTGTAAGCACAGAACCATGCAAAAGCTGGAAGGCACCTCCACCTTCATTTTACAGATAAGAAAACCAAGGCCCAGGTACATGAAGTCTATGTAAGCTTTCATAATGAGGCTCCAGAAAGAAAAGGGCCTCTAATTTTTTTACTGGGGGAAAAAATAAAAGCAAAGGATGTAGAGATGATAGAAAAGTCTAATATGAACTGACTTTATATTCTAATGCTGTGGCTACTTCTAATGTTTTCCTCATCCTCTTCTGTTTTATTCAAGAGACTTCTTTTCCCATCTGATATTAAAGATGTGACCCATTCAAACAATGAACATCCTACGGGGGCTTAAATGAGCTCACAGGGTGAGGCCAGAATTGGCAGGTGCTATTACCATCTACACTTCATCGTCCACTCCCAGCTTGTCAGCAGCTCCACGGCAGAAGGCCCCCCGGGGAACAAATGCACAGTGAACTCCGCCCTCCACCCAACGCAAAGCTCATCCATAGTAATGACTGCTCTTTTCCAAGCTGGCAGCAGTTGACTTTTCAACAGCTAGAAAAGTTCGTAAACAATTATCTAAGCACGATGGTTCTCCATTGACAGAGACAACCACAGTGGGAGGTGGTGACATGCCCTGTCATCGGTTACAAAGCAACTCTGGGGCAAGACGGAGCTCGCGGTGTGAGAGTTCAGGTTCCCGCTGGAGAGCTGCCTCCTCGTGACCACCACTGGCCAAGTTAGTATGTGTCCACATTGGGAATCTAGGTGAAAGATCCGATTTTCCTGAATACTTAGGCCATTTCGAACTTCATCGGTCAAGACAAATGAAGTATCGACAAAAGTCAAATGGATTCATGAGTTTCAATTTAAGTTAACCCAGGACTTCCCTGGAGGTCCAATGGTTAAGACTGTGTTTTCACTTCGGGGTCAGGGGTTTGATCCCTGGTTGGGGAACAAAGATCCCACATGCCACTTGGTGTGGCCAAAAATTAATAAAAATTAAAAAAAAAAATAAGCCAGCTTTGTGGAATAAGAAAAGAATTTAAAGTACTGGAAAACACTGAAAGTTGACATTGTTCAGACTATTCTCTAAAAAATGAGCAAAATACAGCCAGCAGTGATGCTGTCCGGCCACAGCCTCAGATGGATGCTCTGCCATCTTCCCCCTTGATGACTTAGGGTTTGGGTTGTAACTCGAATGTGCCCATGTACCTACATCAAGACCTACTGTGTGCAGGTCATTTGGCCTGGCATTTGGCACACATCATCTCCTTTGCTATTCAGACATGATCTTACTTACAGCAGTCTTACTGACAAGGAGACTGAAAAAGCTCAAAGAGAAGAGGCCCAAAGTCACTCAGTTGATCAATGGCAGAGTGGAGGCAGCCCAAGCCCATCTTAAACCCAAGCACTACACTGGGCTGCTTCCTAGACACATGTTAACTATTTCAAACAAACAAAAAACAGTACTTAACCCAGCCTTAGTTCAAGGGGAGCCCCGTTTCTCGGAGAAGCTAATGAAATACACAGTGATCAAGGGACATAAAACGGTAGCTTGCACTGGAAGAACAAACATCCTGAAAAGCCATTAGAGGAAATGAGACTCCAACTTTTCCAGGTGAACTTTGCATCTGACCTTTAGAACTCCATACTTCATAGAACTCCATACTTCAAGGTTTTTCTTCTGCGCTTTTTGTTTAGAAGGTGGAGTGGGGTTGAATACCATTGGTGCTATTTGGACAGGAACAAGTTTGCAAAAGAAGCAGTAACCAAGATGTAGGGTTGATAGAAACAGCAAGCAAGGAAATGATCCATTTACAATACCAGAGTCCCAGAGACCCCACACAGCCTCAGGGGGAGGTTGTGGGGCTCAGGGCATTGCCAGCCCCTGTGGTTTTTGGTGCTTGTGGAAGGAGAGTATGGTGGCCCCTGACAAGGAAGGCTGGGGAGATGCCCACAGCAGTAGACACCTCTGGCTCACCCACTGATCAGAGGACGGGGCTCCACACTAGTTGACTATGGAATGTGTGTTTCTCCATTGCTATGTGAAACGTGTACAGAGGTCTCCTGAGAAATTAATTTTCCTCAACCGAGAATTCAGTCTCACATCTTCATCTTATCTCAGAACTAAAGCTGTACAGAGCAGACTCAGACCTGTGGAGTCTGGGAACATTGCAGGCGATCAGAGTCTAGTGTTACGGGCGAGGCTGCTGGGATGTTGGCCCCAGGCACGCGCACATGCACACGCTCACACCTCATGTCTGTCTAGGCTACTTTTACTCACACAACAAGCGTGTGCTGTTTTTAAGCAACTTCTCCAAGTATAGCACTCAACTAAGTACTATGTGGGGAATAAAAAAGAGGAAGGAACATTCTACTGAGCACCTACTATGTACTAAGCACCATGATCGACATTTTCCCATGAACCCACTGCTTATGACAATTATGCAGTGAAGGAGGTATTCCTATTCCTGCTTCATGGATGATAAGAGAGGTGTGAGGACAATCAGGGACTGGCCTAATAAACTGATAAGTCTGCAGGGATAAGATCTAGACATTGGTCTGACTACCTCCAAAGTTCCTGTTTCTTTCCACTTTATCATTCTGCTTTCCAAAATAAGTGTTATCACCTGAAATGAACTTGAAATTAACTAAGGAAATTTGGGGCAAGCAAAATCTGCATACAGATGAGCCTGTCCAAAGTAGAGGATGTGGTGGTGTTGATGGTGGTACAAAAGAGGAGAAAGGATGACTCTTCTTACTTCTTTGCTCAGGGATACACATTCCTTAACTCTGAGAGGAAAATCAGTAAGATCCAGGATAGAAAGTGGAGCAATAAATGCTTAAGAAGATTTTTTTTTTAAATTCACTGCTGGGCCAATGGAAGGTGAATTTGTATAAGCTTTCTTACAGGTGATTTGAAAATATCAAAAATTTTGGCATTTTATATAGTTTTAGATCTCTGCAATTCCTTTATGGCAACTAATCTGAAGATAATAATTATGAATGCTCAGAAAACACACACCCACACAAAGTTGTCCATTGCTGGACTATTTATAAATGTGAAAAATCGGAAATAGCCTAACATCCATCAAAAGTGAAATGATCACATACATGTCAGGGGCAACAGATGACAGTACTTAGGATGAGACAATCTGGAGTTGCCAGTCATGAGTCCTAATACTGTTTGTGGGACCAGCTAAATGCATGACTTGGGCAAGTGACCAAACTCTCTGAGCCTCAGTTTTCTCAGCCATAAAACTGGGATGATGATAACCTCTATAACCTATACAGTTAATGAAAGATAGTGTATGGGATGCTCTTACACAGTGCCTGGCATGCATTACTTCCAAGGTAAATGTTAGCTACTGTTACAATTTTAACAGTAAATATTCTGTACTATGGAGTACTAGGCAGTCACTAAAAATACCACAGATTCAGCTCAAACGGCACAGAAAACTATTATAACCTGCAAAATGAGAAAAAGAGAGTATATACTATGTAAAGCATAAGCTTGTTCATTTAAAAATAAATGCATAGGGTTTTCCTGGTGGCTCAGTGGTAAAGGATCCACTTGCCAATGCAGGAAACATGGGTTTGATCCTTGGTCTGGCAAGACCCTACATGCCACAGAGCAACTAAGCCCATGCATCACAACTACTGAACCTGTGCTCTAGAGCCCAGGAACCTCAACTACTGAGCCCATGCACCGAATTACTGCCCTAGAGCCCATGCTCCACAAGAGAAGCCACCACGATGAAAAACCCTCACACCATAAACAAAGAAAAGCCTGCACAGCAACGAAGACCCAGCACAGCCAAAAATGATGATAAATAAAGAAAATATAGGCATAAGAAAAAAGACTGAAATATGTCTGGTAATTGAAATTATGGGTGGTTTAAATTTTCTTCTTTTTAAAAATCTGTGATTTTCTATAGTGAAGGTAATTTACTTTGGTCATAATAAAAAAAAAATCTTTTATGAAGAAAGATGTGCCCTGATTCTAGGTGGTAGATGGAAATGCGGATTTCTTAATCATGGAGCCCCGTGAGCCTCCTGAGACAGATCTACATTTTAACAACTGAGGGAAATGAGAACAGATTTGAGGACTGTTCTGGCTATTCTGAAATGTCTTTGGGGAATAGTAAGGTGGCCTCCTAAATGAGTACATGTTCACGATCTTGAAATCTAATAGAAATTACTTGTCAAACTGTAAGGAAATTTAATTTGTTCAGGTTCTTCTTTCTGTTTTTTTGTTTTTTTTTTTTCCCCTTAAAACTACTATTAATGGATTAATGGGATAAAAGCTAAATCTGTTTGATTCTGGACAGAGACTTAGATTCTTTCAACCTAGGGATGTGAGTAGACCTAGGAAAAAGGACAGAGTGAGGAGGACCATGGGACCAATGGTTCCCTTTAAGGAAGCCACAGATTAAAAAAAAATCCTACTCGTAAGGCCGTACTCAGGCATACTAATTCTTTTTTTTTCTTTTTTTAAGGAAACTTGAATAGCTTTCTTTAGCTTCCAATTTCTAGGAGGCTCAAGAATTACAATTACTCTGGACAGCAAAAGGAAACAAGACTGTGCTCACTGACCTTTTTCTGCCACATTCATTCTGAAGGATTGCAACCTTACTGTTGCCCTTTCTGTTGCACAACACGTACACATCAGGGGTTAAAAGCTACAATACATTCCACGGCTGAGTACCACTTTCTGTGACTGAACAGGCAAAGAAATTACACTGATCATCAGCATCTGGCAGAGACATATGAATTCTTAAGAATTCACAGAAATTACATTTAAAAGACGGAACTCTTCACATGGTTTCCACCAAAGCACTGCAAACAACTTCCTTTTCAAGAATCCGGAGACTCGGTTTTATTTTTGGCTTTACTGTTATAAAGCGCTATGGCCTTGGACATATGATGAAAAAGAAAACCAAGTAACACACATGCCAGAATGATAATTCATTAGTTTTCTGGAGACATGTGCAGAGCAGGCTGCAATGCTTGGGTTGGCTGCTCAACCAACCTGTTTTCTTCCCTGTAGGAAAGTCACGGTGTCAGATTGAGGAAAGCTGAAGACCAGTATCTAACAGGATGCTCCTGAACGCTTGAGGAGCTCATGGTCAAGCAAGCATGAAGACACGCTCACGTGAACCCACCAGTACTGAGCACACACTGTCACATTCTTCTGTTTTTAGACAAATTACTTAGGCTGATATCTGCCTCAGTTTCCACATATGCCAAAAGACTAACTTACCCTGGAAGCGTGGTGTGTTACTGCACCGAGGAGAGACCTGAGTCTGAACCCTGGCTGTGCTCCATTTTAACTAAGAGATCTGATGAGTCTCCATTCCCTTATCTGCAAAACTGAGGAGGAACCAACACAGGAACCTTATATATTTGTCAGAATTAAACACGGTAATGCCTTTGGGTGCTGATTCCTGGTAAAGCGCTCCGTAAACAGCAACTTACTAATCATCTCATGGAGCTCATCTGAGAAAAAATGCAATTTGGGAGGGGAAAGCGGTCTGAAGGGTAATTTTGACATAACTTATCAATAACACTATCTCAAGGTTATACAGGTTCAGAGAAACCACTAAAGTTTGCTTGTATTGTGCTTCTTCCTTGTGGGTTTGGCCCATTTAAAGCCGTTCCTGTGGATTTTCTACCAAATTTGCCCCTCTGTGTTCTTCTCCCCTTCACCAGCAGCGGGGTTCTTGCCCACAGCTGGGGAGCAAACAGCTAAATGTGGGCATTTCCTATTTCCAACTTCAGTCTGCTCCAGGATGCTACTTGGTGAAGTAAGAATCCTGGCTTTTAAGTACCACTGAGGATCATCACCTCATCCTCAGCAGCACCTGGATGTGCCTGAAGGCTTCAAGGCTTCTCTGATCCTGCCATTTCCAATAAAGATGCCTGAGTCTCCTACTGTCTGCCAGCTCTGCCCAGCTAAATCTGGTCAGTAGAGTCACCACCTCTGTCTCACTGGTCACCATTCTTTGGTGAAGTGAGTGTCTATAAACGTTTGTTCTGTTCTTTCTGCTTTCTTTACCCTCAAAGTCATTCCAGGCGTACTACTGTTAAGCAAGTACTGTGCTGTGCCAGGGAGATCAAAAAATGATTAAGACACAGCCCTCAAGTTGTTCACAGCTTAACAGGGGAGACAGAGACAGAAAAAATAATTGTACAACAAAGTAGAGACTTAATATAAGTGCCATGGTATCTTGAGAAAGACACTCTGGATGAGACAAACAACGGTGAGCCTGCAAGACACTCAAAATAGCTAAAACAATCTTGAAAAAGAACTAAGTTGGAAGACTCATACTTCCTGATTTTAGAACTTATTAGAAATCTACATTATCAGACAGTGTGGCCCTAGCACGAGAAAAGACACATAGATCAATGGAATTGAACTGAGAGTTCAGAAATAAACCCATGTACTCATGGTCAACTGATGGCATCACCAACTCAATGGACACGAGTTTGAGCAAACTCCGGGAGAATGGTGAAGGACAGGGAAGCCTGGCATGCTGCAGTCCATGGGGTCACGAAGAGTTGGACACGACTGAGCAACTGAACAACAACAAGCACCCTGGAATAAAGCTGATGACTTTCCCAGCCTTGCTCTGGGTAGAGTCCGAATCGAACTATTCAACTAGCAAAAATGATGGAATCACAGACGAGAATAAACATTATCACAAAAGTTTCTTAAAAAAGTCCTCAAAGAAACTACACAGAACAGAATGCAGGCACAAATCCCAGGGTATTTGTTGAATTGGTTTGTGACCACTTGGCTTGTTTATATCTGGTCATTTCCATCACATGGATTTCATTTTGCTAGAACTCCAGAAGATTCAGACACAGAGTAATGGCCTCCCAGCTGCTGCGTTCCCACGTCTGTGGTTTTCCTGTGATATAAACAAAAGATTCTGGAGGTATGGTCTCTGTTAGTGTTTGCTGGTGTGGGTCTGGGGGAGAGATGGGTGGTGGGGGCAGTTTGAAGGAAACCCACCTAATGAAATGACAGTTCACATAAGCAACACCTGGAGCGTTAAAGCCCCTCCAACTGCTATTTTACTAAAAAGAAAAAAAAAAAAACCAATTCACTCTTCCTTTGGTAAATGTAGAAATTCTTTCCCCAGCTGCCTTCTGACCTAAACTGTGTGGCAGGGCAGGAGAGGAGGCAGCTGGAGCAGATCACGCTCAGGATGTCGGGGACATTCACCAGCAGCGAGGGGATAATCAGAGCCTGCAGAATCAATCCTCAGTCACGTCTCTCTAAGAAAATGAGTGAGCCTCAGTTTGCCTGCTCCGAGTCTTCTGCTTGTAAACACTTGGGTGCTAGAAATACACATTCACTTCTGATTGCTGAAAGGATCAGCCTTTTGAAAGGAAACTCTGTGACATCGGCTACTCAGGACTCCCCACCGAGCGTCATAAAAAACCCCCGAAGCTTAAGTGTGGGTAATAACCTCTTTTTCTTAAATATTTACAACCTACTACAAAACCAAATTCAGACCGAATGTCTTGCTTACACAGCCTTGTGACACAGCCACTCCTCCTGACCAGAGGGAAGGAGGGCTAACGTTTGCTGGCAGCGGGCCAGTCTCTACCCTCACAACGCTCTGGGAGGCAGAGCCCCCTGTTTCACATACCGATGAGGTAACCTGCGCCCAGAGAGGTTGTTATTTGCTCAACACACCCAAAGGAAAAATGAGAAGAGTTAGGTTTGTCTGAATCCAAAGCCAGTGTTCTTTCCACTGTACTCTGCTACTGGCCAGTAGGCCCCTGAGAAGTTCTTTCTGCAGAATTTGTAAGAATGCTACAAAAGTCTATGACTCTAGAATAGGCACTGGCAACCTTTTTCTGTAAAGGGCCAGACTGTTAATATTTTAGGCTTTGCGAGCCATCTGGTCTCAGCTGCAATTATTTAATTCTGCTGTTGTAGCACAAAAGCAGCCACAGACAACATACAATGAATGAGTGTGGCTGTGTGCCAATAAAACTTTATCTGGCGGTGGGCCAGATGTGGCTCACCAGTTGTAGATTCCCAACCACTGCTCTAGAAGGCTCAACGAGTGGACGCTTTGTGTTATTTGGCTTAGAAATCAATGAAGGGACTTTCCTGGTCGGCCAGTCTTTAAGATTCCGACCTCCTAATGCAGAGGGCCTGGGTTTGATCCCTGGGCAGGGAATTAGATCCCATATGCCACAACTAAGACCTGGTGCAGCCAAATAAATAAATGTTAAGGGGGGTAAAAAAAATCAATGAAGAATTGCTTATTTCCAACTTAATCAATCAACAAATATGACATTCTTCTCTATTCTCTGTGGTCCATGCACTGAAGGTTATTTACATTAGGGAGAAAAGACACAGGCACCTAAAGGCCAAAGAACAACACGAGGCCACGCACGGGAAATGCCAAGGCAGAGGCCTGGGGACTGCGGGCTGCCGGACGGGCCACCATGATATTAGAAAACCAGAGGTGGGACTTCCCTGGTGGTCCGGTGGCTATGACTCTGCACTCCCAATGCAGGGGGCCCAGATTGGATCCTTGGTCAGGGAACTAGATCCCCCATGCTGCAAATAAAGATCCTGCCTGCTGCAAATGAGGCCCGCTGCCGTGAAATAAATATCTAAAAAAAGAAAAGAAAACCAGGGTCTGCAACCTGATCAAATAACCTTGCACAGTCACCAGAATTCAGAAAGAGTTGGAAAAACCTGAGTGGCAGGAACAAAGATGAGTTAGAAGTGACTGCCTTAAGCACACCACCACCAGGGCTTCCCTGGGGGCTCAGCTGGTGAAGAATCTTCCTGCAGTGCAGGAGGCCCAGGTTCGATCCCTGGGTGGGGAAGATGTCTTGAGGAAGGGAATGGTTACCCACTCTAGGATTCTCGCCTGGAGGATTCCATGGACAGAGCAGCCTGGTGGGCTACAGTCCACAGGGTCCAAAAGAGTCGGACACGACTGAGCCACTTTTCACTTTCACCCGTTCTGGGGAGGCCACACGAAGGGTTTTCTGCACATGTCAGATGCTAAGCAAAGGCAATCTCTCCTTCAAACTCAGGAAATATACCTGCTTCCTGTCTCATTCTCAAAGGACAAACAACAGGAAACTCCTAGAGGGCTCCGTTCTCCTCCTGATTGGTGCCTTAAGCACTGAAGAGCCCACAGGAGCTACAGGTGAGTACCAGGAGAGACCACCCTGCGCTCACTCTCCAACGTTCAGAAGGCAGCACTTCCTGAAAGCTTACCTTGCTCATGGCCGTAAGGGCGGGGTCGCAGGCAGCATCCAGGTCCTGAACCAACAGCTGAATGCTGCTGGAGATGACACTGCAAGTCAAACACACCACTGTGGTCACGGCTTACAGAAGTGACTTGTGAATGACCCACTGACATAGCCCCTTGCCAAGGTTTAAGGCACCTGTGCAAAACCTAGCTTCACCATTTCATCAGAAAAACTCGAGTTTCTTTATTTCAAAAATGGAATGAATGACGAGGAGGAGCATCTTGGCTCCACCCTCCTTCTAGCTGTGTATCTGGTCTCACTCGAGTGTGTCCCAACTCGGTCAGGACACAAGATCCCGTGGCTCATCTCCCCTGCTGCTATGCCCAGAATCCCTCTTCATTTTTCTCAAAGTACACGCTTGCCTAAAATGTTTAAATCAGACCTTGAAGGGAAAAAAAGGTTGAGAGAAAAAGAGGAAATGATCCAAGAAGAGGATCTGGATTTTTCCTCAGTAAGTGGCCAATGAGAAAGCTGAAGCTTGTCTTTCCCCAATCTCGCTTAAAGACCACCACAAAACCCTGCCAGGTGGCACCAGGGCAAGAACTGATTCCAAAGTCTTTCATCTGAACTCCTTGGACAGACACCCTCCCACCCCAAATACATCCATGCCCTGCCCACTCCTCCACCCGCCTCCACAGCTAAAATCAGGTCGCTCACCCTTTACATTGAAACACTGGAGGTGAGGCTGGCCCTCTGTGGATTGCGGGGGGCAGACAGGAGGCCCTGGACCTGACCTTCCTGCAGGGATGTCTGAGGTGGGAAAGTTCTTCCCTGTTATCCTGGATTGTTGTTGTTATTTAGTCACCAAGTCGTGTCCAACTCTTTCGTGACCCCATGGACTGTAGCTCGCTAGGCTCCTCTGTCCAGGGGATTTTCCAGGCAAGAATACTGGAGTGAGTTGCCACTTCCTTCTCCAGGGGATCTTCCTGACCCAGGGATAGAACCCAAGTCTCCTGCATTGGCAGTCAGATTCTTTCACTGCTAAGTTACCAGAGAAGGCCATTATTATAGATACTGTAGCCATAAAAACCCTGTAAGCTAAGAATGACTACATGTGAGGAGGCAGGATATGGGTCAGTTGCATCAACTTCTCAGGCTCCTTAGTGGCTTGTGGAGAAGATAATCCTGATTCAACAGAAGGCTCTGGGAAGCTCTCAGGTTCTGTAGTGACCTAAGCTGATGTCCTGAGACATAGTGCTCTGGGCAGGGTAAGGGTAGAATCTCGAGCAGAGACTTGCAAGTACGCACGTGCTGAATGTGTCCATTTCTCCAGTCAGATTGATTCGTTCACTCAGACTCACGTCGACCTTCTCCTTGAGTTTCTCTTCCAGCTGATAGAGAGAGAGAGAAACCCACTTAGTGGTTATCGGAAGGAGCACCGTAGTAAGACTACTTCACATTTACCGAGTGTGATGATTCAGGTACCATTCTGGGCACTTTTCGTGTATGGGCTCACTTAATTCTCACGGCCCTGTGAAGAAGACTCTATTATGATCCTCACTTGATAGATGAGAGTGTGGAGGCATGGCCTACCCAGGTCAGTGAGTGGGAGGGGAGGGAACTGAATCTCCTCCAGAGCCTGTGCTCTCTGGCCCCGTGCTATATTTGGTTCTCATGACACACTGACTAATTAATTAATTTGTTTTTAAAAGTTGTTTATTTCATTTTTATTTTTGGCTGAGCTGGGTCTTCATTGTTTTGCGCGGACTTTCTCTAGCTGCAGCAAGCAGTGGCATCTTGTTGCAGAGCACAGGCTCTAGGCACACAGGCTTCCGTAGCTGGGGCTCACAGGCTTAAGTTGCCCCTTGACATGTGGAATCTCCCCAGACCAGGGATGGAACTCATGTCTCCTGCATTGGCAGGCAGACTGTTATCTACTGCACCATCGGAGAAGTCCTAATCAAATTTAATTTTAAAAAGACCCCCATTTTTAGATTACTCCCTGCCCTGTGAATTGCAGGCTCACCCACTAACATTGGAAGCCTCTGGGGGTAGGTGGCAATAAAATCAAAAGTCTTCCCTGAGCGCTGGGATGGATCATTCCCCCACCATATTAAAGTGTTGGGGATACTGAGGTTAACAAAAGGAACATGGTCTCTGCCTTCATCAGCCTACAGCCGAGTGGAGGGAAACTGGCTGAGCTCCCAGCCGTCTCAAAGAAAAATACAACTGACTGGGAATTGTAAATATCTCAAAACACCCCAGGAATCGCTTCACTGAGCAGCCCCAAACCCATTTATCANAGCCTACAGCCGAGTGGAGGGAAACTGGCTGAGCTCCCAGCCGTCTCAAAGAAAAATACAACTGACTGGGAATTGTAAATATCTCAAAACACCCCAGGAATCGCTTCACTGAGCAGCCCCAAACCCATTTATCACAGAAACTCTATGAATAACGAATGTTTTGTCTTAAATTAAAAAATACCTCTTAGGAGTGGATAAATTAATGTAACTTTTTGGGAGGGCAATTTATTTAAAAAGCAAACATTTAAGTATACACTCTCTTTCGGCCAGCAATTTTGCATCTAGAAAGATATTTCAATGACTGATGAGAACAAGGTACAGAGATGTACAGGAGTTCTTTGCAGTGGCCTTGAATTCAATTGATATTTACTGACAGCCTATTCTGTTCCAGGATTCCCTGATGGCTCAGATGGTAAAGAAACTGCCTGCAATGCAGAAGACATAGGTTCGATCCCTGGGTTGGCAAGACCCCTTGGCGAAGAGAATGGCAACACACTCCAGTATTCTTGCCTGGAAAATTCCATGGACAGAGGAGCCTTGTGGGCTACAGTCCATGGGGTCTCAAAGAGTCAGACATGACTGAGTGACTAATCTATTCTGTACCAGGCTCTGTCATGATGTAGTTTGTGAACAAAAACAGATAAGATCCTCTTCTCAAAAGCTCACATTCTAGTGTTGTTTGTATTATTGAAAAACTAGAAACAATCTGCGCATTTTGTAAGGGACTGAGGAGACAAATCATGGCGCAGGCTCACAATGGCTTCAACCCATCAGCTGCCTATTCCCATTACATGTGTTTCTTTCCTAGAACTTCCCACAAAATTTCCTTACTTGAAAATAAAACCCAACTATCCCAGCTTCTAATTATGATTTGGGTTCTCTCTACCTCTCTGGCCCACATCTTGTTCTCCCTACCCTTGCCTGCTCGGCTTCAATTATAGTGAACACTTAAGGTTCTGGAACACACTAGGGTCTTTTCCTTCTCAGGGCCTTTACACTTCCTGCTTCCTCTCCCTCTCCCTGCTCATCCCACCAAGCCAGCTCCCTTGTTTTGCCACTCCCCAGTGCCCAGCCCTTCCAGGCAACCTCACTCCAACACTCAGGTCTCCGCTCCATTATCACCTCCTCTGGGAGGCCCTCCTTGACTACTCTACCTCGGTAGGCAATCTCTATTAGCACTGCAACATCTGTTTCTTTCCTAGAACTTCCCACAAAACTTCCTTACTTATATTATCTGGCTCTTCTATTAGTCCTAAGTTCCATGGTAAAAAATTTGTCTACTCTGTTCACCACTGTGAATTATGGTGCCTGGGGCCCTGGTAAGTGCTTCATAAAGAGCTCTTGAAGGAATGAATGGCACACTTATGCAGCTGTTAAGAGTAAATGTGCTACAATTAATGAACTGATATCGACACATCATTGGCACTGTAGTTTAAGTATTATTTTTCAATTCTTTATTGCTTGGATTCTCAAGTCTCTTTGGTTTATCCCTTCATTTCCTTTTGCATCCTCCCAACTCCAATCCTCTGTGTTTTTTCTTAAGGAAACTGGGTTGTTTGCCTTGTAGCTTTTCTCATGGTATGATTTTACTGATTGTATCCACAAGGTACTAACTGGCAAGTTCTTCTGTCCCCTGTATTTCCTGTAAACTGTAGCTTGATCAGATACAGATTTTACTTATTATTTATTTCTGGATGTGCTGAGTCTTTGTTGCTGAGCAGGCTTTTCTCTAGTTGTGGTGCCCGGGCTTCTCATTATAGTGGAGCCCGGATTCCAGGGCACGCGGGCGCAGTAGTTGCCATTTCTGGGCTCTACACGGCTCAATAGAGCACAGCTCAATGTGGCACATGGGCTGAGTTGCTCCATGGCATGTGGGATCTTTCTGGACCAGGGATTGAACCCGTGTCTCCTGCATTGGCAGATGGATTCTCTACCATTGAACCACCAGGGATGCCCCAGATTTTTTTTTTTTAAGAAAACCCCTTCATGGAAAATCCGTGGTGGTACAGTGGTTAGAACTCAGAGCTTTTACTGCCGTGGCCTGGGTTCAATCCCTGGTCAAGGAACTAAGATCCTATAAGCCACATGGCACAGTTAAAAGTCAGACAGAAAGAAAACTCCTTCATGACGACACTGTGTACTTCCATCAAGAGATACCTGATGTTTGCTTTTCTCTCTTTTTGTAAAGTCAGCAACCACTGACGGTCAATGCTAGATCCATTATTCCATTAAGGGGATATAAAATAATGCTATTCGAATTCTATCTTTTCTTCTTCATTCATTTGCTGAAAATCCACTATAAAGATACACTACCCATTGTCAGTGATTTGGTTATCCTGAGCTACAAGTCAGATAGGTAAAGCAGGTTAAGAACGTTCCCTCTCTTTGCTAATATTCAATTCATATCAGTGATTTCTTAGTATCTTCCAATGTGGTAACTGAATTTTAAAAAATATCATTGTAACCAAATGGATTTAAACCTATTTGATGTTTTCCATCCACTGTAGCTAATATTCTCAGTGATACTTACATGCCTCATCTTTGACCAGCAGAGCTGGCTCCTATAATCAGTTTCCTGGGGCTGCCATAATAAATTACTACAAACTTGGTAGCTTAAAACAGGAAGGTATCCTCTCACAGAATCTGGAGGCCAAAAGCCCAAAGGTAAGGGGCTGGCAGGGCTGGTTCCTCCTGGGGGCTCTGAAGTAGCACTCTCTCATGTCTGTCCTCTCTCTGCTGGTGGTGGCTGGCAACCTTTGGTGCTCCCTGGTTTACAGATGCTTCCTCCCAGTCTCTGCCTCCCTCATGTGGTATGTCTTAGTGTGTTAAGTCTCCCTCTCCTATCTAAAGGGCTCCCCTCATAGGTCAGTTGGTAAAGAATCCACCTGCAATGCAGGAGACCCCAGTTCGGTTCCTGGGTCGGGAAGATCTGCTGGAAGAGGGATAGGCTACCCACTCCAGTATTCTTGGGCTTCTCTTGTGGCTCAGCTGGTAAAGAATCCACCTGCAATGCAGGAGACCTGGGTTCGATCCCTGGGTTGGGAAGATCCCCTGGAAAAGGGAAAGGCTACCCACTCCAGTATTCTGGCCTGGAGAATTCCATGGACTGTATAGTCCATGGGGTCGGAAAGAGTCAGACACGACTGAGCGACTTTCGCTTTTCACTTTCTCCTTTCTAAGGACGCTGGTCATTGGATTTAGGGCTCACCCTAAATGCAAGACTATCTCATTTGAGATTCTGACTTAATTACACCTTCAAAGACTCTATTCCCAAATTAGGTCACATTTACAGGCACCAGGGCTTAGGACCTGGACATATCGTTTTGTACCATAAAACCCACTACAGCTCCTGAGTCCTTTTTATATGACTCTCATAGTCTTGCTTTTTGTATGATCTGATGTTCCAGGTTTATCTTGTACATTTCCTCAGACCTGGAATTTAGTCATTTCTCTAGGAATGACTGGTTCCCTTCAGTGAAAAATGGTACTGAGAGAGCACAATATAGGTGCCAAAAATGTATTTACTTTTATAATCAGTAAAAATAATTTTCTCTAACAAAAAACTGGCTACATCTATCATTGAGTCATCAGAATGGGCTCTGATCTACTAATACGTCTAGAACTTCTAAGGATCGCCTTTAAAAAAATAATGCAAACCATATTTAGATGTTCTTTGTAGGATTACTCATAAAAGCAAAAACTGGAAATAGTATAAACAATTATCAGGGATACTGTTAAATAATTTATGGTATAGCCCCTTATTGGACTATTATGTAACCACAACAATGATGGCAAGAAAGACGTCATAGCAACAGGAGAAATGCTAACACTGTGATGTTAAAAACTGTGAAAGTGAATTAAGTTAATTATAGAACATATGAAACTATGTTTATGGAAAAGCACAGAAAGAAAGGCTCCAAACTGCTAATATGATTATTGAGGGTGATGGGATTGAGAGTCATTGATTGCATAGTTCTTTTTGGTACCACGGTTATTTTACTTTTAAAATACCCTATTTATATGTGTGTGTTTTTCTCTTTCTGCACACACACAAAGATTGGTTAAAATCGTGCTTCTTCATCAAAGAACTCTGGGCCCTGCCTTGGAGGTCCTCATTGATACTGTTGTCCTGCCCTGGAAGTTCTGACACTAAACAGGTGGCTGTCTCTGGCTCCAAGGCCAAACCCTTACAGGTTATTCCCCGTGTAACTCAGTGTGACCATGTCCCCAAACAGGACATACTACTGCCCCCGCCTCTGGCTGGCTTAACCTTAACTGTGAAGTTCTAGGGGGACCCTTCTTCTCTGGCCTCCTGTACTCTTGCTCTGGCTCACATGTGCTCCGAGCTATAACTGTCTGAACCGTAAGCCATGCCTGCCTTCCTATGATCTAGGCATGCAGAAATAAGAAATCCCAAAAGGGAGGAAGAATGGAACCTTCTCCAGTTATTTTCTTTCTCTTGACCTTAGGTGAATTCCAGAGCCAACGTGGAAAGGAATTTCTAATCCCACGTTGAAGGCTGAATGGAAAATTCTTCTGGGTCTTCCTTCTGCTAATGAGAGCCCCAGCAGGGGCATCACCCTTGCCTGCTTCCTGGTTCCTGAACGTCAGCATCCAAAACAATGGTTATTTGTTTCAGAATAGAGAATGCTCCATAAATTTCAGGAGACACATAAGAGCCCAGAGGGTTTTTGCTGAGCCTGGTAACCCTCCTGAGAACAAAACCAGTGGTTGTGACTCAGCACCATCAAGTCTGGGGCCTAGCACCACTACCCTTATTACTGCTTTTCACGTATGGGAGACAAGGCTACCGACCTACTTTCAAGAGGGCACATCATGCCCTCGGAGTGGCTTACACAGCTCCAGGGAGGAGGCCGGTCAGCCTCGCCCAGCCTCCTTTTAACGTGGTCCTTCTGCGCAGTGGCTGCTGGAGCAGTCTTCCGGCTGGACCTCGAGTTGTTTCCTGGGGGAGGCCAGCGGGTCTGCCCGAGGTTGTGTGGTCTTCTACCTGAGCTTGGTGGCCCAGACAGCTCAGGAAGAGGAGGTGGCACGTGGGTGGCCGGGGTGGCTCACCTGCTGGGTGGTGGCCAGGCAGTACTCTGCAGTGCTCAGGATGCTGCAGATGAGGCAGAGCTCCTCCAGGGTGAACTTGGCTGCCTCGGAGCCCTCCTTTTCCTTGAGCAGGCTGCTGATGGTCAGCCCGCTGCTGCTGCTTGTGGTTCTGAGGAAAAGCAACAGGAACTAGTCAGGCTGGGACTTCTCCCTGGCTCCCTGACCTGGAAACAGCACATCTTAAGAAAAAGAAAAGGGGGAAGGAAAGGCTGGACGTGACCCAAACAAATCCACACACAATGAGGCCCTTCCGAGTGACCTGACCTTGACGGTCATGTGTTTAAACTCTGTGACCATCAGAAATAGGAAGAGAAAATCCCAACAGTGAGCCAGTTGTCAGTCATATTAACTACGATGACGCTCAGGCTCAGAGAGAAGGCTGCTGAGCGGCTTCTTTGCTTAGCCTGGAATTTCCTGATCTGCACAGCTCATTCAGGATCACCCAGAGCACAAGAGCTGGTTCCCCAGTTGTTTTTCTCAGTTAAGAAAATTCTGTCTGGGAATCTGTGCTTGTGGAGGGGTTCAAGAGTGAAGGTTAACACACGGCTCCCGGCCAAAGTCCTGACTGCCTCAAGAAACACAAAAGCATCTCATCTCTTCCTATTGATCTAATCATATCATCACAATATAGGAAAATGCAGCTTTTAAAATAACTTCCTGTAGTTATAAAATTTAAACCGTGAGATCCTACTTTTTTTTTGGCCATACTGTGTGGCACGCAGGATATCTTAGTTCCCTCACCAGGGGTCAAACCTGCACCCCTTGCAGTAGAAGTACGTAGTCTTAACCCCTGGACCACCAGACAAGTCCAATATTCCACTTTTAAGATAAATAGAATTCAATGACACTTACCTAAAAAAAAAAGGAGAGATTTTTTCCCTTCAAAAAAAATCCTAAACTTGCCAGTCTAATTTGGTAATTAAAGATTTGAGAACATCTTAATTTTTAGTACCTCTAAGGGTATAAGGACATGGCCCTCTCTTCCACTGTGAGTTAGGAGCAACTGTATAACCATTTTGGAAGTATATTTCAGGAGCTTAGAAAAAAATCTTTAGACTGTTGACCCAGTAGTTCTACCTCTGTTCAAGGATGCTTTTCTGAGTGTTATTTGAAATATGAAAATAGTGAACCCAATGTAAATGGTCAATTAAGAGAATGGTCAAAAAAAAAAAATCTCAGAAGTTAACTCAGGGTCTTCTGCATGTGGGAACATCATGGCATCACGATGTTCACGATGTTAAAAAAGGGTCTTGACTGGAACTTCCCTGGTGGTCCAGTGGCTAAGATTCTGCACTTCCAAGGCAGGGGGCCCAGATTCGCTCCCTGGTCAGGGAACTAGACTCTGCAGGCTGCAGCTAAGAACCGTGCTGTGCTGACTGTTTTCTGCTCCTCTCTTCCGTGTGGGAGACTGACTTCCACAGACGCATCTCCCAGGCTCCCCGGCCCTCTGGTCTCCTGTTGGTTTCTGCCAACAGCCACGGCCGCAGCAAGTCAGAGAGGTTGAGCAGAGAGGAGTCTGAGTGACTCCCTGCTCCCTCTGCTTCAGCATGGTCCTGGCAGTGGCCACCTTTGACCACAGTTTCGTGGGGCAGCCCTTTGCCGATGAATTTTAAGGTAGAACAGTTACCCAAGTGTTTGGATGCTTCAGAGTCCTCCGCTGGTTCCTTTCACCTGCCCCTACGGCTCTAAACAGTCGCTTTACTGCCAATATACCCCAGCCAAGTACCATTTGTTTCCTGCTGTGACACTGACTAATACCCATGGAAAAATGCACACAGCATGAGGTTAAGTGAAAGCAGCAGGGTACAAGCCTAACTATAAGCACTGCAGTCCCAATTCTGTCAAACAAATAAACAAAAGCACACAGTTGCACACACGACATATATAAAGAGAGAACAGAAAAATGTATGCTGAAAAGTTCAATTTGTCTTCTCTGGGTGGTGGTCTTTTTTTTTTTTTTTTAATCTTCATCCTTGTGCCTTTCTGTGTTTTCCAAACTATAACAAACTTTCNATATATAAAGAGAGAACAGAAAAATGTATGCTGAAAAGTTCAATTTGTCTTCTCTGGGTGGTGGTCTTTTTTTTTTTTTTTTTAATCTTCATCCTTGTGCCTTTCTGTGTTTTCCAAACTATAACAAACTTACATTATTTTGAAAATCAGGATACCAGTTATTAAAAATTTAAAAAGAATGTTAATCATATTCAAAGAAATCCTCATTGGTGAAACATTACCTGTTACTTTAAATGTCTTGCAGAGCCTAGGGCTTTTCTTTCCTCCTAATAATGTAAAACTCCTCTATATGACACATTTTAGTGACCATGACAGAAGCTGGTTCCAGAACTGCTGAATTTAGCTATGGGGAAGATTTATAATTACTAAATTCTGAAGCATTGCTTTAGATCATATTCTCTTATAATAGAAATTACTATATATCCCAAGTATCTCTAAAATTCTAGTTGAACGATCCATTTTATTTCAACTGGTAAGAAATATGGGCTTCCCAGGTGGCATTAGTCATAAAGAATCCACCTGCCAATGTAGGAGATTCCAGAGACATTGAGTTTGACCCCTGGGTCAGGAAGATCCCCTGGAGGAAGAAATGGCAACCCACTCCAGTGTCCTTGCCTGGGAAATTCCATGAACAGAGGAGACTGGGGTCTTGCCTGGGAAATCCCATGCACAGTCCATGGGGGTCTCAAAGAGTTGGACACTACTGAGCAACTGTAGTTGCTCACACACAATAAAAAATATAACGATGTTTTAGTGCCCCAGAATAATACAGACGAGTCACTATAACTAGGAGCTGCTATACAATGACCTCCCCACAAACCCCCCAACACTTTTAAATATTAGGCTCCATCTAAGACAGCAGGATGTCATTAAGAGAGACTCTGGCCTCAATGAAACTGCCCTTACTATTCGAAAGCCATCTCTACCATCAGTCCACATTTTTTTTCGCCAAGTACCTATCCCTGAACCACTGAATCCACGTGAACTAAATCCATCTATAATGGGGTTGACACTCTGGAGTCCACCATGCTAGGATGTGACCTATGCTGGTGGCCAGAGCGGGCATTTCCTATGACGGTCCTGATTGGCTAGGGGATCCCATTCGAGAGGAAACCATCTCAGACCCTTAGAAACTCCATCAGGGGATTTTCCTGATATTCTTAGCAGTTCAGTAAACAACTTCAGAATGGATTTTCTCAGATTTCCATATTTAGGTATATTCAGAAGCTTACTTCACCACTCACACCAGGAAGAATGGGAACTCACTTGGGCAGGTTGCCAGAGAGGATTTTCCAGGCGTACTCACGGAGGTACTTCTGGAAAATAGTGGTCAGGGCGATCATGGGCTCCCCGGTACTGAGCTGCGAGCACTGCACCATGCACTTCTTGTAGTAGACGAAGAGGTCGGCGCAGCTGGGGAGCACGGCACCCCCTTCGTCCGTGTTGGGCTTAGGTGGGCCCTGCGTCTTAAAATCGGCCACAAACCGATCTATCAGCTCTCCAAGATTTCTAGGAGGAAGAAAATGTGAAATGTTGTTTTAGTTCAACAAGGAGAAAGCAGTTGTGCTTGACTGCCACCAGGAAATCATTCCTCATGCTTGTTACATTGAAAACTGGACCCATTTTAGTAAATCAAAGACAAATATTATATGATATCACTTATATTCAGAAATGAATCTGTTCACAGAAACAGAAACAGACTCACAAACAGAAAACAAATGTATGATTATCAAAGGGGAAAAAGGGGGTGGGGAAAAATTAGGAGCACGGGATTAACATACACACTACTGTATATAAAATAGACAATTAGCGAGGATTTACTGTATAACACAGGGAACACATTCTGTATCTTATAATAACCTATATAGGAAAAGAATCAACCTATATAGTTGAATCACTTTGTTGTATACCTGAAATTAACACAATAATGTGAATCAACTATATGTCAATAAAAACAATTAATTTAAAACATTAAAAAAACTGGACCCATTTTTATCAGTACCATCAACCAACCACCCCCGCCCAACACACACATAATAACATCGATGGCAAAATTTGGCATTTGTCTGCTGCTTTACACTTTTCAAGGCATTCCATGGTCACATTTGATCCCAAATCCCTGGAGGAAAGAAAAGGTATTACTGGACCCTCTAAGAGATGACAAAATGAAGGCCTGGAAAGTTGGTCACATAATTCAGTGGCAAAGCTGAGCCTAGAATCTACTGCTTAGCTGTGTGCCCTGGTCCTAGTACCACGTTAGTACCAGCTTCTCTTACCAGAAGTGAAACCCTACACCATGACAGTCATCATTTTCTAAACACTTATGCTGCACAGCTCTTTGTAAGCATCACTTCATTGAACTTCACTTATCATCACAAATAACCTTATGACCTAGGGACTAACACTAACCTCCTTTTTACAAAGCAAGGAACAGAAAAGGACCTTGTCCAGAGTCATACAGCCAGACAGTGGGGGAGCCAGGATTAAAAACCAAGCAGCCTGCCTCCAAACCTCACGGTTTTTACCCACTCTACCCTGTGCGTGCATGCATCGCTTCAGTTGTGTCTGACTCTTTGTGAGCCTAGACTGTAGCCTGCCAGGCTCGTCTGTCCATGGGATTCTCCAGGCGAGAATACTAGAGTGGGCTGCCACGCCCTCAGGGGATCTTCCCTACCCAGGGATCGAACCCATGTCTCTCACATCTCCTACACTGGCAGGCAGGTTCTTTACCACTAGTGCCACCTGGGAAGCCCTCCACTCTACCCTGATGCAGCTGCTGCTAAGTTACTTCAGTCGTGTCTGACTCTGTGCGATCCCATAGATGGCAGCCCACCAGGCTCCACCGTCCCTGGGATTCTCCCAGCAAGAACACTGGAGTGGGTTGCCATTTCCTTCTCCAGTGCATGAAAGTGAAAATTGAACGTGAAGTAGCATCTGACTCCTTGCGACCCATGGACTGCAGCCTACCAGGCTCCTCTGTCCATGGGATTTTCCAGGCAAGAGTACTGGAGTGGGTTGCCATTGTCACTCTACCCTACTACTCTTCAAACACAAAAGGTATAATGTCAGCAAATACTTAGACATCATTAACCTAAAGGTGGGCTTCCTAGGTAGCTCAATGATAAAGAATCCACCAGCCAACCAGGAGACGTGGGTTCGATTTCTGATCCGGGAAGTTCCCCTGGAGAAGGAAATGGCAACCCATTCCAGTATCCTTGCTTGGGAAATCCCATGGACAAAGGACTGTGGCAGGCTACAGTCCAGGGGGTTGCAAAGAGTCGGATATAATTTAGCAACTGAAAAATAACAATAACCTAAAGATTCCCAGCAGATAGATACCTAAACAAAGAGGAACTGTAATGAAATATTCTTTACAAAAAAAAAAAATGCTTTCTTTCTCCTTTAATGTAGTTTATTCTTACAACTTCTGGAATTAAAGGTGCAAGAAATTCTGAGAGGAGAGAAACTATTGAGCAGCTCCAGGCTTGTCCCAGGTCACGGTGGTGATGATGGTTTTAATTTTCACCCACTTCCCATTCGAACGTCACTGAGTTTGCCTCGGTCATGTTGAGTCATCACTGTTCACATCCCACAGGGCTGTATTAATTGGTCCCTGCATAGTTGTGCTGTATGAAACATGGGGAAGGGGAGGGTGTTCCCACCGCCCTGACATTCTGCATCTTTTTAGGTTACTGTCTGAGGCTACAGGAAACCAGCTGTGCTTTTTACATGTATTTATATAACCGTCAGGAAGAAAAAGACAAGAACCACATGCAGTGTCAATTAGCACAAAGAGGGGAAGATTGACACTTTACCCAAAAGCTTTTGCTACTAAGAGCTTATGACACCCAGACACAGTCACTCTGCCCTCAAAGGACTTCAGGCCTAGGCTGGTGCACTGTGACGGTGGCGATGGTCGGCAAGCCGAGGAGAAGCCTGACCTTGGAAAGCTCCAGGGTGACCATCCCCCTTCCTCACACCCTCTTCTTGCCTCACCTTTCCATTTAATCTCCCACTTCTCCTCCATGGTGTCCCCATGCTTCAGCTAGACTCCCCTCAGCTGCCCCCTCAACTCCATCTCTAGATCCTATCTCTGCGCCTTTGCCTGGATGCCTTCCTTGGTGTCTCTCCCGTCGCCCTCTGTTCACTGCCCTCCTAGCTCAGCTCAGGGGGCACCCAGACAACCCCTACTCACGCCCATCCTCTATATAATAGCAATTTCTGGCATCTGTAATGCTGACACTTAAAAAAAAAAATACACTACTATACAGTGTGAGGATGTCACTTATTCTGGAAACATGCTGACCTCCCATCCTGAGCCTGCAGTGGGCAATGCTCATCAGGAATGGCTGTCTTTCTCACTGATCTCCCGGGTAAATTCAGATCCTTCCTGAGATAGTCCTGTAGCCAGTCCCTTCTTAGAAGGTGAAGTTGGCACAAAAGGTGAAAGCTACTTGCTCTACAGTGGGAGAATCTTTTTCTCTGTGTCAAGCATGCTATTGCAAGATTCTTGAGAGCAGGGATAAGGTCTCTTTTTACTTCTGCTCCTCCCAAAATGAATCTCCAAATTATGTTGGTGCCCAACCTCCACATCTTGTCCCTAAACGGTGGGAATGGAAGGGCGAGGTGGGGGCGGGGCTGCTGCACAGAGGAGCGGCAGGAACAGCAGCCAAGGCTTCCACTAGAGTCCTTCTATGAGAGACTCTAACCTCTGGGTCCATGGTACCTACCAAAACAGGGGCCAGAGCTCTGAAGCATTTTTACTTGACCCTCTCATCTAATTCCCCTGGAAGCTGAAGCCAGGATACTTCCTCACCTACCTCCTATTTCAGAGTCAAGCTGATGAGTAAGACTGTAAATCAATTATGATCATAGAACAGAGACAAAAATTTCCTCATAAACAAAGCTCTGACAATCTTCCACATTTTGCAGGATGCACACTGGGTTACTTTGGACACTGTTCCCTGGTGTGAATGAGAAATAAACCAGTCAGAATATCCCACCTCTCTCTTTCACCTAACACTCTTCATCAGCATGCTGCTATGCCACACGAGACACTGGAAAATGAGCAATCAAGCAGCTTCACAGAAGAGGAAGAGTCACCTGGATGGGAAGGGCAAGGTGCATGAGCTGGCACAGAGGGTCCAAACCAATCAAAAACGAACGGAGCACTTAGTATGTGCAAAGTGATGTGGGCTGTATCAGATAAAAATGAATTCACCCTAAAAAAAAAAAAAACTACCATTTCTTCCAGACAACAAATGCTACCCTGAGTTTCGGCATGACGTTATAGGAAAAGCTACTAGAGAAAGGGACATGCGTATGCTGACCTGTTGAACAGAATTGCAGACTTGCCCTTTATGCCCTAAAGCAATCACAATCAAATAAACATTTATAAAGGGTTAAGTCCTGCTTATGGTGGTATGAGGATAAAGAGAGAGTGTCCTATTAGGGGAGACAGGACCTTCATGCTTATAATCTTAAGATCTCAAGATGCCAATAAATTGCTAGTTTTGCAGTACAGACACTATAAACAATTTGTTTTAGACAAAGAAAATATGAGAGGAAACTAGACAGAAAATTCCACAGCAGATTCAGGCAAAAGAATAAAGGCTTAGAGTCAGAAGTATAAAGGACTTCCCTGGTGGTCCAGTAGCTGCATGCTCCCAATGCAGGAGGCCCAGGTTCAATTCTAGTACACATCCCCCAGAAAAATTTCTTAAAAAAAAAAAAAAAAAAAAGTACAGAATACGATGTGAGAGGCAGAGGATGGGAAGAATGAGCGGGATGGCCAAGGCAGAAGATGCCTGCAGCTAGTTTCATACACATCTGAATTCCCACAGCAAACTGGTGTCACACCTTTTATCCCTCCACGCTGTGTTCCAAAATGGTTTTTTGGTTTCTCTCTTACCCTGGGCTGTAAGCCTATAAACTAGGTACCTTGCTGCATGCATTATAAATACAATCTCATTTAATCCTCATAGCAGCCCTGATCAGAAGGCATTAATACCCACATTTTAAAAATGAAAAAACTGATGCTGAGAAAAATAATATAACTTGCCCTAGGTTACAGAATTTATCGGGGCTAGATTTTGAACTGGGGCCTGACTCCGAAGCCAAGCTCTATCAACTACCCGAGGCTTTGATTTCAAATCTCAGAAGTGCTTTACAGACCCGTGGTGTCACAATGACTGCTCAGATTCACTTTCTCTCCAGCTTAAAGAAAGACATCATGGGTGTGGATGGGGTCTTTTGCCTTCTTCCCTGTAACTTGACCTTTTAACCTAAGAACTGTATAAAGCATTTCAGGGGAGCCATGTGAAATACTGCTGGGAGTGCCACTGATATGAAAAACCCCCTGGGAACAAAGACTACTTCAGAGCGATGGCAATAGAGGGAAAGATGAAAACACAGAGAGAAAAACCACACTGCAGACCAGGCTTAGGCATGGATGACCGAGGCTGCTTTTCCTGGTGAACCTGCAGGCAGCATTCACAGAAATGGTATTTTAATTGCAAAGTACAGGAGAGATGGCTCCAGAAGAGGAAGATGGTAGTCAGAAAAAGTGGGCGAGAGGATGAGTGTGGGCAAAGCAGCTTAAGATCCCAGGAAGTTAGAGAACTCATTCATCCAAGGGTACATGCAAGCTTCCCAGGTGGCGCTAGAGGTAAAGAACCTGCCTGCCAGTGCAAGAGACAGCAAGAGACGTGGGTTCCATCCTTGGGTCAGGAAGATCCCCTGGGAGAGGGCACAGCAACCCACTCCCGTATTCTTGCCTGGAGAAACCTATGGACAGAGGAGCATGGTGAACTACAGTCCACAGGATCACAAAGAGTCAGATATGACTGAAGCGATTAAGCACACATACACCCACTCCTTTTGACTGGGGCAGGAGGGATGGCTCTGGTGTGGTCAGTGGGGTTGGAGAGCCCCAACCCCAGATAACCCAATGGAGCAGATAAATAACGACATGGAGGATACTGGGAATAAGTTTCTCATGGCTGTAGAGAGTAGTTACAGACATGGGAACAGGGAGATTCCAATAACCCCTGTGGTGTTAGGTTAGAACTGGAGTTACTGGCATAGACTGATGGGTTTAAATATATAAATGGGTATAAAAGGATAAAAATATACACAGATATACACATACATGTATTTCTCAGCTCTCTCAGCGTGGAGGGCCTAGAAGCACGGTACTCAAGCAGTAATGAACAGACCCGATGACCAGTACTTAATTTCTAAACATCTCCCGCCAAGGGAACAAGGGATCCTGGAAAAATGGATGATTCCAGGGCTGGGTTAGGAAAGTACAAGATGAGCCTGGTGTATTTTGCTGTGCCAGAAAGAAAGTGCTCAAAAAACACTAGGGGCATACAAAAAGGGTGGAAAACCAGCTGGAAGGGGCCAAGTCAAGGACGATTTGACCATTAAAACAAATGATGGATCCTGGAAGAGAAGAAGCTCATTAGTGGAAAAACTGGTAAATCCAAATAAGACCTGGAGTTAAGTGACTAGTACTGTATCAGTGTTAACCAGCTGGTTTTGATGATAACTATACTATAGTTATATAAGATGAGAACATGGAGTTTACGAGAGGGAATATGGAATATCTGCACTATTTCTGAAAATTTTTTAGGTCTAAATTTATTCCAACATAAAGTTAAAAGATAAAAAGATAGTAATGGCTATAAACCCACTGAATAAAACAGGAATCCACATGTCCATGCTGATAAATAAATGGAGAAAAGATAAAGCTGTTTCTTAAAACATAAGAAATGCAGAAGAAATGATGGGATTAGAAAAATAATTACTTGGCAACTCTCTTAGTAATAAAGGATTCAGACAAATGTCATTAACAAATGGTAAAATAAGTAAGGAAAAAATGAGAAAAAAGATATTTATGTGGGTTCAAGGTTAAGTAATTAACACTTATTAAATACTTATTCCTAGAGGAGCTACCCTGCGTCCGAGGTCAGTGGTGGCCGGAAGGAGACACCCAATGTCCGAGGCCAGGGGCAGCCAGAAGTCAAGAACACCTGGAGTAACAGGCAAATTTGGCTTTGGAATGCAGAATGAAGCAGGGCAAAGACTAATAGAGTTNGAATCCCTTAGAAGAAATAGAGTAGACATCATAGTCAACAAAAGAGTCTGAAATGCAGTACTTGGATGCAATCTCAAAAATGACAGAATGATGTTTGTTTGTTTCCAAGGCAAACCATTTGATGTCATGGTAATCCAAGTCTATGCCCTGACCATTAATGCTGAAGAAGCTGAAGTTGAATAGTTCTATGAAGACCTACAAGACATTCCAGAACTAACACCCAAGAAAGATGTCCTTTTCATTACAGGGGACTGGAATGCAAAAGTAGGAAGTCAAGAAATACCTGGAGTAACAGGCAAATTTGGCCTTGGAATGCAGAATGAAGCAGGGCAAAGACTAATAGAGTTTTGCCAAGAAAATGCACTGGTCATAGTAAACACCCTCTTCCAACAACACAAGAGAAGACTACACATGGACATCACCAGATGGTCAACACCGAAGTCATATTGATTCTCTTCTTTACAGCCAAACATGGAGAAGATCTATACAGTCAGCAAAAACAAGACTGGGAGCTGACTGTGGCTCAGATCATGAACTCTTTATTGCCAAATTCACACTGATATTGAAAAAAGTGAAGAAAACCACTAGACCATTCAGGTATGACCTAAATCAAATCCCTTATGACTATACAGTGGAAGTGAGAAATAGATTTAAGGGCTAATATTGTAGATGATGTTTTATGCATTCTGATTTTCCCTTCTAAGTTCTCAGTCACACACCAGTTTTACATCTAAAATGGGATAATATTTTTCTTTTTACTATTTTTACAGCTTTAAATTCATAGACATTTTGGAGTCATTCAAATACAACTAGTATAGGGTGGGATTGGTATAGACTGCCTATGAAACTTCAAAACAATGACAACAAAATCAATTATCATGTAACGATTGTATGCACAGACGTTTATTCATTCATTCAGTAAGTATTTATTGAACATTTACTATGTGCCTGACACTCACTAGGCAGTAGAAGCACAAAGGCAGGTTAGAGGAAGTGAATTGTGCAGTCATTGAGCTTGTAGCTTCATAAACAGACAATTGTTTAAACAGTTATAGCTAAATGTAGTAGACACAGTAATATCAGATACCTAGTTAGAAATTTAGTGGAAAACAAACATGCACCACTTATATTTTATGTTTCCCGCATTCCTAGAAAGTTACTATAAGTAGAATCAGGTGTCTGTGTGGTTTGATGAAATGATTATACCAGGAATATTCATTTCAGGCTAATTAATAGGTCATAATGTATTTATATACTTAGTAATGACCTCTGAGAAAATCATTTTGCATTTTGGATATTTACCTCCATAAGAATGTTTCCTTTCCCCTTTACAGATGAAATTATATATTTGGACTTTCATAAGAGTGTGAAATTTTAGAAGGGCATGACAGTAAACTTTTGAAGCATTCTCTAATGCTTTTATTTTCTATTGATTCCACTAGACTCTATGCCATTAGGTATATATGAAATTGTCATATAAAGATGAGAAATCACCATAGAATCTTGAAATATATTAGTGTAGTCATGCACATAACATCAAAAAAGAGGAAAAGTTACTTTTGTAGAATATTTAATATTTCAATTGAAATTCTTCATTTAACAGCTTGCAATGCACAAGACCCCAACTTGATTCCTGGGTTGGGAAGATCCTCTGGAGAAGGGATAGGCTACCCTCTCCAGTACTCTTGGGCTTCCCTAGTGGCTCAACAAGTAAAGAAGCCACCTGCAATGTGGGAGACCTGGGTTCAATTCCTGGATTAAAAGATCCCCTGAAGAAGGGAAAAGCTACCTGCTCTAGTATTCTGGCCTGGAGAATTCCATGGTCTGTATAATCCATGGGGCCCCAAACAGACACAACTGAGTGACTCACTTTTACTTCATTTTCTATGTTTAACAGTTGAATGAATGTAATATCTCAAAAGTAACAGTAAAAGTAGACATTCCAATTCTGCTAGAATTTCTAAGAAAGAAAGAGATAATAAGTCATTTTTCACTGTGTCAATCATACCCTAGAAAGATAGTAAACATTTATAATCATGCCATCTAGGTAGGAAGATATATAGTCAGTATTCAGTACCATAAGATAAATAAATTCATTGTTATTTTAGGAAGTCGGGATATTTCATTTCCATTTAAAACTTTTGTCAAAGAAGTTGCAATTAATGCATTAATTCTACATTTAGTTTTTATCATGATGCATTTTTATGTGTGTAAATATGTGTAATATTATTCAGTCATAAAAAAAAAGAAGAGAATCCTGCCATTGTGACAACATGAACAGACCATAAGGGCCTATGTTAGCTGAAATAGGTCAGTGAAGGCAAATACTGCATGATCTCACTAATATGTGAAATCTAAATAAAAAAGGAAACTCACAGAAACAGAGAACAAGTTGATGGCTGCCAGAAATAGGAGGGAGGTAGGGGGTGAGGAAATCGGATAAAGGCAGTCAAAAGGTACAAGCTTCTAATTATGACAAGCAAGTTCTGGGAAAGAATGTACAGTGTACCAACTATAGTTAAAAATACTATATTGTATGCTTGGTTGCTAAAAGAGTAGATATTAAAAGTCCTCATCATGAGAACAAAATTAACTATATGAGGTGATGAATGTTAACTAAATTTATCTTAGTAATTATTTTGTAATACATAAAATTTCAAATTATTGTCGTGCACAGTTTTAAATGAATGCAATGTTGCATGTCAATTAAATCTCAATAAAGCTGGAAAAATAGTTATAGTTAGATATCTCCTCAGAGAAGGCAATTGCACCCCACTCCAGCACTCTTTCCTGGAAAATCCCATGGATGGAGGAGCCTGGTAGGCCATAGTCCTTGGGGTCGCTAGGAGTCAGACACGACTGAGNAGTTATAGTTAGATATCTCCTCAGAGAAGGCAATTGCACCCCACTCCAGCACTCTTTCCTGGAAAATCCCATGGATGGAGGAGCCTGGTAGGCCATAGTCCATGGGGTCACTAAGAGTCAGACACGACTGAGCGACTTCACTCTGACTTCTATGCATTGGAGAAGGAAATGGCAACCCACTCCAGCGTTCTTGCCTGGAGAATCCCAGGGAGGGGGGATCCTCATGGGCTGCTGTCTATGGGGTCGCACAGAGTCGGACATGACTGAAGTGACCTAGCAGCAGCAGCAGCAGCAGCAGCAGCAATCTCCTATCCAGCTTTTTAAAACCTATATGGCCTTCCTAGTTATTAAATTTTGAAAGAAGTTTTAAAAGCCTGAGAGGTTGTTTTGACAAAACAGACTTAGCATCAATATTTCCCCTTAAATAGGGTAATTAATTATTTAGAATCCATTAGATAAAGATTTAAATGTCCATTTTCTAGAAACTGATTCACCAGGCTTACTATGTCTGATTGGCAATTATATTTTCCTCTGTTTTTTGCATAATGCCATAGACTGAGAAATGAAAATATAGAAATAAAATAATCCTATAAACACCTCTTACTCCTGGAATATTTTTTTTTTAGTTTGAGATGTAAATGTTATAAAATTAGNATGTCTGATTGGCAATTATATTTTCCTCTGTTTTTTGCATAATGCCATAGACTGAGAGATGAAAATATAGAAATAAAATAATCCTATAAACACCTCTTACTCCTGGAATATTTTTTTTTTAGTTTGAGATGTAAATGTTATAAAATTAGAAATAATGCACAATAGTATTTTTGAAGACATATTTTAAAATGTTGTTTAACTTTATTTTGATGTGGACAATTTTTAAAATCTTTACTGACTTTAATATTATAATATTACTTCCTTNATTGGGGGCAGGAGGAAAAGGAGACAACAGAGGATGAGATGGCTGGATGGCATCACTGACTCGATGGACAGGAGTCTGAGTGAACTCCGGGAGTTGGTGATGGACAGGGAGGCCTGGCATGCTGCGATTCATGGGGTCGCAAAGAGTTGGACAGGACTGAGTGACTGAACTGAAATGAAATACTTATTAATTAACCTGGCTGATACCATCTAAACCAAGTAGTAAAAATGAGCAGCACAAGTAATGAGACATGTTGATGCTGTATGTCTCATGATAGGAGTCACTGAGAGAAACACGGTACCACTTCTGTATGAATCATGACTCACGAGTCTGCATCAGTCAGAACCAGACTGAGGGACATTCCACAAAGTAACTGGCCTGCACTCATCAAAAATTTTCAGGCTAAGATAAAAGTTATTCTTCTAGATGGAACCAAGAGTTGTGACAAATAAATGTAACCTGCAATCCTGGAATGGATTTGAGATCTATAAAAAACAGGATTGGGACAAATGGGGAAAGTGAATGGGGTCTATGGATTCAATTCAATTCTGTGTCAGCGCTACCTTCTTGATTTTAATGACTCCACTGCGGCTATGTGGGGCTGTCCAAGTGGCTCAGTAGAAAAGACCCGCCTGCCAATGCAGGAGACGTAGGTTTAATCCCTGGGTGGAGAAGATCCCCTGGAGAAGGGAATGGCAACCCACTCCAGTATTCTTGCCTGGAAAATTCCATGGACAGANATGTGGGGCTGTCCAAGTGGCTCAGTAGAAAAGACCCGCCTGCCAATGCAGGAGACGTAGGTTTAATCCCTGGGTGGAGAAGATCCCCTGGAGAAGGGAATGGCAACCCACTCCAGTATTCTTGCCTGGAAAATTCCATGGACAGAAGGGCCCGGTTGGCTACAGGCCATAGGGTCACAAAAGAGTTGGACATGACCTAAGACACTAAAAAACAAACAAACAAAAAACAACGTGTATATATACATGAGAATGTGTCTGTCTGTGAGTGTGTCTGCTCAGAGGTGGGAGGGACAGCTGTTAATGGAAGACTCTGGGTGAAGGATACACAGGAGCTCTGTGTACAATTCTTGGAACTCTTCTGAAAGTTAGAAGTTAATTCAAAACAAACAATAAGCAACGTCTGTTTACAGGAAACTCTAGGCTTGACCAAGCTAGAAGCGGAGGCAGGCTCTATTTCAACAAAAGCTATTACAGAGAACTCAGGAGAATGGGCACAAATGGAGTCACGAATAATTTCTCAGCCTGAAAATGTCACTGAATGGAGTGAAAAAAAAAAAGTGGTTATGGAGAGAAATCAAATGGGCAGAAATGGAGTCACTAATAATTTCTCAGCCTGAAAATGTCACTGAATAGAGTGAAGGAAAAGTGGTTATGGAGAGAAATTGCTTCTGCAAGAGTCAGCCAAAAAAAATGACTACATCTCCAAGAGGAGAAGAGATACAACTTCCTCCTTGGACATAAACAAAAACTGAGAAACCAGCTTAGGGCACGGAAGGACAGCTCGGCCCAGCCGGGTGAGAGGTGACTTCGGGACAGCCCCACTCCTGCCTCCTCCCTGGGCACCGGCTCCGCAGTCCTCCTGCTGGGCCCTGGGCTGGGGTAGGTGCTGCCAGGACTCTCCTCGGGCAGGGAGGGTGCTATGGAGATGAGAGTGGACCCCACGCCAGGCTCAACAGAGAGCTAGCAGCACCGACCAGGCCACCCAAGCACCCGAGAACCTGGAACAGGATCACCAGAAAGGCAGGGCAGACGCGGCTCCCGAGCCCTGTTTTCTTGTGCCAGGTGCCGACATGTCGTGTAGTATCACCCTCGCTGCTAATCCTGCCGGGGGCTTTATTCACTTGACTGTAGAGGGTGCAAGAGAGACTCGGAGAGGTGAGGACCAGAGCTGGAGGCCCGAGGGGCGGGTGCAGGGCCTGGATGCAAGCACAGGTCTGTCTGGCACCCAGGCCCATGCTCTTTCCACTACCTTGGGTTGGGTCTCTGTCCTCTGGGAGCCTGTGAATGGCCTCAGGTTTTCCTCCTTGCAGAGCTATGTCAGGAGTAGTGATTTGCCCCCAGTCAATGCCCACTTGAGTTTCTTCCCCAGTCTTAGGATTCTCTGACTTCAGGAAAGACTTGGAAGAACCTCTTGAAGCTGTACTCAAAATAGTGTGTGGGTTCACGTGGATTTTTTTTTTTTTTTTTGGCAAAGAGGCCTGTGGTTTGTGTTGGTTCTCAGAGGGGTCTATGTCTCGAGGGTAACAACCCACTGCTTTAGGCATTATTCTGTCTGATGCTCTCCTGTAACAGATGAGGAAATGGGTTTCTTGAACTTGATTTCCTGCTCCCAGCTTTTGCTGCTTATTCTGGAGCGAGAGCAGCCCAGCCTACGCAGTTTTCCTACGAGAAGCTTCCGCTACTGCCCTCGTGTTGTGGATGCGTCCCAGTAAAGCCAGGAGGCAGGCTGAAGGGCCAGCGCTGCATTTCTCAGAGAGAAATGGAGAGTCCCTGAGGAAGGGAGGGCTGGCCCTTCACCCAAAGTCTCATGAACAATGAGTGTGCTTCATATGAATTGAGGCCATGTGAGAAGAGTGGATCCCAGGATGATACCAGATAATCCACAAAATGACTCTCTCTTTTTTTTTAAACTGGACTGGTTTGGGGAAACCACTTGGTTATCTCAGATATGCACTTTAAACCCTGGACCCAGCAGCTTTCAAGCCTTTCTAAAAATAAGAATTTGGACTGATAAGAGAAGATAGGGGTTTGGCCCATAATGGTCATACAGGTGGACTGCTTCAAGACCTGTTCATCTAACAGGCAAATAGCAGCTCCTTTTTTCTGTCTTGCAGAGNCCCAGCAGCTTTCAAGCCTTTCTAAAAATAAGAATTTGGACTGATAAGAGAAGATAGGGGTTTGGCCCATAATGGTCATACAGGTGGACTGCTTCAAGACCTGTTCATCTAACAGGCAAATAGCAGCTCCTTTTTTCTGTCTTGCAGAGGTGTCTTATCAGTAATCTTGAGAAAAAACTTTGTGAATGCAGAAGACAGGATGTTAAAAAAAAAAAAAAAAGGTAATAGTAACTATTTAACAGATGAGGAAATGATTTCTTAAACTTGATTTTAGTAGTCTGCTCTTCTGCGTGCCTATGGATGTAAGCCAAATGGAAAGAGAGCAGGAGGAAAACTGAGGCTTTACAAGGCAAAAGATGTCAAGGCAACTTTTTTTTTGCTGGGTAGGTGGCAGGGAGGAGGTTATTTTTGTTAACATAGAAGCTCTTTCACAAATTAATTTTCCAGGGTTTTAATATGTAATTTGTAATATGATTACAAAATATGCATTTTGTAATCAATGAAGAAAAGAATAGAAGCAATCTATCACCAATTCAATGGACATGAGTTTGAGCAAACTCTGGGGATAATGGAGGACAGAGGAGCCTGGGGTGCTGCAGTCCACGGGGTCGCAAAGAGTCGGACACGACTTGGCGAATGAACAACAATAAAATGAAACAGTTGAAGAACAATAACGTTCCAGGTAAGACACAAATACCCACTTGAAATGTTCTCTTAATTTTCTGGCTTACCCTTGGAGTATACTTTTAAGTAAGAATGTGCTAAAATGAAAGAAGCATTAAAAAAAAAAGGGGGGGAGAGGGACTAGACTTTAGGACCTAAGTGCTTTGCCAGAGAACTGCCCGTGAGGAGCTTCTCAGAGCTGCTGTCACCCCTGTGGGAGCCACTCTCTGGTCCTCCTAAACATACACTTTAGGCTACAGGGCCTCTTCTTGAAGCCTGGACCAGCCTGCCTCCAGTCAATTTGACCTGTTTCAGAAACCCGGCCTTTCCAAAACGGGCTTTCCACAGTTGCTCTGGCTGTGGACAGAGCTTCAGGGATGAGGAGGAGTCCCTGTCCTATGCATGGAAGTGGATACTGGAACATGACCACACTCTGCTGGCTGTGAGGGCACTCGTGACCATATTCAGCTGGCTGTGGCTGCAGGGGGCTGCTTGGTAAGCATGTTCTGGAGCCCCTGCATTTGTAAAAAGCATGTATATTAAACGGATGATAATCCATCAAAGAAAATAAGAAGCTGTCAGTCCAAACAGACAAAAACAAACCAACCAACAAGTGGGGGAGAAGAGGAAGCTCTTCCTTTTCGTAGAATCCCAATGAGTAAATGTAGAAGAAATGACAGAAACCCAGTGTTTGGCAAACACTAAACACTACGATAATCACAGTCAGGCAGGAATTGTCAAGGGATGTGACAGTGAGGGGCGAAGTGATGAGACGGGGGATACTTATATGGCCCCGAAGTATCCCCTCACAAAATACTTATTTTAAAGCAAAAGCGCAGCTTTATTGGGAAAAAGCTGGCAGACACCACTTAAGCAACTGGTCAAGGTCAACCTCAGCAGTAACAGGACAAAGCCACGTGAGGCGCCCCCTCCTGACGTCGTGGGCTGGGCACTGAGAAGGACAGAATGTCACCTCTGTGGTGTTCTTGCCCAAAACACATAATCTGGATTTAATCAAGAGGAAACATCACAAACAGAAATTGAGGGCTTTGGACAAAAGAGCTGGTCAAACACTTTTCAAAAGTGTCAAGGTCATGAAAGACAAAGAGACTGAGGAACTGTTCAAGCTTAAGGAGACTAAGGAGACCTGACAACTAAACGCACGACTGGGTCTTAGACCAGATGGAGGACATGCAGGGGAGAACAGCACCTTCCTGATTTTCATTACTGTGGTTCTATAAGCTGCTACCATTCTCTGGGGGCTTCCCAAGTGGTGCAGGGGCAAAGACCCCGCCCGCCAATGCAGGAGACATGAGTTCAATTCCTGAGTCAGAAGATCCCCTGGAGAAGGAAATGGAAACCCACTCCAGTACTCTTGCCTTGGAAATCCCATGGACAGAGGAGCCTGGTGGGCTACAGTCCATGGGTCACCAAGAGTCCAACCCGACTTAGCAACTAAACCACCACCACCATTCTCTGGACAGAGGATATATGAGAATTCTTTTATAACTTTTTGGTGAACTAAATTATTTCAAAATGAAAAGTTAAACAAATTATACTTGAAAACATATACATTAGAGTTGAGGCTTTCATTCTCCACTTTTCAGCACCTGACATCATAAACCCTGGCAGGCTGACACGAGGATGTAAGGGGCTCAGTGCCCATCTCGGAAATAGGAGCTGGGACCCGTTTGGGAGCGCCTTAGAGTCACATTCAGGCTTCTGAGATTTATGGACATAATACATTATAATGCTCAAAAGACCAAAAAGTATCCTTAGCAGCTTTCCAGGGAGGGTCATGGGCATGCCAAGTCCCTCCTTCAACCTCTAGAAGGAGCTGTTCCCTTGTGAGGCCCCTCCCTGACTCGAGGAGGGAGAAATGGCAGGAGAAAGCAGCAAAGTGGTTGTCACTCACTTGTCCTGGGACTCAATATACACGTAGAGATGCGGCTCAAAACACTTGGAAACAATGCCGTGAAATGGATTGTCTGGGGCTTTAGGCTTCTTAGGCTGTAAAGGCAAGAGAGAGAGAAAAGGAAAGAAAAAAAGAAACTCTATACTTGAGCCATCTTTGCAAATTTTCCAGCAGTTTCAACAAAAACGTCCCTTCAAAGTTCACCCCTAACTTACAGAAATGCAGTACACAGTGTAACTAGACTGGGACTACGTCCTGTATTATAATTCATGCCAGCTTGTGAATAATAAACCAGCTTTGCTGGCATCATTTATGTGCTCTGTGCAGTGAAAGATTTACAGCTACTGTGATAACACATGCATTTTCAATTTGGAAGTTCTTCATCATCTGACTGATGTTTCAAAAATGCAAATTCTTGCTAATAATCAGCACCTTATAGCTGGGCAGTGCCTTGGAATGTCTAAAGTACTTTTACACAGTCTAGTTTTGAAAGCCTCCATTTACTCCTTGTTATTATGGGCCAAGCGCTTTGATACGAAATAACCTCTCATCTACTCCTCATAACAACCCTCAATGTAGGAATTGTGACTACTATTTTACACCAAAAGGAGGGCTCCCCTGGTGGCTCAGCTGGTAAAGAATCCGTCTACAGTGAGGGAGACCTGGGTTTGATCCCTGGGTGGGGAAGATCCCCTGGAGAAGGGAAAGAGCTACTTGCTCCAATATTCTGGTCAGGAGAATTCCATGGACTGTATAGTCCTTGGGGTCGCAAAGAACTGGACACAACTGAGCTACACCTAAAGAAAGGAGGCACAGGAGGTGTGAGCAGCCTGCCCCCAGGCACGGGGTAAAGCTTCCTATCTCCTGACCAGAACTCTTCCTATTAGACCTCTGCTGTCCCTGCAGAGTTTCTTGACTGCTGAATTTCACCAACAAGTAGGAGAAAACAAAAACAACAACAACAAGGGTAGGGGGCCAACACAGGGTGGCTAACTTTTTATTTTGCTACTTTACACTCTCGATATTCTTGCCACAAGTTCCTAAAAGAGTATTTTATACCTAAACCTTTTAAAAGAGAAAATAGCTGCATAAAGGCAGTCAGTTCCTCCCAAGAAGAGACAGTTAGTTGGCGACCTTATACCAAGATAGAAAGATGGATAGGTAGATAGACAGGCTGGCTGTTTTATCTGTATTTTTTGCCTTGTACCAGCAAAAACATGGATCAGCCTTGGTCCCCAACTGATGCTGGGAAAACTGTGTCTGATAAAAAGGTTATCTGGGTAGGCAAGCATTTAAAAACTACTATTTGCTACTAAATTTCCTTTCAAAACATCTAAAAAATAAACAAGATCTTCCTACATATTTCTGTTCCTAAAAAAAGAAAAAGTCAATTCTATCTATGTTTTGTTTGTGGGCATTTGAAAATAGATACAGGTCTCTGAGGCTTTGCTGGGGTTGATTCAAGGGTATAATTTGGATATAAATCAGCACTCATAACATACTCGTTGAACTGAACTGTTCATCTCTTAATACATGGGAAAAGCTAAGCTCCTAAAGACAGACAGAAATAATGATTACCTTCTTCTAGTAAAAAAAAAAAAAAAAAGAAAGAAATGCTTAAAAACATCTATAAAAACTGGTAATGATCACCTGAAATGTCGACTAAAGACATAGCCCATTTAATCTCATATCTAGCTCTATTCCCTTTTCACCTTCTAAGAATTCCATGTCTTTATTTACTTATTTGGCAGGATTTGAAGAAACTCTGGTCCTTCCTAAGACTAATTATAGTCTGGGCTATTTTCTCTTACCATCCAGAAGCCACTGCCAAAGTCAAGCCTTAGGCTGAGACTGTAAGAGACTCTGGACTTCCCAGGTGGCATCAATGGTAAAGAAGGCACCTGCCAATGCAGGAGATATAAGAGACGCGGGTACGACCCCTGGATCGAAAAGATCCCCTGGAGGAGGACACAGGAACCCACTCCAGTATTCTTGCCTGGAGAATCCCATGGACGGAGGAGACTGGCGGGTTGCATCGGGTAACAAAGAGTTGAACATGACTGAAGTGACTTAGCACATAAGACAGGGTTAATTTGAGTTTAAATTGGCTAGATCCAAAGTTCTACTTCATTTCATAGATACTTAGGGGTTTGTCTACATTTCCATTAGTTTAGAATGAGGGATCTGTGATGCAGTGTGATGACTGTGAAGGTGTGGTCCTTATCTGTTTTACATTTTCCAAATCAGTTATTTATATTTCAAAATTTGTTATTCTTTTCAATAAAGTGATCTGACAAATGAACAGAGAACTGTGATTTAATTTAACTCTTTTAGAATGAGATATCCTGAAATACCCTAATTTTGACAGCGACACAGAGCATGTGTATGGCCATGCTCAGTTGTGTTCAACTCTGCGACTCCATAGACTGTAACCTGCCAGGCTCCTCTGTCCATGGAATTTTCCAGGCAAGAATACTGAAGCTGGTTGCCATTTCCTTCTCTAGGGATCTTCCCGACTCAGGGATCCAATCCCTGGCTTCTGTGTCTCCTGCACTGGCAGACAGGTTCTTTACCAGCTGAGCCATGGGGGACCCAGATATCCTGATTTTAGAACTGGAAAACAAGACCACAATACCCAGATGCCTTTTCATTAACTAAAATGCAATCTTCATAAATATCATAATTATTCCCTTTATTTATATTTTCTTCCCCTGACAAAAATATTCACACGTCTGTAGGATAGCTTCTGGAAATTACAAATGGGAGTTTGTGTAATATAGAATATTGTCATGTTTTAAATCAACATGTGTATTTTGTATCCAGCTTTATTTAATTTCAGTGTGCTTTCCCAACAATCGACAGTGTTTTAATTTATCACTTTTGGATCACATCATAACATTTAAATAAATCTATAAATGAGATATCACACTGGTGTTAAATTTTCTGATTTTGATCTGTGGTGATTTTAGTGAGCACCTCTCTTGAGTGAACATCTTTCTGAAGTGAATGTGTTTCCTAGAAAGGAAACTGACTTGTTCTGGAAGAGAGACAGACAGAAGGAGAGGGAGTAAGAGACAGAAGAGAGAGGGGAGGGGAGAAAATGGTAAAGTGAGTGCAGCAAAATAGCAGAAACTAGTGAGCTCAGGTGAAAGATATTTGGGAGTTAGAAGGTGATGGCACCCCACTCCAGTACTCTTGCCTGGAAAATCCCATGGATGGAGGAGCCTGGTGGGCNCAAATGGGAGTTTGTGTAATATAGAATATTGTCATGTTTTAAATCAACATGTGTATTTTGTATCCAGCTTTATTTAATTTCAGTGTGCTTTCCCAACAATCGACAGTGTTTTAATTTATCACTTTTGGATCACATCATAACATTTAAATAAATCTATAAATGAGATATCACACTGGTGTTAAATTTTCTGATTTTGATCTGTGGTGATTTTAGTGAGCACCTCTCTTGAGTGAACATCTTTCTGAAGTGAATGTGTTTCCTAGAAAGGAAACTGACTTGTTCTGGAAGAGAGACAGACAGAAGGAGAGGGAGTAAGAGACAGAAGAGAGAGGGGAGGGGAGAAAATGGTAAAGTGAGTGCAGCAAAATAGCAGAAACTAGTGAGCTCAGGTGAAAGATATTTGGGAGTTAGAAGGTGATGGCACCCCACTCCAGTACTCTTGCCTGGAAAATCCCATGGATGGAGGAGCCTGGTGGGCCGCAGTCCATGGAGTCGCAAAGAGTTGGACACAACTGAGCGACTTCACTTTCAATTTTCACTTTCATGCATTGGAGAAGGAAATGGCAACCCACTCCAGTGTTCTTGTCTGGAGAATCCCAAGGACGGGGGAGCCTGGTGGGCTGCTGTCTATGGGGTCGCACAGAGTCAGACACGACCGAAGCAACTTAGCAGTAGCAGCAATATTTTGAAAACTTTCCCTAAATTTGACATTATTTTTTTTTAAAGAGAAAAAGGTTTCAAATAACAATAAAAAATCCAAATAAGGCCTAGAGTTAAGTGACTAGTATTGTGTCAGTGTTAACCAGCTGGTTTGATGATGACTGTACTACAGGTATATCCCAGGTATAGTAGAGGAGCATTTTGAGAAACGGCACATCACCAGCAGCTGGGACCACACTGTGTGGCAGCAGAGACATCCACGCCTGAGTGAAAAACGAGGTTAGCACCAACATCCTGGTTTTGATAACGTGCTGTAGTTATGGGAGTCATCAGCACTGAGGGAGGCTGAGAGATGGGTATCCAGGACTTCTCTGTGCCACTTTTTATGAGTGTATAATTATTTTGAAATTAAAAGTTTTTTTTTTTTTTTTTTTTTTTTAAGTGGTTCAGAGGTACTTCCTGGTAGTCCAGGGGTTAAGACTTCCCCTTCCCATGCAGGAGGTGTGGGTTCCCTGGTTGGGATCTCTGGTTGGATTCCCAGGGGGATGCCTGATTGGAGAAAGGAGATCCCACATGCCTCATGGGCAAAACACCAAAACATAAAACAGAAGCAATACTGTAACACATTCCATAAAGATTTTAAAACTGATCCACATCAAAAAACTTAAAAAAAAAAAAAAAAGGTTCAGCNAAAGGAGATCCCACATGCCTCATGGGCAAAACACCAAAACATAAAACAGAAGCAATACTGTAACACATTCCATAAAGATTTTAAAACTGATCCACATCAAAAAACTTAAAAAAAAAAAAAAAAGGTTCAGCAGAGTTAAGACTCCAAAGGCAAAGAAGTTTGGGGAATATCTTTACCTATTTATTTTGCTTATATTTTCCTTTTTACGTATGCACAAAATGATATGTGATAAAAATGTATGGATGAATCTAGAGAGCTTATTCAGATAAACAGAGATTTCAATGACTAGGGACTATGGCTACCTGATATTTCAACAAACTCACCCTGACCCGTCTTCCTGGGGGCCCAAGTTTGATGAGGCCCCATAGACACCTCTGACTGTGACTCAGAGAGCCAGCCGCACAGCCAGACAGCCCAGGTGGCCCGAACCTTCCTCAGGCGACTCTACTTTGCCCAGCCTCTGCCCTCTAATGGCGCTCCCAGCAGAGAGGAGGGACCTATAGCCATAGTCATTGCTCCCTGTCCTCTTACAGAGTTTTCAATGTGATTTGGAAGCAAGAGGGGAACAATGGCAGGCACTGTCTCAAGTCTGTAACCCCCACTGAGCTGCCTCCTGCCTCTGGCTGCCTCATATCTGTGTTCATATTTAGATGCTACAGGCTAGAATTGGAGCTCAAGTTGGTTTCTCCCTTTGCACCTTCTAGCTCCCTAAAGGGTTGCTTCTCAGCTTAAAGAATATACTAAAATCATTTAGCAGTAGCACTTGGGCTGGACTTGGGAGTGTGTGGATTCTGTCCAAAAGCTGCAGATGTTTAAGCTATTTCCTCCTGGAGTTTGATGGAATAATAAAAGGTTACTGTTGTCACAGTAAGGAGGTCTGCAGCTGGTCCCATTTCCTTTTATTACAATCCAATGTAAACAGATTAAATCTAACTGCTCGGATCACCAGAAGGGTACATTTTTAAGCCAAAAATTCCTTATTTCTTCTTTCTTTTATACTCTGAGGACCCTCAGTCCCCTTTCAGATGCCATTTTCTAACCATTGGGAACATGTTGGCAACAGACTGCTTGAACTAAATGCCTCTTTTCGAGTTCGCACCCCCTTCTCTATAGCCTCATCTTGAAGGCCCCCTGTCTCTGCTGACTGCAGTGATGCCAACAGGCTGGGTAACCCAGGACAACTACTGGTCCCCCTGCCCCGGCCGAGCTCACCACCCGCGTCTTATGCGCTTCCCCCTGAAGCCCCACCTGGCTCCTCCTCTTCCAGTGCGTCCAACTTCAGAAGCCAGAGAGTGACTGGGAAGTCAGGGCGGGGGTAGGGGGGTCCTGGAGCTCCCACCTAGTCAACCACAAGCGGGATGGTGCTGGGGAGGCAGTAGGAGGCTGGGGACACAGACGAGGAGCCATCAGTCACGGGTGTGTCAGTTTTATTACTAAAAAGGAACAGCCTGTGAAACTGAGGGTGGGTCATCTAGCCCAGAGGTTTTCAGTACTTTTTTTAGGTTTTTAAATATATGGACCATTTTTAAAGTCTTCACTGAATTTGTTACAACATTGCTTCTGTTTTATGTTTTGGTTTTTTGGCCGAGAGGCATGTGGGATCTAGCTTCCTGATAAGGGATTGAACCCCTTGCATTGGAAGCTGAAGTCTTAACCACTGGACCTCCACGAGGTCTTAGTACTTTCCTTTTGAACATACCTAGAACCCCTGATCCCAAAGTAATTTTACCTGGGAGTCCATGAAAAAAAGTGACTCAAAACAGAACTGCTCTATTTGGAGGGACTTAGAGCTCTGGTCTCCTCCCAGCTCCCCATAGTGACATGTGACAGGTAGCAAGGAATAGAACTGGAAAACCACTGGCTCCCTCTCANAGTCCATGAAAAAAAGTGACTCAAAACAGAACTGCTCTATTTGGAGGGACTTAGAGCTCTGGTCTCCTCCCAGCTCCCCATAGTGACATGTGACAGGTAGCAAGGAATAGAACTGGAAAACCACTGGCTCCCTCTCAACAAGCGAAGTCCAGTGAGAAAGTACCTGCCTAAGGTTGCACAGCCAGCTGATGGCAAACCAGAGTCTGGCATTTTCTCCATCACATGACTCTGCTTTACCCCATGTACCTGTGTTCTGTGTCCTTAGAATGAGCAGATCTTCATCCTTAAGACAAGCTTAATCTCAAGCTTCCAGGATGAGCAAAAAGTTCCACAAGAAAGAAAAAAAAACCAAGTTACCTGACTAAACTGATTTTGTAGCTCATGGGGAATTCTATCATAACCCAGTTTTGTGATACCCAGAGATGACTGGCTAATGGGATAATTTTCCAACAGCACTGCGCGCATCTGAGTGTTCAGGTACATGATTCTGGATGTGACAGTGGCAGCCATGTGCGCTGGGGAGACAGGTTGCTGCTGCTACTGCTGCTAAGTCGCTTCAGTTGTGTTCGACTCTATGCGACCCCATAGACGGGAGGGCCCTGAAAATGGCCCAACTACAGAAGGCCAGCTCAGAGGGTACAGACACCCAAGCGTGGGTGGAGGATGAGCTCCACACCTGGACTCTTCTTTCTCATCCCAGTCCTTCCTCCCCAAATGGGAGAGATACATTTCTTTTTTTGGCTGTGCTGAGTGGCATGTAGGATCTTAGTTCCCAGACCAGGGATCAATCCTTCAACCCCTGCACTGAAAGCATGAAGTCTTAACCACTGGACCACCAGGGAAGTCCCTGAGAGAGGCATTTCTTTACGAGAAATCTTTTGTTTTCTCCTAGCCTAGGTGATATGATGGCTTTAAATCAATTACATTTAATCCTGTAGCTCTCTGGGATGTGGCCTCACGGCATCGCTCCAGTTTTATTCATTCCCTTTTACTCATGGGATTCATTTCTAGGTCCTCCACTTTTCAGGGCAACATCACGGTGTGATGGAAAGAGTGCCAGGAAAGGAATTTTAGTCTCTGACTTCCAGACCTGGCTTCCAGTCCTTTCCCAGCTTCTTCACTTCCAAACTCTAACCCTGGGCTAGTCATTGAGCCTGCCGCTCACAGAAATCCTGTAAAAGGAGAGGCAGGCACAGGAAGGACGAAATAAGGTAAAGCCTGTAGAAGACTTTTAAACTATAAAGCACCATAAAAATTTGAGGCATCCATGTTGTTATAATTATTTAATCAGTGGATCAGATACCTCTGACGGCATCACTTCAGAGCTGCTCCTGGGAATTCTGCTGTCTTGGCGCCTGCCAGGACTGTACATCTATCATCCCTCCCCAGGCCAGGAGCACAGGGTGAACTGCGATGTGCACGGCTATGGGGTTCCCAGAGCTGCTCTTCCCAGCCGGCCTCCCTTTCGGTGGTGTCTGGATCAAAATAATCTCATAAAATCATCCTCCAGCAGCCAAGTGTAGAAAATTAAAAAGAAGGCTCACTAATCCAGACAGGAAAAGTCCTGATTTATTGCTCTAACCTCTCGTGTCATAAAATGGCAATGAAACAAAAACACCATTCTCTGGAATGGAGGGAGAGGAAATTTAAGAGTTGGACAGAAAAAGCCGAAGGAAATGAAAGTGCTGGTGTGCTCTGAAAAGTAACTCTCCAAATATGCCACTGGTCCCCTTGGTGTTTCCAGGCCTCCCTGACGGCTTCCAGACCTAAGGTGCTTGGCTTCCGCTGAGTCGGAGTCTCTCCTGGCTGAAAGGGGCTGCTAACTTCACCAGGGATCTTTCAGCCTCTCATGTCATCACCGGACCAGAACAGGGGACAACTAAAAGCTGGGCTGACAAATTGGAGAGATGATCAATGAGCCAGGGCAGAGTTCGGCTNGAAGGAATGATGCTAAAGCTGAAACTCCAATACTTTGTCCACCTCATGCAAAGAGTTGACTTATTGGAAAAGACCCTGATTCTGGGAGGGATTAGGGGCAGGAGGAGAAGGAGACGACAGAGGAGGAGATGGTTGGATGGCATCACTGAGTCAATAGACGTGATTCCGAGTGAAATCTGGGAGTTGGTAATGGACAAGGAGGCCTGGCATGCTGTGATTCATGGGGTCGCAAAGAGTCAAACACGACTGAGTGACTGAACTGAACTGAACTGATGTGGACTTTGCGGCTGTGACTGGCGCATTAAGTGTGGCCGAGAGGAGCTATGCTACGTTCGAGGTCAGGGGCAGAAGCCGGGAGGACCCCATGCCTGAAGGGTGGCGGGCAAGATGATTTACCCCATGTCCGAGGTCAGGGGCGGTGGCCGAGAGTGCCAGGCTGACGGTGCAGGAATGGCTGAGAGGAGCAATCCTACATTCTATGCCAGGGGCGGCCGGAAGGAGCCAACCCATGCCCAAGGTCAGGGGCGGTGGCCAGGAGGAGCAACCCCAAGTCCAAGGAGCGGTGGCTGCGTGGGCGCAGGAGGGCCTAGAGGAGCTATCCCACTCTGAAGGTCAGGAAGGGTGGTGGTGAGGAAATACTCTTCATCCAAGGTAAAGAGCTGTGGCTGCGCTTTGCTGGAGCAGGCGTGAAGAGATACCCCATGCCCAAGGTAAGAGAAATCCAAGATGGTAGGTGTTGCAAGAGGGCATCAGTAGGCAGATACACTGAAACCATACTCACAGAAAACTAGTCAATCTAATCACAGTAGGACCACAGCCTTGTCTAACTCAATGAAACTAAGCCATGCCCTCAGGGCAACCCAAGACGGGCGGGTCATGCTGGAGAGGTCTGACAGAATGTGGTCCACTGGAGAGGCGAAAGGCAAACCACTTCAGTATTCTTGCCTTGAGAACCCCATGAACAGTGTGAAAAGGCAAAATGATAGGACACTGAAAGAGGAATTCCCCAGGTCAGTACGTGCCCAACATGCTACTGGAGATTAATGGAGAAGTAACTCCAGAAAGAATGAAGGGATGGAGCCAAAGCAAAAACAGTACCCAGCTGTGGATGTGACTGGTGATAGAAGCAAGGTCCGAAGTTGTAAAGAGCAATATTGCATAGGAACCTGGAATGTCAGGTCCATGAGTCAAGCCAAATTGGAAGTGGTCAAACAAGAGATGGCAAGAGTGAACGTCGATATTCTAGGAATCAGCAAACTAAAATGGACTGAATGGGTGAATTTAACTCAGATGACCATTATATCTACTACTGTGGGCAGGAATCCCTCAGAAGAAATGGAGTAGCCATCATGGTCAACAAAAGAGTCCAAAATGCAGTACTTGGATGCAATCTCAAAAACAACAGAATAATCTCTGTTCATTTCCAAGGCAAACCATTCAATATCACGGTAATCCAAATCTATGTCCCAACCAGTGACACTGAAGAAGCTGAAGTTGAACAGTTCTATGAAGATCTACAAGCCCTTTTAGAACTAACACCTAAAAAAGATGTGCTTTTCATTATAGGGGACTGGAATGCAAAAGTAGGAAGTCAAGAAACATCTGGAGTAACAGGGCAAATTTGGGCTTGGAATGCGGAATGAAGCAGGGCAAAGGCTAATAGAGTTTTGCCAAGAAAATGCACTGGTCATAGCCAACACCCTCTTCCAACAACACAGGAGAAGACTCTACACATGGACATCACCAGATGGTCAACACCGAAATCAGACTGATTATATTCTTTGCAGCCAAAGATGGAGAAGCTCTATACAGTCAACAAAAACAAGACCAGGAGCTGACTGTGGCTCAGATCATGAACTCCTTATTACCAAATTCAGACTTAAATTGAAGAAAATACGAAAAACCCCTAGACCATTTAGGTATGACCTAAACCAAATCTACTTATTACACCTCTGCAAAATAAACAGAAAACAAAAAACCTTCCCAACCTGTTCCATGTATCTTTAAAGCTTCAATTCCCTTGGGTTAAGACCTTAATCTCTGTTATAATGCATCTTCTCCTAGGAAGATAACATTTTAAGCCAGTCAGTTCAGTTCAGTTGCTCAGTCAGGTCCGATTCTTTGCAATCCCGAGGGCTTGTCCTTGGAACAAGTTTCCCTGTCCATCACCAACTCCTGGAGCTTGCTCAAACTCAAGTCCATCAAGTCTGTGATGCCATCCAACCAGCTCATCCTCTGTTGTCCCCTTTTCCTCCTGCCTTCAATCTTTCTCAGCATCAGGGTCTTTTCCAATGAGTCAGTTCTTTGCATCAGGTGGCCAGAGTACTGGAGCTTCATCTTCAGCATCAGTCCTTCTAATGAATATTCAATATTGATTTTCCTTTAGGATTGATAGGTTTGATTTCCTTGCAGTCCAAAGGACTCTCAAGAGTCTTCTACCAACACCACAGTTCAAAAGCATCAATTTTTCAGTGTTTAGATTTCTTTATGGTCCAACTCTCACATCCACCCATGACTACTGGAAAAACCATAGCTTTGACTAGATGGACTTTTGTCGGCAAATTAATGTCTTTTTAATATGCTGCCTATGTTTGTCATAGTTTATTTTCCAAGGAGCAAGCATCTTTTAATTTCATGGCCCCAGTCACCATCTGCAGTCCAAGAAAATAAAATCTGTCACTGTTTCCATTATTTCCCTATCTATTTGCCATGAAGTGATGGGACCGGATGCCACAACCTTAGTTTTTTGAATGCTGAGTTTTAAGCCAGCTTTTTCACTATCCTCTTTCACTTTTATCAAGAGGCTCTTTAGTTCCTCTTTGCTTTATGCCATAAGGATGGTGTCATCTACATATGTGAGTTTGTTGATATTTCTCCTGGCAATCTTGATTCCAGCTTGTGCTTCATCCAGCCCAGCATTTTACATAATGTATACTGCATATAAGTTAAATAACCAGGGTGACAATATACCAGCTACCTTAAGCTTAAGCTGAATGAGTTTCTGGTTGCTCAATATTTGTTAAACTAGGTTCTTTCAGTGTGTAAACTATTATATATCCTGGAATCACTAGACACCTTCAGGGAGTCACTTTGTTAAATGGTACCCTATTGTTTCAAAGAGGCCAGGTGTACCACAGGGAGAAACTAAGTTTTTAAGATCGTGAACATTGATGTGTTTTACCAAAGGTAGAAAATTTCCTGTCTCTCTGAGCCAATGCTCTGGGATCAGACATAAATGACATCTTTGTATTCTTTTTGAAAGATTTCATGCATTTTCCCCTCCTATTGGATATGGATTACTGTGAATTAAAGCAAATAAGTTAAAATTTAAAATTAATTTTAGAGTTGGTAGAAATGAGTTCTATGTAGATGAAGTAAATTTCCTAGACTCACTGTATATAGTGGCTAACTCCTCCTGGTTTGCCCTGGATTTTCCTGATTATAAAAGTCAAGGTCTTAAACTAAAAATCCTAAACTAAACCTGAATCCTTTCAGTCATCCTACCTTTTAAACAAGACCACAAATTCCTCAATGGCAGAGATTGGTTTACCAGTCCTATGTATCTGCTGTCTTCCCCCTTCTTTTCCCACATCACAGTATCCAGTATAAACTTTACCAAATATCTACAGTCCAAAGGAATGTCATCTAAGAAGCCAGAACTAAAAGCAGCAAAGGAAGATCACCTAGTTTTCTAGTATTTGGCTTTATTCTCTTAACGTCCTGAATACTGGAGAGACTGAGAAGACCAGGAGAGGGAGAGTAAGGAAGATGGAGGATGAAAACTTAGAATGCTATTTATGGTCTAGAAAGAAGCTTTGGTTAAGTTATTGGCTTTTCTCCAAGGGTCAAACAGCTCCAAATTTCCAGAGGATGCCCCTGGAAGGAACTTTTCCAGGAGAAATCACCAAGTAAGTTTCCTCAATCAGATCAAAGCAAGTGTGCATCTGGTGCTTTCCTGTTCCATCTCCCTTCACCCCTGGAGATCATCTCTATAATGCAATTTACGGACTGTGATCAACCAAATACTGGTCACAGTTTCAAAGCTAAAGTATATTCACATGCTTATTGTTATAGTAACCATCAATAATATTAATAAAATCCTGTCTGGTTGAACCAGATGAATGGGACATGTAAACACAGACAAGAATAGCCATATCAGATGTCAACACAGAACAACATAAGCATAACTGTCTGTATGTTGGTTATCATATTCCACCCTACCCCAGCAGCTATATCTGTCTTGCTTGTGCTCGAAACATTAACTGACTTCTGTGTATACTTATATAAATATGTATACAGCAGAAAAAAGTCTTCTTTGACCTCTAAAATAAGACAAAGAGAAAGAATTTACCATGGGTTTAGTATTCCATGAAACTAGGAGTTCCCTGTGTAATATTCGTACATTGTTCACCAATTATTGTCATCATAAAATACATTGTCCATGAAGCTTGTTTTTATTAAATATTCACTTTGCACATGTAAGTTACTGAAATAGTGGTTGATTTTAGCTGGAGGGTCAATAGACAATAGCTTGATGATTAGTGCATTCTTGTTTTGCAAAATGGCATTAATATAATCAAACCTTATTGGCTGTTGTGATAATCTAAAGAGAGGAGGTAGGCAAAGCTTGTAGCACAGTGATAGCATATACGTACTTGGCAAATGAAATATTCTCAAGGACTATCTAATACAGTGGTCATGGACTTTGAAGTTTGTTCAAATTCCAGGGTTTTCATTTTCCAGCTGTGCATCTTTCGACAAGTTTCGTAAACCTCCTTCAGCCTTAGATGACTTTCTTCATTTACTGAATGGAGAACTTAATAGTACCTACATGGTAGGTTGTTATGAGAATTAGGTGATGTTATGTACCAAAGGTACGTCATTGGTTAAGTCTTGGCCAGTACTCAATAAATGGTAGCAATTGCTGATATTACTAGTAATGGTGGTATTATAACTGTGAGTTGCTTACTAACGTGACAGAACAGTATTGCAACAAAGACTTGGGGAAAAAAAAATTCTTGGTTGTGGTTGGGGAGACAGGATGGGATTATGCAGCTAATGATTACAATCTTTTGCTGTCCCTGTTTACCTTGGTACATACTGGAATCGCTACTCTTTGAACTTCTATTTCTAACTTTTAAATTTCACTTTCAAAATCCTAGGTATAAATTAGTGCTATAAATATGTTCTCTGTTGTTTCTCTCTTATGTCCTCTAATGGTTCTAGACTTAAAGCCCATTTCTGACCTATTTCTAGGCTTCTTTTCTCTCACCTTTTTGTACTGTCATTCCTCATCTTTGCTAGTTCCCTTCTGATTTTTGTAGTCTATGAGACCAGTATTTTGGTAATATATAGTCTTTATCGGTTGGAAGATTTGGTATCAGGAATAAGAATGAGAAGTTCATTTCCTGACATCATCCAACCATGGTATTTCTGGTCTCAGAGAGATATTTAGCCTTTAATAATCCTCTTTCCAACATCTTTTTTTTTTCCTTCTGTTTTTCTTGTTCAGTCATAACAAGACATCTATTTTTAAGAAGATTCATCGGAGCAGTCATGCCATGTAGAGCAGTAACATTTTAGAGATTTTCTTTCAATCAAAGAGGAGCATTTGTTTGCTAGTATGATGCTTACTTTCCTCCTTTTCTTTTTATGTCAGCAAACAATACAACAAATTGATTGTTTTCTCAGCACTCAGCTCAACAACTAGCTTAATGGATTAAAAAAAAACAAACTAGCAAACAAAGTAATTCTAGCAACAGAACTTTCTGGCTTTCTTAGAGTCACATTAGGCAAAGCCTTAGCCTGTTTGTTTGAGGGTCTTGAGGCCTGCAGTTAATCTTTTATTGTCCTCAGCAGTCTTTGTTTACTGCCACTGTTTCATCTTTCCAACTAGATGTGAATTTCCTTACAGAGAAACCTTTTCCTAGTGTGCTTTCTTTTCTCTAAGAACTGATCTCTTCTCATAGTACCAAAACTCTGTGGCTATAATTGTACCAAACAACTATACTTTCTCCATGGCCATAGCAATTTGCACCAATGGTAGACAGCCAAACCAGTCTCTGCCAATCAGAATCTTTCTCTTGGGAATTTGGAAACCAGATTCTGGGACACTTATTAGTTGATGGTGCCAGAGCAATAGTTTCAGGGCTGCAGGGCTGGGCCGCTCTATTAGTTATTTATTTCTGTATAACAAATCACCCCAAAGTTAACATTTTTAAACAAGAAACATTGATTATCTCATGGTTTCTGTGGGTCAGAATGGCTTAAACATCTACCTCTACCGTATTATCTCTCACAAGTCTGCAGTCCAAGTTCTGTATATCGATACGTTGATTGACCAGGGCTGTGGTCTTATCTGAAGGATTGACTGTGGTACAATCTGTTTCCATTATTAATCATATGGTTGTTGGTAGGATTCAGTTCCTCATGGATTGTTGGACAGGTAGTCTCAATTCCTTCCTGGTTGTTGATTAGGGGCTTCCTTAAGTTCCTTGCTTGATGGGGCTCTCCCTCGGGAAGCTGGCTTTCACCAGAGGACGAGAGAATGAAAGAGAGAGAAGCACAAAACGGAAGCCACAATCTCTTTGTAACCTAATGTTGGAAGTGCCATTTCATAACTTCTGCTATATTCTACCCATTTGAAGGAGGTGACTAGCTCTGTTCCAGACCAAAGGGTAGATTATTACACAAGGATGTACATTTTAGGAGGCAGACATTGCCAATCATCTTGGACATTGTCTGTCTCTAAGATGTAGAATCTTCTGTGTCAGAGCACAGACTGACCAGTCTGTGCTCTGACCCCCGAGTGATTCTTGTCAGTCTGTGCTCTGACCCCCCAGTGATTCTTGTTTCTCCTATGTGCAAAATAGACTTATGCCTACCCAGAAGTATGGCATTACAGCATCAGTTCAAAGTCTAGAATCTCACTGTCTAAGTCAGTTCCAGGTTTGGATGAGGCACCTTAAGAATTGTTCCTTAAATACTGCTCTTTGAATGTGTTTTCTCTCAATCAGTAGACATGTAAGGCTAAAAAGAAATTATCTGCCTTCAGTGTGTATAATACATAATTATGATACAGACATGGATTAACTAGTCCATTCCTATTCAAAAAGACATGAGAAGCCACAAAAGATTTACTAGTTAATAGCTACTCTGAAATTTGGACAATCAAATGTTGGAAATTCCTTGATTGTGTCTCAAGGCCTGAGAATAATACTTCATGGCTCTTGGCTCTGCCCTCTGGGTATCTTGGATGCAACCTGTGAGTCATCCTTTTTTTTTTTTTTTTTGTATGAAAGGTAACAAGTTTCAGCTGAGAGGTTTTCTCAGCCTAGTTCCTACTTGTTAAAATTTGGGGTCAAACTCCCTCTTTTCATTTGTACTGCCTCTGCTCCGTTTAGATGCCAGTGTTTCTGCTGATTTAATTCTCTCAGAAATATTGTGCTCTTCTTACGAATGTCATTGGAGTTAGGATTGCCATTAGATAAAGTCCATACTCATAAATCTCTTTGAGAAAAGCCCTTCTTCACATTGAGCTGGTGCTTAAATAAATGAGGGATGATGCATTTAAGCTTTTTGGAGCACATGCTGTTTGAGAGACTCCTTAATCTCTGTAAAGGGACTTTTGTGTGACTGAATAATACTATTAGGCATCACCTATTTTTTTTTCCTGCGGTCTGAACAAAAAGTTTTACAGTCATACCCTGAACTTTATCTTTCAACCATGTTCTCCCAGCCAACCTCTTTATTTGCTCCTTACTTGAAAACCATTTTTTAATTTTAGAATTGTTTGCTATTTGAAGTGGCTATGAATTTTTAAAAAAGCTGTTGATTCCTGGTTTCTTTTTGTTAAACAGTTCTATTTATTTCTCTTCTTTCACATTTGTAAGAAGAAAATCAGGAAGCACCTTCAACATTCTACTTGGAAATATTCTTAACCAGATCATACCTTTTATTAGGAACATTTTCTGCTTTCCACACAACTACAGATGACAGTGTTGCTAAGCTTTCTGCCCTCACATAATAAAGATCCTTCTTTTTTCAGTTTTTGATAACATGCACCTAAATTCTTTTTTTGAGCCATCACTGGCAGCATCCCTGAAGTCCAGATTTTGACTAAAAATGTGCTCAAGGCAATTTAGGCTTTCTCTAAGCATTGCTCCTTATAACCCTGTAACCTTCATCCACCTTCTGGCCCTAAAGACATTCCTATATTTTTAGGTATTTGTTATGGTACCAGAATCTGTATTACTTATCTGTATGCAAACATACCCCAGCACTCCTGCAATTTAATGGCTTTTAACAATAAGCATTTATTATCTCCATTTTTGTGGATCAGGAATCTCTGAGTTATTTAGATGTCTCTGCCTTATGATCACTCACAAAGTTTCCATTGGAGTTTTGGCTGTGGCTGCAATCTCATCTGAAAGCTTGCCTGAGGTCAAATCCATTTCCAATCACTGTCACTCACGTGCTCCTTGACAAGCTTCTCTTCCTCTTGAGCTGTTGGACAGAAGTTCTCATGTTCTTAGTGGCTGTTATTTGGAGGCCTCCCTCAATTCCTTTCTCTGTGGGACCCTTCATGCATCAAATCATAAAATAGCAGCTGGTGCCACTCACAATGAACAAAGAGTGAAAGTTTGAAGGTTATATCTCTTTAACCTGTTCTTGGAAGTGACGTGCTATTGTTTTTGTTGTATTCTATATTGGAAATGAGTTACAAGGTCCAATCGACATTCAGGTATAATAGATTACACACGAGTGTCAAGGTGAAGATGTGGAGATCACTGAGGGTCATTTTAGAGGTCACCTATCACAAGCTGCCATCTTATGCTATAAGCAGGGACAAAGAAGAAACAAAATGTACAAGAAAGGTGGAGATAAGGACCACGTTCTGCCTTAACTCTAATATCTTTTCAGTTCCTAACTATAGCCTTCACAAGGACCAATCGCATTACGTGCTCTTGGCTTCCATAATATATCCCTATAATCTGTGCAGCAAATTCTCCTTTTTTTCTTCCCCTTAAGATAGTTTAAATGACTTCTGTTACTTGACAATGAAAAAGCCTTGAGTAAGGCAGGATTGTACTTTATCAGTATAGGTCTAGACCCTTATTAGGTTTACAAACCACATTTGCACTAATTAAACAAAATGTTGATCTTTTCTAGAATGTTCCCCGTGGGACTCTGGTGTCATCTTAAACATAAAACATCACCAGCAAGAATAACTCTTATTTCAGTGTTTGATGTCAAGCTTAACTTCTAAGGGATAGAATTTCATACAGACTAAGGGGTTAGATCAGGGCCTGGTGGGGTGAGTTGTTTGTCGTAGCTGTTTTTATTCAGTTTTACAATATTTGTGTGAGGATCAAACTTCCTGTCTTAGGCCCTTGCATTCCACGCATAGACAATAGTGCTGAGGGGAGATGCTAAGACTGTAATAACTGGGAAAGGAGAATCAAAAGTTGCCCACAGCACATTCCTTGCTCCAAATAGCCTGAGGCAGGGACCTTTATCATTAGTCTTAGCGTGGTCCAATGTGTTTTAGAGTTTCATTCTTTCAGCTTTTCACCACTAACCCCATGCAAAGGGCTTGGCTCTGTGGTAACGTGGACTGACTGTGAAGTGTTCAAAATGTCATGTTTTGGCAAAACGTGGAAATTCCTTTGAGGACGACTGGCTCATTGTCAGAGATAATCCTTTTAGGAATTCCATGTCTGGCAAATGTGGCCTTCAATTTGTGTGGTAAATTGGTATTGTTCAAGCTTTCCAGTCCTGAGATTTTTATTGTTGTTATGCTCTTTAATGATATAGTCTCTGTTACTTTTTCTTCCAGATAAACATATTGGTGCCAATGTTCTGCTGTGGTCTGGTTGAACCTGAGATATCATTAATTAAAAAAAGAAAAAAATATATACATATATACTATACACCTTTCAAGTGAGATTAGACTTTTGCTCATGAGTCAGTTTATTTGCTATTGAAACTTATGGACTGAAAAAAATAGGCTCTTGATGGCATTTCATGTTCTTGCTGGGACCATGACAGAATTTGAAAACTTCAAGAGACCATAGGGATTATCTGCTTCACAACTCTCAGTTCAGAAACAACCTTAACTGATCCTGGACTTGAAACCAGAGCTCTTGACTCTTCCCTTTCACTGTGCTATTTTTAACTTGATCAAGTCTCTTATTGTTCAACAGCTTTATACAGCCAAGAGAAATGGAGCTTAACTTTTTAATGAACATCTTATGTCATTATCTCTTTCTTTCTACGGTTATTCTACTTTTAGAAAATTTCCAGAGATGGTAAACTCATATTTACCTAGAAGCCAAATGTAATTTAACATTCCTAAATTTTCTAGACTCTGCAATCTTTGGATTTCTTTGACACTGAATGACAAAAAATAATTGGATGTCCTGAGTTATGTGGCTGTAGGAAGTCCAATTCTCTCTCTAAGTATTCTGAGAATGCTTGGTTTGCAACAGGAATGATAGAATATCATCTGGTTACTCATTTGCTTTATCCCACAATACACACACACAACAGTCTTGGAATAATAATACCAGTCCTTTCACCAACAATATGATTTGGAGTCTGTTTTTAAAGTTCCTTTGGTCTTTCTCTCTATGTGGTTATGTGACCAGCTGAATACACATTTAGGTTCTTTAGTTTCATTTTAACTTTTTCTGGAATGAATTTTTTAATTTAACTTTTTACAGCCATGTAAAATATGTACACAAGTTCAAAGTTAAATTTATAAAACAAAATATAAAGGTCTTGAATTTTTCTGTGCATTCCATACTAGTCTTGACTTAGTTAACTATTTAACTTGACTTAGTTAACTATTTTTTAAAATTATAAGTTATCTTTTCATCTTATGTTTGCTATACAAATCTTTTATATAAATAATATTTCACTATGTGGTCTTTTATTTTTAACCTCTCTTTTTTCTTATAGTGTACATATATGTTAATATTTCATATTTAGAAATCTTTGCTTTTCATTGTAATCATGAATAAATGAATTTCATTATTTCCCTTTCAAATATAAACATTGTTTCTTATCTAATTGTAGTGGCCAGAACTTTCAATACAATATTGAATAAAAGTGAAGATATACATTATGTCCTTATTCCTAATCTTAAGGAAAGTTTATTTCAGTTTTTCCATAGATGCCCTGTATCAGGTTGAGGGAATTCCTTTCTATTCCTAGTTTTTGAATTTTTGAGTGTTTTTTTTTTTTTGGTCAGAAAATAACTTTGGTGTTTGTTACGTATTTTTATGCTTTCATTGAGCTAATATATGGTTTTAAAATTTTAGAATGTTAATGTGATATCAATAATATGATACTGATTTTAAAACGTTAGAAACATTACATTCTGGGTTATGCTATAATATCATTTTTGTATATTGTAAGATTCAGTTTGCTAAAGTTGTGTTTAGTCTTTAGGCATCTATTTCATAACAGATATTTGTTTCCAATTTACTTTTCTTTTAATATCTCAGTCTAGGCATTTGGAATCAGGAAAATCTTGGCTTTTATAGAGTATGTTGGGAAGTATTCTCTTCTCTTCAGCTTTCTATAATGGTTTGTGTAAAACTGGTGTTATTTCTTTCTTAAATATTTGATAGAATTCACCAGTGAAGCTATGTGGATTGAAGTTTCCTTCGTGGAAAGGCTATAGATTCAATTTAAAAAGAGCTATCGGGATATTCAGTTTGCCTACATCTTCTCTTTTAAAATTCATTTATTTTTAATTGGAGGAGAATTGCTTTATAATATTGTGTTGGTTTCTGACATATATCGACATGAATCAGCCATAAGCATTCAAGTGTCCCCTCCCTTTTGAAGTTCCCTCACATCTCCCACCCCCACGCCACCCATCCCTCGAGGTTGTCAATTTGCAGGGCAGCAGTGGACACGACTGAAGCGATCAGCAGCAGCAGCAGCAGCAGCAGCCGTGGAGACACTGGCTGCCGAGATGGTAAAGAATCAGCATGCGATGCGGGAGGCCTGGGGTTGATCCCTGGATTGGGAAGATCTTCTGGAGAAGGGAACAGTTACCCACTCCAGTATTCTCACCTGGAGAATTTCATGGACAGAGGAGCCTGGCAGGCTATAGTCCATGGGGTCGCAAAGAGTCGGACATGACTGAGCGAGTTTCACTTCACAATGGAGACACAGACACAGAGGAGAGACTTGTGGACACAGTGGGGAAAGGAAAATATGGGACAAATAGAGAGAGGAGCATTGAAACATGTACATTGCCATATGTAAAACAGATAGCTAGTGGGAAGGCTATCTGCATCTTTTTTAGTAAACTTCGAGTTTGTGTCTTTCACAAAATCAGCCCATCTCATTTAACTTGTCAAACTCATTGGCAGAAAGTTATTTGTGCGTGTGTGTGCTCAGTTGTGTCAGACTCTTTGCAAACCTATGGGCTGTAGCCCACCAGGTCTTCTGTCCATTGGATTCCCCAGACAAGAATACTGGCGTGGGTTGCCATGCCCTCCTCTAAGGAATCCTTCCAACCCAGGGATCAAACCTGTGTCTCCTGCGGCTTCTGCATTGCAGGCAGATTCTTTACTGCTGAGGCATCCAAGAAGCCCGAAAGTTGTTTGTAATGTTTCTTTATTATTCTTTTAATATTTATCAATTTTGGAATGATGTTACCTCTCTCATTTCTGATACTAATAATTTTTTTCCTTTTCTCTTTAATCACTATGGCTAGAAGGTTATCAGTTTTATTTATTTTCTCAAATAAATTGCTTTTCATTTAATTGAATTTCTGTGTTGTTTTTCTTCTATTTCNTTTGGAATGATGTTACCTCTCTCATTTCTGATACTAATAATTTTTTTCCTTTTCTCTTTAATCACTATGGCTAGAAGGTTATCAGTTTTATTTATTTTCTCAAATAAATTGCTTTTCATTTAATTGAATTTCTGTGTTGTTTTTCTTCTATTTCACTGGTTTTCATTCTAATCTCTATTATTTATTTTATCTTGTATACAATGGGTTTAGTTAATTCCTTTTTTTCCAGTTCCTTTAGGTGGAAAAGTGAAAGTCGCTCAGTTGTGTCTGACNTGTTGTTTTTCTTCTATTTCACTGGTTTTCATTCTAATCTCTATTATTTATTTTATCTTGTATACAATGGGTTTAGTTAATTTCTTTTTTTCCAGTTCCTTTAGGTGGAAAAGTGAAAGTCGCTCAGTTGTGTCTGACTCTCTGTGACTCCATGGACTATACAGTCCATGGAATTCTCTGGGCCAGAATATTGGAGTGGGTAGACATTCTCTTCTCCAGGGGATCTTCCCAACCCAGGCATTGAACCCAGCTCTCCCACACTGCAGGCAGATTCTTTGCCAACTGAACCACCAAGGAACCACCAAGGAAGCTCAAGAATACTGAGTGGTAGCCTATGCCTTCTCTGGTAGATCTTTTTGACCCAGGAAACTAACCCAGATCTCCCTCATTGCAGGCGGATTCTTTACCAGCTGAGCCACCAGCTGAGACGGTGGGAGCTGTCATTTAATTAAAACCTTTATTACTTTCTAGTAAAGGAGTTTTATTAAAAAGCAGAGACATTGCTTTGGCAACAAAGGTCTGTCTTGTCAAGGCTATGGTTTTTCCACTGGTCATGTATGGATGTGAGAGTCAGACTGTGAAGAAGGCTGAGCGCCGAAGAATTGATGCTTTTGAACNAGGTCTGTCTTGTCAAGGCTATGGTTTTTCCACTGGTCATGTATGGATGTGAGAGTCAGACTGTGAAGAAGGCTGAGCGCCGAAGAATTGATGCTTTTGAACTGTGGTGTTGGAGAAGGCTCTTCAGAGTCCCTTGGACTGCAAGGAGATACAACCAGTCCATTCTAAAGGAGATCAGTATTGGGTGTTCATTGGAAGGACTGATGCTAAAGCTGAAGCTCCAATACTTTGGCCACCTCATGCAAAGAGTTGACTCATTGGAAAAGACCCTGATACGGGGAGGAATTGAGGGCAGGAGGAGAAGGGGATGACAGAGGATGAGATGGCTGGATGGCATCACCGACTTGATGGACATGAGTTGGGGTGAACTCCGGGAGTTGGTGATGGATAAGGAGGCCTGGCGTGCTGCAATTTGACTGAGCAACTGAACTGAACTGAAAGGAATTTGTTACTATAAATTTCCCTCTAATCCCTGTTTGGCTGCAACTCACAAATTTTGAGATATTTTTTCATTGTCATACAGTTTAAATACTTCTTAACCTCCCTTTTGATTTCTTCTTTTACCTATAGGTTACTTAGATAGTTTCTGTTCTATATTTTCTGTATTTTTTCTAATATAGCTCCATTGTTGTTTGAAAAAATACTTTGAGTAGTTTTAAATTCATTGAGATTAGTTTAATAGCTTAGAATATGATTTATACAATCTGCTTTTTTTTTTCCCCTTTCCCTGACATCTTTTGGACTGATTGTTTATAATTCTGTTTAATCTTTTGTTGTTGTTGTTGATTTCTTATTCATAGTTCTTTGTTTTCTTTTCTTTCTTTTTATTTTGAGATTAATTTAGAGTTTGTAGTACTTATTTTTAAATTATAACTGTTTATCTTCAAGTCATTTTATACATTTTAAGTATACTATAAGAAACTTATATAGAGCTCCAATTCTTTAGAGTCAGTCATTAGTTTCTTTTTTTTTTTTTTAATAATTTTATTTATTTATTTGGCTGTGCTAGGTCTTTGCTGCTGCACAGGCTTTTCTCTAGTTGTGGTGAGTGGGGGCTGCTCTTCACTGCTGTGCACAGGCTTCTCGTTGTGATGGCTTCTCTTGGTACAGAGCACGCGTTCTAGGGCTAGGGCTCCGTAGCTGTAGCACATGGGTTCCAGAGCACAGGCTTAGTGGTTGTAGTGTATGGGCTTAGTTGCTCGGAAGCACGTGGAATCTTCCCAGACCAGGGATCGAATCCATTGTTTCCTGCATTGGCAGGCAGATTCTTTACCACTGAGCTACCAGGGAAGCCCCCCAGAGTAACTTTTTTATTACTAAAATAAAATTTGTTACTTAAGATGCAGTCATGTTTATATATCATACATAGATNTCACAGAGCACCAGTTTTGGGTTCCCCACATCACACATCAAACTCCCTCTGGCTCTTCCAGAAACCTTACTGCCCCACTGACCCCAGTCGCGAACTGCCTAAAACTCTCACTCATCCTCCAGTCTTCAAGTCAGAAGTGCCCTGTTCTGGCAGCCTTTTCCCACCTGGCAAGTCTGGTTTAGAAGCCTCCATCCCCACCTGGCATGTCCCCTAACCAGGTATTTATTAAAATACTGCCAATTACTCATGTGTGTGTCTCCTCCCCACCAGGTTCTGTGACTGCAGGAATCATGTCTATCATGTGTCTTATCTCTGGTGCCTGGCCAGAGACCTATCTCTCTTCTGAAATATGAAGGTAGGTTTGAATTAAAAAACAAACTCCAGAGCTAATCTTTTGTGTTCCAGATCATAGATTTTTCTCTTCCCAATTAAGACCCATTACAGCACCCACAACAAGATCTCCTTGAGAAAAATTACTCCCCAGCCCCTGAATGTGACTTTTTTTTTTTTCATTTTTCAAAAATACTTCTGAGCATGTATTTAAAAACAAAAAACATTTATTTGACTGCACTGGGTCTTAGCTGCAACATGCAGGATTTTCAATCTTTAATTGTGGCACTCTACCTCTTTAATTGCCACATGTGGTATCTAGTTCCCTGATCAGGGATCGAACCTGGGCCCCCTGCATTGGGAGCACAGAGTCTCAGCTACTGGACCAACAGGCATGACCACTCTTTTAAAAGATCACTGAGTGAGACTTCAGGCTAGTAGAAGGCTGGAGATGTGGGTTTCAGCTCCAATGCTGTTGCGTTGGCCCAGTCACCTAGCTTCTCTGAACCCCAGCAGCCTGAATGGCTGAATGAGGAGGACAGAGTTATAGATCACTTGAAGGATTAAATGTGATAAAGTGTGTGAAACGCTAGAAGAAGAGCATGATACATATTAACAATGATTCCAGTGCAACAACAGGAGTGGAGGTTGTGCTTTGGAATTATTTTTTTACCAATCTGACCTCAGAATGTTGTTTATGCCAAGGAGCTGGGTGTTCCAGCAGAAAGGGAACTCAGCAGACAAGCAGGATAAAAGGAATTGGCTGGTGCTGGGGAAAGGGAAGAGGGTAGAGGAATGGCTCTCTTTAGACAAGGAGCTGGGTGCAGAGGGAGTTTCTAAAAGTACTTGTGACGTGACTTCCCTGGTGGTCCAGTGGCTTAGACTCTGAGCTCCCAATGCAGGGGCCCAGGTTCGATCCCTAGTCAGGGAACTAGATTTCACATGCTGCAACTAAAGATACACATACCACAATGAAGATTGACGCTCCCACGTGCCACAACTAAGACCCGGAACAGTTAAACAAATTAGTATTTTTCAAATTTTCAAAAATAATAAAATAAAAGGACTTGTGATAATTTGAGCATGTATCAGTGGAGCAGACTGAATTAATTCCTATGGCAAGAGGAACGGCAGACAGACCACAGTGTCATGAATGACTTTGTCAGGTGCCAGGACATCAGCTGAAGATGTTACTGAAAAAAGAAAGAAAAAGGGAACCCAACAAACAACACAGAAAAATAAAAAATAAAACTTAAACACACACACACACAAACAACACCCATGTCTTGTTTAAGCTTTAAGACAATTCCACTTACCTCCATGTAAACTACTTACTTCTTGGCTAAAACACTTGGATGGTGTTATGTAGCTAGACAGAGCCTTGGTGTATGAAGGAAGTGTTGTGATTAAGGCACTGTGTGTGTGTGTGTGTGTGTGTGTGTGTGTACATGCTCAGTTGTGTCCAACTTTTTGCGACCCTATGGACTATAGCCCACAGGATCCCCTGTCCATGGAATTTTCCAGGCAAGAATACTAGAGCAGATTGCTTTTTTCCTCCTCCAGGAGATCTTCCTGACCCAGGGATTGAACCTGCATCTCCTGTGTCTTATGCATTGGCAGGTGGATTCTTTACCACTATGCCACCTGGGAAGACTAATTAATGCATTAGCTCAAGGAAATCAGGAGGAGAACAATAATTTTTGAGGTATCCTCAGGAGAAACAATATGGTCTAAGAACCCAGCAAACATTTCAAATATATACACGCTGAAACTTGGCTTCTTTGCCTGATGCGGGGGGAAAAAACCCTCATAAATGTAAAGCAATTTACATTTATTTTCAGAATTAGGCTATTTTTAGAAAGTAATGTTTCTTTGAAAGCCATATTTCTAAGTTTTAGTTGTCTCTGGGAGGGTTCTGGTATTTTAAGGTAAGGGTGAAAAACGGAATTTAAGCTTCAACAACAAGTTACATTAGTTAACAGCACTGGATTCCTGATCCTACTGGGTCAAAGTCGGTTTGGGGATCACATTGTTGAGCTGATCCACTATGATTCTGAGTCTTTTGGTCCTTTGGAGACGTGGAAAACAAGTCAGCAACTGCTCTTTGTTTAAGATTGTTCAGCAACAGAAACAGGATGTAAGTTTTTGAACCAAATATTCTTCATCTATTGCTAGGCCTACCAGGGTTGATAATATGTTTCACAATTATATACAGGTAGGACTCATTTTAAAAATAATGTGTTCTTGGAAATCTTGGTGATGCCAACTGAGGGCGTTCTTGGGCTCCACGCTCACTGATGGGAGTATTCAATGGATGGAGGTAAGTCGTAAGAAGCAAACATAAAAGGCAGCAGTGAAAAAGCAGAGAGACGTTCCAGGCAGTACAGAGTAGGCTACTTGTTTGGTGTCTCCAGGTCAGGAGATTCCCCACAGGAGAGGTGTCCTTCCTATTCCCACAGTCTGTCTCTATTAACAAACTGATGAGATTACTGGAGTCAGGGGCACTTGGGAACTTCCTGTTCATTCATGTGAGGCACATGCATTCCAACTGGGAACCAAGCTGACACCAGAAAAGCGACTCACCACTCCTTCGCTCATCTACTTGACAAATGTACTGGGCACAAGGAAAGCAGGGAGCGAGGCAGACTATGCTCAGTCCTCAGGGAGCTTATGGTCAATTGGGAGAGGCAGACTTTAACCAAAGAATCACACAAGCGTGTGAGGCGGCCATGCAGGAAAAGCAGAGGTTGTTATGAAAGAATGCAACAGAGGGTCACAGAAAACCACCCCGAGGAAATGATGTTTGAGCCAGAACTGAAGGATGCTTCAGAGCTCAGTGTGGGAGCGATGTGGGATGGCCAGGGCTTTCTAGGCAAAGGGACTAGCGGGTGATGCCACCCATCCTGCAGTTGTGTGCTCAGCATCTGCTCAGCTCCAGGCATGCTCCTGGGCACCAGAGATACAGCACTGAGCAAGATAAAGAAGGGAGGTACCGTGCTGAAAATACAGTGTGGGAACTGGGCTGAGTTGGGGAGGTTCTTCACGAGGTGACCCAAGAGGGCCTCTCTGAGGCAGGGACATTTGAGTAGAGACTTGAATGAGAAGAAGCCAGTTGGGCCAAGACCTGGGGAAAAGCGTTCTCCCTAGGGAGAGCCAGTGCGAAGGCTGGAGTGAAAGGAACATGGCAGGGAGGGGCAGCGGGGCCCCCCATCACACAGCCTGTTGTGGGCTATGAGAAAGGCTGGTTTTCTCATAGCAACTGGGCAGTCACTGGAGGTTCTAAACAGGGCAGTGGAAGGATCCAGTTTTAGATTCTGAAGAGGCTACTGCCAGGTGGGGCTGACACCTGAGTGGGCGAAGGTAGAGTCGTGGAAATGGAAAAAAGTGGCCACACCTGGGGCATCTTTAGGAGCGCAGACTTAAGAGGACTTGGTGAGAGAGTAGATGTGACGGGGAAGGAAAGAAAGGAATCAAGGGAAAGGTGCTTTTTGGTCTGAGGAACTGTGTGGCTGGTGTGACCACTGACTGAGGGATGGGCCTGGGTTCAAGTCCAGGCTCTACCACTCGGGTATGTGGCTTAACTTCTCCATGCCTCAGCCCTTCCACCTGCGATGTGAAGGGATATGAACACCCACTGCACACCAATGTAGTGACAGTTAATGAGGTAGCACGTGTAAAGCATGACTGTGTATACAGAGCAGCTTAACACAACAGCCGAGGAAGTGTGGCATGCGGGGACTGTCCTTAGTGTTTAACTGGGGTACAATTCGTGAAGGCAGGACTGCAGCTGTGCCTCTCAATAGAGCAATGCTCGGCGGGGAATGAGAGAGGACCACAGGGCTTAGAAGACTCATAAAAAGAACGTTTTTAATCGTAAGTGAGATCTTTCCCTACTATTTCATCTCTTTGGGAGCTCTCCAGGAAATGAAAGCAATACATCCATCAAATTACATCCAGAGGCCCACTGGGCTTCACCCTTCTGCCCTAGTCTCCAACAAAGCCCTCCAAGTATCTCCTGTACCACCATCCCATTGGCAAATGTTATGCCACAAAACACTGAGAGGTGGATGCAGATGCCTGCTACTGAGGGGGCCATGTTACTGCTCTGATTAATTTGGTGATGAAAGAACCAGTCTCTGCAGGAGGCCGTCACCAGCACAACTCAGCCTTGTGTGCAAGAGGCCCGCTGGCAGAGACAACCAAATCTGCCACTCACTCCTGCTCTGTGGCTGTCACAGACCACAGAGAATTACAAGTTGAGGTTTAGATTTTAAAGAACTCAAATGACATGTTCCACAAGCTCTGGGGCTGCTAAATGAAACCAAAAATCTGCCAAGAAATGTACAACTTTCCAGTTTTGAGAGAATTCATTCTTTTTGCTATGATGACAGTTGATTTCAAGTTCATACATGAAAAGTCTTCACACGGCAAGTGTATTCCTACTTATTAAACCACATGGGATTCCCAACACTATCAAACAACAGTGGCCACAGGACAGCCAAGCTGTCTCATTTACTGTTGGGAAGAGCCAACCAGGCTTTAGTCAGTAGTATGTCCATATCTGGGTCTGTCCGCACAAATCTCTTTCTAAGGTCTTAGCTGGACCCTTCAAATCATCAAAGAAGACACTCTGAAATTTAAGATGAACCTGTTTCCTTTCCCTGGAGAAGAAAGCTTTCAATATGAGATGAAAGTTCCACAATTTCTGCATTTCTCATTCCATAAATACTTTCTTCCAGCCCAGTTACTGATTTGTCCTTTAAAAGATGGCCTGGAGGCCTCAGCTGATAGGATGGTGAGCACAGGCCTACACACACCTGGTTTAACCTCGCTGGGATCCCTCTTTTGTTCTTGGTGCCACCATATTCAGATCTCATGTTGTGACAGTTATGTAAGGTATCTTTCTCCTACTAGAATATACGTACCTGTCTGATTCAATTTTTCATCTTTACCCAAGGCCTTGCCCCAAGAGGGAGCTTGAAAAACACTGGTGGATAAATGCTGGTGGAGAAGCATTCAATAAAATCCTCTTCAAACACAGGCATTATGGTTCCTCTTTTTTGTTTTTAAAAAAACAAACCAAACCCAGGTAGGTGTAGGTGTGTGTGTGTGTGTGTGTGCACATGTGTATGCATGGTTGGAAGAGTCTCAAATTATAACCCAAACTATTAAACAGTACACATCTCTGGGAGGAGAGATTTAGAGTAATTGAGAAAGAAGAGATTATTCTATTTTTTTTTTAATATTCTGTCTTATTTTTTTAAAGATTTTTTTAATGTCGACCTTTTTTTAAAAAATGTGGACCATTTTTTAACTCTTTATTAAATTTGTTACAATATTACTTCCGTTTTATCTTTTGGTTTTTTGGCCACAAGATATGTGGGATTTTAGCTCCCTGACCAGGGATTAAACCTATAGCCTCTGCATTGAAAGGCAAAGTCTTTTAACTATTGGACCTGGATCCACTGCCAGGGAAGTCCCAAGAAGAGATTGTTCTTTTAAAATATTTTATTCTGTTTGAGCTATAACAAGCATGTATTACTCTCCCTCTTTTTGGTAGATAAATTATCTGAAGCATGAAGATGATTTATAACAAAACTCAGATTTTCTAAAACCCTTGATATTTAAAAACTGTGATATAATTAACAAAAAATTCACCATTTTAAGGTGATTTTCATTTCAGTGATTTCATAGAGGCTGAATATAATTTTTACCATAAATCTAATCACTGAGTCTCTAATGATGCATGTGGATATAGTTAAATCCTATCTAGACATTTGCTTTTAATTTCAAGGCATTTAATTTACAGACTATATTAAATCCCTCCTAAAGGTCAGGAATTTAGGCAATCAGCTAGAAACCTGGGCAGTTCCCTTCTTCCAGTAACTGTTATAGCACAGGACATTATGAGTTTGTTGGGGCTGGAATAATAAAAAAACATGCCCTGTCCTTAAGGCTCTTTCAGTCTAAGTTCCTAACAGTTTCTAACAGTCTAGTTTCTAAGTATCCACATCTGTCAAAAAAAAGCAAAAGATGATGCATCACATGACTCAGGAAGAGCTTTCCAGGTGAACCTGTCTTTTCAAGTGAGTTCACCCTCATTGTTTCACTGTCAATCGGTCACCAAGGGTCGAAAAGGCCTGAGTGATACAGTGAAGGGTGGAAGGGAGCAAGCCTGGGCGGGTCTCTGGTTCTTATCTGCTCTATTATTTCCCAAGGAACCTGATAACTTTCAATGAAATCTGGCACATGGTAAAGAGTACTAGGATATACTTTGATTCATTCTGTAGTTCTACTACTCTGAAACAAAATGGTGACCACAAAAGATTACCCAAAAGGCATATCCTGGGATCAAGGCCAGACAGGGAGGAGGCTAGGAGACAAGGAACAGCCAGTCTTCAGATGGGGTATCCAGCAGCTAGACTAGCCATTAGGCCAGGTGGCACTTCTGACCCAGCACAGGCCAGCCTCTTTCTAACACTGTCTGTTGGGAGCATGGTCAGCAGTCACTACTAAGTCCACTGGGGTCTCTGACAGTGATGTCTGCAGCTACTGGTGAAGGTGTGGTCCCACTTGCCCACAGCAAGATATCTGCCGGACCAGGTTCAGAGTGAACTTCACTGACAGTGAGAAGCACAACCTTCACATCTCCCCAGAGCAGGGCGGCCGTGAACCAATTCTCCAGGACCTGGCCTGCCTTGTGGAAGAGGCCAGAGGAGTTCTGTTACCTTTCTAGAAACTCATCTTTAAGGGAAGGTCCTTGAAGGCTGTGGAGCTGCCATGGTCAGGAACTGGAATGCAGAATGGTTGCTGGGTCACAATAACCGAGACAAAGAACAGCCTCAGGGGAAGAGACTGTCTTAAAAGAGAGAAGTGACGTGGAGAAGCCTGTGTGGAAGACAGCTGACCAACTGGAGAGGTGAAGGGTGAGTAAAAAGCTCATGGCTCAAAATTTCCCTGGTGGTTAAAACTACATCTGCCAATGTAGAGGGTGTAGGTTCGATTCCTAGTTGGAAAGCTGCTGCTGCTACTGCAGCTAAGTCGCGTCAGTCGTGTCTGACTCTGCAACCCCATAGATGGCAGCCCACCAGCCTCCCCCATCCCTGGGATTCTCCAGGCAAGAACACTGGAGTGGGTTGCCATTTCCTTTTCCAATGCATGAAAGTTAAAAGTGAAAGTGAAGTCGCTCAGTCGTGTCTGACACTTAGCGACCCCATGGACTGTAGCCTACCAGGCTCCTCCGTCCTTGGGATTTCCCAGGCAAGAGTACTGGAGTGAGGTGCCGTTGGAAAACTAAGATCCCACGTGTCTCACAGCCAAAAAACCAAAAAATGAAACAGAAACACTACTGTAACAAATTCAATAAAGCCTTTAAAAATGGTCCACTTAAAAAAAAAAAGCTCATGATTCAGTGGGAATTTTTGTAATCTGAAACTCTGCAAACTAGTTGGGAGAGCTAGGCGACAGGTGAACAACTGGAGGAGGTATTTGTAAATTGATCATGCCAGAGAATTTCAAAGACAGAAGTCCAAAAAGGAATGGATTGGTGGGAAAGGTTCAGGGGTTCTTAGTGACTGGGAACAACATCGCAGAGCATAGTACCCCCAGGAGACAGAAGGCTGCAGTCTGGGAGCATGACCCTGGTAGTGAGGTAAAGGTGGAGAGATGCCAGGCCGCCTGAGAAACAAGCAGACATCCACTGTTACCATTTCCAGACCTTTTTCTTACCTATTTACACATATAAACATGCTTCTTCCACAAATGGAATTATACTATATGTACAGGGCTGTGTGCCTGCAATGCAGGAGATCCCTGGTTCGGAAAGATCCCTTGGAGAAGGAAATGGCATCCTACTCCACTATTCTTGCCTGGAAAACCGATGGACAGAGGAGCCTGGCAGCTACAGTTCATGGAGTCTCAAAGAGTTGGACATGACTTAGCGACTAAATTACCACCACTGGGCTATAGCTTACGTTTTGCACCTATATATGTGTACGTTTTGCACCTATATATGTGAGAGGTTTCCTTCCGACGACAGCACATCTACATCTATTCCTCATTCTACCACTCTGAAACTGTTCTATCTATTCCACAGCGTGAATATACCATATTTTACTTAAGGTGAGTGATGGACATTATAGAAATCTCCAATGTTTTCTGCTTTTAAGGTTGCAGTTCACCTTTTTGGGGGTTACATCTTCCTCTAACACATCTTAACTATAATAAAACTCAAGAGTTAATAATGTAATAAGATATTTGTGACTGAAGAAGTGAAGACTCTATGACTCACAGAATTACTAGGCTTAAAATGGTGCTGATCCCTTGATAAAATGATGATAAGACATTCTAAAAACATGAAATACTGCATAATAGACAAATGATAAAGCCATACAGAATGTTCTGTATGACTATTTGCATGAATTCAACAAAATCCTTGGATGGGGGATTAAGCACTTGAGCTGATGGATGGAAACACCAAACTGTAAAAGACTTCAAAAGCGAAGCCCACCCACCCAGGCCACCAATGCCCCAGTCTGGTATCCCTTAAGACAGTCTTACCAGCGTTCCATCTGTCAGGGTGCATCCGGAAAAGCGTTTTGCAAGAAATCCCTCAAAGTTAGTCGTTCTCTGAATAGCAAAGAGAAGCAATTTCACTTCAATTTCCTTAGCTCTTGTACGCATGATCTTAGCAAGTTCTGTCCTTCAAATTTAAAGAGAGAAGAATGTTGTCGAACAAACCGATTATTCAAGACACGACAAAGTAAGTGGCTTTAGCTTATACTTAAAAAAAAACAAAGTATGTAGTCATTTCAAAACCTGAAGTCTATCACCAACTAAGTTTAATGCTCAGGGAATAGAAACACATATTCTAAATAAGAATTTTAGGGAATTTCCCGGCAGTCCAGCAGTGAGGACTCTGCAATCTTGCTGCTGAGGGTCTGGGTTCAATCCCTTGTGGGGGAACTAAGATCTCATAAGTCGTGCAGCCTATATAAATAAATAATAAGAATTTTAAGGTGAAATTATCCACCAGTCAAAAAAAAAAAGCAAAATCAAAGATAATGGCTATCAGTTTGCTGACATGGCTACTACAATTTTTATTATTTTTAAAATTTCCATTCACTTGTTAATAGTATATATGAAGCATTTACTCAGTATTTTATAAAAATGCATATATTCTATACAATTTTACAAGTCATTAATTACTGAATCACAAAGCCCTCCCTCTTCCAGATAGCTCAATAACCATCTTTCAACCAGAAAGCAGGACCCCTGGGTAGAGATGGGAGAGATGGGAGTCAATCCCCTTGTAAAAAGTGATAGGTACCCATGTGCGTGTTTCCTGCCTGTGACGCTTACAGGCCACTCAAGTGTCCCATCTCAGAAAGCTACGTTGTAAAGGAGTAATCGCACGAGAGTTCTCAGTAAGTACTGAGCTACAGATCATCTTCCCACACAAATGAACAACAAAAACCAAACAAAGAGCCTCTTAATTTGAGAATTATGTATCTACAAGCTTTTAGCCAAAATTTGAACAATGAAAGCTTAGCAGCAGCACTGCCATTTGCTGACACAACAGCACATGTGTTGGCTTTTATGCACACTCACTCTCCTGTGGACTTCATTTTCCACAGAAAATGAATTTTGCAAGACAATGAACTAGGGGCTAAAGGGAATTAGTTCTCAATCTCTCAAGCAATGCACTCTTTCTTTATTAATCAGGACTTGGAAAGTGACAACCACAATCAACCTTGAATCAATAAGGGCATCTAAATCCAGCAGCAAGTATGTTTCTGAAAACCACCAGCACACAGAATGTGAAACACCGAGGGTGACCCCAATATAAACCAGGGACTCTGGGTAGCAAGGAGGTGTCAAGGTAGGCTCAGCAACTGTAACCTGTATACACCCTGGTCGGGGATGTTGAGGATGGTGGAGGCCTCTGTGGATGCAGGGGAGGGCAGGGGGTATATGGGAAATCTCTTCTTGTCAGTCTTGCTGTGAACGTAAATCTGCTTTAAAAACTAAAGCCTATGTGTGCATCCTAGAGCCCGGGCTCTGCAACAACAGGAGTCAATGCAGTGAGAAACCACTGTGCCACAGGTAGAGAGTAGCCCCTGCTCACCCCAAACAGAGAAAGCCCGTGCACAGCAATGAAGACTCAGCACAGCCATAAATAAATAATTTTAAAAATAAAGCCTATTACAAAAAAATAAACAAACAGCCAATATCTCTTAATGAATCCCTGCCCCCTACGATGTGCTCTTAAAGTATATAAATTGACTGCAATCCACAATTTTAAGAGAGATGAAAGGTGGCTGAGTTATGCATACATACGGAACTTCTTAAAAAATTAACTGGGGTTAATGTACCTGTACACTGGTCAGGGGGCCTCTGTAGACTCTAGCTTTAGCTCTGTCATGGACACACTGATCTATACTTCTTGGGCTTTAATTCTTTGATCTAAAGGGACTATCTGGCCTTGGGCTATGGCTCATGGAACTGAAGACAGGAGGAATGAGAGAAGGTCTCTAAAAAGCTCAGAACTCTCAGATGCCAAAGTGATTAATGATCCAAAGACTATAAACACTGGGTTAGGGGTGGGAAATCTGCTCAACAACTATTTCCTGAGTGTGTACTATGTCACTGGAGTAGACACAGCCCTGTCCCTCTGGAACCACCTACCCAGCATGTCAGAAAAGCAAAACGATGATGGATGTACATTCACTGCACATTGATATGTGTGACACAGACACAGGGGAACACGTGGGGCAATGAATCACTACAGGGAAATCCATGCTTTCGGATGGCTAAGAAGGCAGGCTGTTCAAGGAAGGGCAAGGCTATAGGGAAGTCCTAAAACAAAGGTAAGAGCAGACTGTGCCACTGTGTGGTGTGCATATCACTCTTAAGGTGGAACAGACATACAAACAAGCGCTCTGGCTACAGCCTGCTAGCCCAGGGCACTCATGTACCCTTTTCCGTTTTCCCCTATCAAGTGTTTACCCCCTCTTCACATAATGCTCTCTCCTCTAAGGCTGGAGCTCTGAAGATGGAGAAGGTGGAATACAGCTACAGTTGGAGTCAGGGACTCAGTTTGGGATATATTCTAACTTTCAACAGGAACGGAGTCTTCTGAAGGGACTCCAGCACAGCTGAAGACATTCTCCTGAAAATCATGATTCTCAAACCAATTTTTAAAAACAGGTAGAAGTGGTTACAAAGCCACAGGAACCCATAGAGACTGGGGGGCTGGGCTTTAATCAACTGATATCAATCAATACCCAAACCAGGAGAGAGTTGGTAGCTACCTTGTGATGTGGCAAAATTCTACAGCAATTCTCTCCGCCATGTACCACTCACGTGGGAACATCCGGCCATACTTCTCCTCATAGTCCACAAGCTGGCGTTTGATCCAGGCATAGCGACGGTCTATTTTGTCCAGCCAGGCAACCTGGGGGAAGCAGGGAATAAAATCTACCCCAGCGCTTGAAGTAGTTTTGACAGTTGAAGGAAATAAGCAAAAACATAGAAGTAAGAAAAACACAACCAATCTATTTCTCATTATTTTAAAGAGTCTAGGTTACTTTTTTTACTTGATCCAGAGGTTCTTAACCCGGGGTCTATGATTGGGCTTCAGGGGTCTATAAATTTCCTGAAACTGTATGCAAGGTTTTATGCATAGGTGCATTTTTGCGGAGAAGATCTCTACCTCTCATCCGTTTCTCCAAAGGATCAGGGACCCCAAAATGGTTAAGAATCACTGAACTGTAGAGTCAGCCCCTAGGAATCAGGGTTTAACAACCAACATTTTAAGACAGTAATACTAATAAAATATAAATCATAGACTTGAGAGCAATCAATTTTTAGTACAATATAAATGTGACATCTGAGTTCATTTGGTCAATACTTACATCTTGGTTTTCTTGAAAAAGTACTAGGTACTCTGAGAGATGTTGTTTAATAAACTTCTTGATGATTTCCTGTTTGATTCTGGGGTCCAAGATATTAGCAACCTGACATGCATCTCGTAGAACGTTGCTGGGTCCTCCTGGCCTCTGGTAAAACACAGCACACACACACCAGTTCAGAAGCCAGAAGCGACCTTTAAATCTTATGGCCTCTGACAGCTGCTGCTTCTTGTTCTACTTATGATGTTGTCATTACTTCCACTCCCCTGACACTCATTCTTCTGCTGTGGATGGATATTTGAGTTACTTGTTCCTCAATGAAAGAATCATTAAGCTAGTCTGTAGTAGCCACTATAACAGCTACTCTGTGAATCAACAATGAGAATCAACAATGAGACATCCTGGAAACAGGGCCAGCAATGATGGTAAGAACTTTTGCTTTCTGAACTGAAGTCACCCTCCTGAAGGGCCCTTAAAGTCAGAATGACACCAGTCTGATGCCACATGTGCCACCTTCCTCTGATTCTAACTTTGGATTCCTGTTCTCAAAGTGCTGTATTTATGCCAAACAGCATGCTGGCATTTAAAACCTAAATCCAGGTTCAATCCACCATCCTTGCCCCATTGATAGTCAACCACGCAGCCAAATTATATTATGATATTGGTGCCTTGACCTGAAAAAAATCATAGAAGACCATCAAAGGGCTGTATTGACACATCAGGATGGGAAGGCTTTTGTTATTACTGAGGGCAACTCCGGTCTCCTCGAACCTTTCTTTACAGTAACTCACTGAATGAATGTGGCTGGCTGAGTGGACCACAGAACACTTGGCATCAGCTCGTGGCTTGGCTAAACAGCCACATAACTTTGGCACAGTTATTGACACTCATCTGAAAAATAATTGGAAAAAAAATAATGCATTTTAACTAGGTGATGATTAAGGGTCTTCCATATCTTTATGATTTTTTAAAATCAATTCTAATTTACCCATCTCAACTGAAGTTCAAGAGTTTCTTAAGTGTCACTTAGGCTGCCCAAGAGCTAACTAAACTATTAGATGCTGACTATGCTCCATGCTGAGTGGCTATTCTGTCCTCTACGGAGCATTCTGACTGCTCAACTCTGGCTTCTGGATGAAAACGTTTGATCTGACAGAGAAGTCATGAAAGCCAAAATCTGTGGGCTCAAGGGTTCAGATTTTTTCATTTATAAAGGACTTCACAGCAACCTTGGATACCTTTTTAAACAACTCTTGATTTCCATTTGTGAAGCAGTAATAAAAACACAAAGCCTTTAAGAGAGGTCAATAGTCACTCAGAAGGAAAAAAGAAAACTCTTAGAGAAACATCAAGTCATCTAGCCAGAGAAAAAGGAAACAAGTTGTTAAAGAAAACCATTTTCGCCTCATTTTCCTCCTGGGGTCTGAGAAAAAGTTATAATGTAGGTCAATGTTATATTTTCCTAAATGATAAAGCTGGGCTTTATCTGCATCTTTCTAAAACTTCTTATAACCAGGGTCAATAGCAGAGTAGAGTAAGGCAGACCCTAGTGCTTATAACTTGTGAATCTCTTACTATCCCTTTTTACAGGTCTGTTTTCTGATACCCACTCCCCACAGTTACAGCAATTGGAAAAGGAGGATGAAGTCCACAAAGGAACATGCATTATGAATAAAATACCTGATTGCTAGAAGACAGCTATAATATACGCAGACATGAAAACCAGAAGCAGGTTTCCTATAGGAGGTAATCGACAAAGCTGGGGCAGCTAACCCCGACACACTTCCTAAGTCTCTTTTATGAGGCACAAAGAACAACGATTAAGATATTTCCAGTTATTGAATTATAGAACAGATCCAGGAAACGTTCCTTGGCTCGGCAAACAGACATATATCCCCCAACTCCATCCACCAAGTGCTGCCTGCCAGTCAGTGTGTTTCAGGTCATTTCTGAGCTGCAGAGTTCTTGCTCCTGAAATAGCTCAAGTAATAAAGCGGAAAAAAAGCTTCTGAGGGTTCTTCTCTCCTCAACACATGCAAAGCATTAAGATTATGTCTGCTACAATTTGAAGGATGGAGCTAAAAGCAGTTACCCCAGCACAGTGACGGCCAAATGAGGCAAAACTTGTTACATGAGAAGTGTAACCAATAGCTCACGAGTGAAATTACTGTGGGCTTTGCAGACACAACACAAACAGTCAGGTTACCAGTGAGAGCTGAAGGGATTCATCCCAAAGAACAGGATTCTGACCATTAAAAGCGAGTCTCCTAACTGTCACTCCGAGAGTTACTTAAGCCTGGGCATGTTCCTGTCCATTGTCTCTTCACCAAATTGAAACCAAAAAGTTATGTAACAATCCTTAAAAAAAAAATCACTGTGGTTTGGAAAAAAAAATTAAACAAACAAAGTAACTATGAGAAAAAAGGTAATTCCCCAGACAGACAACATTTTGGGTTTGACACACGTTAAATGAAATCAAAACAAATCCTCACTGTGGATGCTGTGAGGACGCAGATGAAGAGCCAACTGATATTGCTTCGGGATATTTAAAATCAAGGATGGTCCATTACCCTGAATCTTTAGCACACAGACTCTATGGCTGCCAGCAACCGCATTTAAAATAGTAAGTGAATCATAGTTATGGTGAGTGTGAATCAGGCAAGAATATGGTGAGAATATCCAAAGACTGAAGGGAAAATGCAAAACAATACCTTGGTGCCCTGGGAAGGAAAAGCTTCTTCAAAATCGGCCAGGATTTGCTGTCCTAACTCAGTCTGGGCCGCCTTCACTCTGTAGGGAAAAGAGAATATGTCATTACCTGGCATAATTTTCAGATGTCCATAAATAACTGTGCACAGAGGTTATGACTGCTGAAGTCTTCAGGGATCATCCAGGAAGCAGGCAGTGGTGGCTAGATAAGATAGGTCACACACTAGTTAGCAGCAGGTTTAGGACTACATCAGCTTCCCCAATGGCTCAGTGGCAAAGAATTCGCCTGCAATGCAGGAGACATGGGAGTCGCGGGTTCAATCCCTGGGTCGGGAAGTTCCCCTGGAGAAGGGCATGGCAACCCACTCCAGTATTCATGCCTGGGAAATCCCATGGACCAAGGAGCCTGGTGGGCTACAATCCATGGGGTCTCCAAGAGTCGGACACGACTGAGCGACTTCACTACTCACTACTGGGCATTAGTATAGAGCATCTTTCTGCGGCGTAACTACCCCAAAGACATTAAAATGTCATTCATTTACACTTGCCCAGCGTACCAGAGGAGCCTGGTGGGCTACAGTCCTGAGGGTCACAGAGTTGGACACAACTGAGCATGCACGCACACAGAGATTCTTTCTACATCCCAGAGCTCTCCTAGGCCTCCCCTCAGCTGTCGTGAGGTACTACACGTCAGTCTTTGCAAAATGTCACTGGGGTAGTTACGCCGCAGGAAGATGCTCTATAGTAATGCCCAGTAGTGAGTAGTGAAGTCGCTCAGTCGTGTCCGCGTGTCCGACTCTTTGCGACCCCATGGATTGTAGCCCACCAGGCTCCTTGGTCCATGGGATTTTCCAGGCATGAATACTGGAGTGGGTTGCCATTTCCTTCTCCAGGGGATCTTCCCGACCCAGGGATCGATCCCAGGTCTCCCGCATTGTAGGCAGACGCTTTACCGTCTGAGCTACCCGGGAAGCCCAAGTCAAATTTAAATCCACTTCGGGTTACTGGTGTAATTACTCTGCCGTTCCTTGGAGAACAGGATGGGAAGTGGGTTTTGAACTGCTTCAGGGTGGCTGTTTTTTCAACCTGGAAACCAACATCAAGATTCTAAGTTTTAACAAGTGAACCAAAATACTGTTTTCTAAAGTAAAAAGATCAAATGATAAAATGAACTGCTATTTGAGTGTGAAGGTCACTGAATGAAGACTTAAGTTTGCTCGGGAGATGGTGAGGATGAAGACTGAGTCACACCAGAAATGAGTTTGAAAGGGGAGGCTGGAACTGAACCGGGTGGTTTTCATGGAAACGAGGAGCTCAAGAACTTGTGCTTGGCTGAGAGGAAAGAAGAGAAAGGAGAAGCAGCCAGGAGGGGAGAGGAGCTCGGGGTCAGCCGCCTGCCACCAGCTCGCCCTCCCCCAGCCCAGGGAGTTGGTTCCCTCCTGCCCACCATCCTCACAGCTGGACTGCCCTGAGCCTGAGGCAAATCTTTTATCTTCGCTAAAAGCACCATAAAATAATGTTCTTCCTTTTTTGGTCTCCACCCTGTTACTCTGGAATTAACTTTATGAAGTTTCTAGAAATAGTGAACAGCTCAAAACCACAATTTCTTTGGCTACTAGGCTGTGCCTGGCAACCTACAGAGATTTTTTTTTTAATGAGGGGATAGTCAGGACCCAAAATGGTCTGGTTTTTCTGTGGCATAGTTATAATTATGCCTTATTCCAAATACTTTCCAGGGTTTTTCCACTATCTTCAAAACTTAAAACTACTTTCATAGGTGGGTTTGCAGCCTCTTTTAGTTACTTTCCAAGGGGATGAGAAATGATAGAGATAAGGTTGTCACCCAAGTAGCCCACACATTAGAATCTAATGACATTAAAATGTCATTCATTTACACTTGCCCAGCATACCACAGGAAACATTCCTTGAGTATGAGTTCTGACAAGAGAGAAGATACTTCTGTAAAACCATTACCTCTGAGGTCTTATGACTCCACATAATGGGCCAGACAGACCGACTCCCCTGGTGCCAGGTCACAAGACAGAGCTTCCAGGCCCCTTTGTTCCTTCTCTCTCCTCCTGGCAGCCACAGAGAGCACAAGTTCCCCCCAAGCCACAGATCACTTCCGGAGGGGAAGTTCCACCCCGGTTGAAAAGTCACAGTCCTATTTGCAGGGCTCCTGAGTGTCTCGGTGATGTGATGATCCCAGCTCTGCCTCTGTCACCCTCTCTACTCCGACATCCCCTGACCCCATATTCTTAACCAGATTTGAAATTGGGGTGCCTGGGGCAACATGGATGGACCTAGAGATTAGCATACTAAGTGAAGTTAAGTCAGAAAGAGAAAGACAAACACCATATGTTATTTCTTGCCTGTGGAATCTAAACTGTGACACAGATGAAATTATCTATGGAGCAGAAGCAGACTCACAGGCACAGAGAACAGACTCGCGACTGCCAGGGGAAGGGGGGGTGGTGTGGGCGGACTGAGAGTTTGGGGCTAACAGGTGCAAACTGTTAGACTGGACAAACAGCAACGTCCTACTGGACAGCACAGGGAACTCTAACCCATCTCCTGGGATAAACCATGACGGACAAGAGCATAAAGGAGAATGTCTATATGTGTATAACTGGGTCACTCTGCTGTACAACAGAAGTTAACACACAGAGTAAATCAACTATACTATACTTCAATAAAATACTTAAAAACAGAAATTGGGGTGCCTGCAAAGACAACCAGAGCCTATAGGGGCAAAAGTATCAGCCTGTGATTTGCAGACCCCCTTGCCTTCTTCTATAGTCCATTTCCAAGGTTACTTCCTGAGACAGTCTAGACTTAGCTGTGCAACTAGTGAGCTTCGTGTACTCCTAATTAAGTCATTTCCCTCACGTGGGCCTCTACTAAGAATGGTTGTGAAATGAGAAGGTGGAGATGGAGGCCTGGACTAGATGTCTTTCAGTATTGTTGTTATCCGACTACTCCACAACACCCATCTTACAGCTCTAGCTGGCAACAGCATCCATCCTTACCTGCAAGTCAGATGTTTAATGAACACTGGAGCAGAATAATCAGCTTTTGCACATTTCCAAGTGTAGTTTCTGAAGTGTCTAGCAGTGACTCAGATGAAAGAGAAACCATTCCCCTTAGTGACAGTAATGATGGTATCCAGAAACCCAAACCCTGATTCAGGCACTTGCATGATAAGATGTGAACAGTGGTCTTTACAATCAGTTGCCTGAGCAAGATCCCACAAAGACATCAAACACACTGAAAAAAACACATCTTTGGCCTCACTCCTTCAAACTCCTTCCTATTCCAACCATGAAAAGTAAGCTCTTACTGTGAAGAGATGGAGCACTAGACTCTGTCAGCAGAGTACTTACATAAGTTCAGCTACCAAGACTTCCTAGTAATCCTTATGAAAGTCAACCTACAACTAATAGATAACAGGGGAAATGACAATTTCTCCGGGATCCAAATAAGCTTGACCTGGTTAGGTGGTGACAACTCAGTGCTGACCACTCTCAGCAAATGAGAGATTCCCTATGCTATGTCGGAAACAATGGTCAACCAACTGCCTCCTGGCATCCTCCGCACCATGTGACCAGGGGTTGTTCAAAGGCACCTTTCCCATGGGACTTCCCTGGTGGTCTAGCGGTTAAGGGGCAACTAAGCCGATGCGACTCAACTACTGAGCTATATGCACCACAACTGGAGAGAAGAAAGCTCGAGCACCACAACTAAGATCTCATGCAGTCATAAATAAATAAATATTTTTTTAAAAAGCACCCTTGCCTAAATGTGCTATCAGATTTCAGCAGAGAGATGGCAGCAGAGGGACCACAAACTATGAAAACCACTTAGACATTTATGGACAAAATAACTCTGATGCTTCCCATACCCCGTGCATGACTGTCCCAGAGAAAGTACCCTCCATAATTTGCAATAAACTGACCTCCCAAAATAGAGAGTCTGTACCGGACAGAATGATTAGTCAGTCTGATTAGTCAGATACTCCAGTTCCAAGGAGACAGAATCTCAACCCAGAATCTTAGAGTGACTCAGTGGGACATTTTGATATCATCAAGTACACTCCTTACGCTTTCAAAACGCGTGCTTTTGAAACTTAATATCCTTTCAGAAAGGACCTGTCATAGTCATACAGCTAGCGGAGCCTTTTCTTTCTTTAGGTAAAAATTTTTATTGAAGCATATATAGTTAGTTGACTAGCTAGGCCTTTTCATCCTCCACTTTAATTTCTTTGACCACTATGCCAAGTGATCCCCTCAATATGCCAAGTACCTCTTATGCAGAAGAGGTTAGAAATAGCCCTGAAAAATATGTTTCAGTTAGAAGGTTTCACGGGTTTCAAGAGAACGCCAGAACCTTCCATCTTTCCTCAGGAAATACTGACTGATTACTAGACACATTGGCTTTCTCAGATATTCTTAAGCCAGGAGGATTTGAAATATAAAGATGACATTAAAGGGGAAAAAAAAAAAAACTTTCCGTCAACGCTACATTAACGTTTAAGCATTTTCCAGAAGGGTAGTTGGAAGAAACAGCTGTATTCAAATTGACGTCCATGAACTTCATATTTCAAATGTGCAGGCAAAGATGTCAGAACACAGGCTTTCCTGTGACTTCCGCAGTCTACAGACAGCAAGCTCTGAAGCTAGAGGCACTGAGGTGGTGCACGGGGTGTAAGGCTCCCGCCTTCCCCCCTCTCCCCAAACAAACAAGCTATTTCTATCACTTCCAGATGGTTCTACCATCGCTATGTAAACATAGGGAGGAAAATTCACCAGAAATGATGCTAAAAATAAGAAGTCTGGACTTTCCTCAAACTTTTAGTACCTCCTGAAAAAGAACTGTAGTCCAGGCACTGGAAACAAGCAATTCCTTCCCTTCCGTTAATTTCAGTGTTACTTAATAGCACTTATTCTCTATTAATCAACATTTTTTTTTCAAATAGAAGTTGTGAAATGAACAAAAAGGAAAGTAAATCCTCCTGTGTTCTCAGCAATCCTACATGATAATGAATAGCTGGAGCACCAAACTATAATGACAGAAAGTTATCTTTTGAGGGGAGTGTCATTATAGCAGTGATCACAGAGTTTCTGTAATTTATAAAATAACATCTTTGGAAAAACAAAATTAAAAGGCAAGAAATCCTCAAAGAGTGCATTCTCTCGTTTTTCCCTATATGCTTTCTTATAATATAAATAAAATTCAGTTCTACTACGTTCCATCAGCAGTGCCCATCCTATGCAACCATGCAACCTCCTGGACTACATGGTTCCTGTCATGGAATGGTCTTTATTTTTTTCTAATCCAGAACATAACCCCAAACTCCAGTCTCTTTTAACTATAACCGACAAGACTTTTACAAAATACAAATAAGACTATGTCTCTTCTTGCTTAAAATCTTTCACTGTCCACAAAACGAATGTAGAGCAGACTCAAAAAGAATGTAGTGTCAGATTTATGACCTGACTCTGCCTACAGAGACAGACTTTCACTCTCCACTCTCTTCTTTTCCCCGCTCTCTTCTTGTCTTGGTAGTAAGGTCCTACCTTTTCTTTGGGCCACACCCCAAGCCATGTGGGATCTTAGTTCCTTAACCAGGGATCAAACCCACACCTCCTGCAATGAAAGCATGGTGCCTTAGCCACTGGACTGTCAGGGAAGTCCCCAGATCTTACCCATTCTTTTAAGGTCAGATTAAAATTTAATACTTCTTGACCCCTACCCTTAGCCCCTGAAGACGGAGTCTCTCAGTCCCTCTTCTGAGACCCTGCTGTCGCCAGACAGCATGGACTAGTTCTGTTATATCCATCTCTATCAGTGTCTCTCAAAATAATGGTGAGCTCTTTGAAGGCAAAGAGTATGTGTTTTTCCATGCCCTCAGGACCCCAGCACAGAGCCTGGGATCTAGAAAGTGTGTGGTCAGTGTCTATTAGACAAACGAAGAGAAGAATAAGTGAATGGGAAAAGAGATCAACTTTGGATTATCAGGAGGGTGAGAGGCAGTGACGCTGTCTCCTCCATCTCCACCCCCCCACCACCCAGCAGAGCAACTCTGCCTTCTCCATCTGAGCTTCCGTCTTTCCTGCAGCTCATAAGGTCCTGTTTGTCTGCTCTCTTGGCTGCTTCGCATCCCCAGGTTGACAGGGCAATCAGCCACTTCTGAGTGTGTTGGGATTAGGAAGGAGGAAAGGAAGGGCGGTGATTTCCCGAGTATTCTGCCAAGCTCTGTTCCGACACTCCTTACCAGTTCCTTGGCATTTCCATTCTAAGATGGCACCCTGAGCACGAGGTATAACCCCTCCCCTTCCTGCCCCAGATCATCTGAAATAATGAAAAGAGTTTAATAAGAATCCAGAATTGGGCAAGAAAAGGAGAGGTAGACTAGAAACTCGGGTAGGACAGGACTGAAGAAGGAAACCTCTGCCAAAATGGCTTCTCAAAGATGAAGGACATGGGCTTCCCTGGTGGGCCAATGGTTAAGCATCAGCCCTGCAATGCAGGGGACACCAGTTTGACCCTTGGTCCAAGAAGATCCCACATGTCCAGGGGCAACTAAGCCTGCGGCTCGCTGAAGCCCGGGAGCTACAACTACTGAGCCCAAATGCCTAGAGCCTATGTTCTGCAACAAGGGAAGCCAGTACAATGAGAAACCCACACACCACAACTAGAGTAGCCCCTACTCGTTGCAACTAGAGAAAGCCCACGAGCAGCAATGAAGACCCAGCACAAATAGATTTTTAAAGAGATGAAGGACACTAGGGGAGTGGATACCAGGAGCACGGGGGTGGCTCCTGGCACCCATCAGGGGGATGCTGAGTTCCTGCAAGAGAAACAACTAAGCCAGTGCCAGGTCTCAGCCTGTCCTTGAGTGATCAGGCCAGGAGTGGCTGTGGGTCTGAGAAACCCAGCAGAGTCCACAGGGCTGACAACACACAGGCAGATCCGAAACTCATGGGCCCAGAAGATCAGCCACCAGCACAGCCTCCCTGGGGGCTCCCCCAGCTCCAGCCCCACCTCACCTGAGAAGCACTGTCTGCAGCACATGTAGCCAAGTGGCATATCCCTCCCGCCTACCCCTTCATGAGCAAGGGGCAGTAAGATAGCATCTCCGATCAGGCTGACAGAGAATCTCACAGCCAAAAATGAGCGTTCCGCTAGACATCACCAAACATGCAAACACCAAGAAAGTCATTATGAATGAACTGAAGACCTTAGAGCACAGAGAAACAGAGCAGGCAACTCAGAACTTTAAAAGCTGTATAATTTATGTTCCCTGAGAGGTTTAAGATGATACTATGCCCATGAAAAAAGAATTAACTAGATACCCTGAAGATTTAAGTTGGATTGTTGCAATAAAAACTCAACGTCTAGGCTAAATAACAGAATGGGCACCATTGAAGAACAAATTTAAAAAGGAAAGTTGAGTTGAGGAATTCAGCTTAACAGGACAAAAAGGTATAAAGCATTATTAAAAAAAAAAAAAAAGGAGGGCCTGGTTTCAATCCCTGGTCAGGAAACTAGATCCCACAGGCCACAGCTAAAGACCCCACATGTCCCAATTAAAAGATCCTCATGCCACAACTAAGACCTGGAACAGCCAAATAAATTAATAAATATATTTTTATAAGTTAAAGAACACAGTAGCAGATCCAGAAGTTCCAATACTCATGTACAAGAGATTCCACAAAGAGAAAACAAAGGACAGAGCACAAAGAGAAATAAAAGAGAACACCATCTCAGAATTTAAGGAACTCATGAGTCTTCAGATTAACCATACCATTAAGTACTAAGCAAAATGAATGAAAGGAGATCTATGTCCTAGTAAAATTCCTAATTCTCCCACCGCCAAATCTCAACTGCTTCTAGAAGAAAATGAAACAAAAATAGATTATCTTATAAAGGAGTAAGAATGAGATGGCCTTCAGGTTTTTTCCAGGCAACAATGAACAACAGATGATAGACTGCCTTTGTTTATCCTACAACACCCATGAGGTGGAAGCAACTCAGCCGTCCAACAACAGATGAATGGACAGACAAAATGTAGTCTCTACGTACAATGAACTACTCAGTCTTAAAAAGGAACAAAATTCTGATAAATGATACAACACAGATGAATCTGAAAACAGGCTAACTGAAATAAGCTGGACACAAACTGTTTGAGTCCACCTATGTGAAGTGCCCAGAAGAGGCAAATTCCCAGACAGAAAATTGACCAGAGGTAACCAGAGGTGGGGAAGAAGAGGTAATGAGTGCTGTTATTTAATGCATACAGAGCCTCTATCTGGGGTAATCAAAAACTTTAAGGAATGGTTGTATGATAATGTGAAAGTGTGCTTGCATGCTCAGTCACTTCAGTCATGTCCAGCTCTGTGACCCTATGGACTGTAGCCCACCAAGCTCTGTCCATGGGATTCTCCAAGCAAGAATACTGGATGGGTTGCCATGCCCTCCTCCAGGGAATCTTCCTGGCCCAAAGATTGAACATGCATCTCCTGTGTTGCAGATGGATTCTTTACCACTGAGCCACTGGGGAAGACTGAAAGTATACTTAACACTATGAAATTGTACAGTGAAAAATAATTAAAATAGTAAAATTTAATGCAATGTATATTTCAATACAATTTTTAAAAAGATAAAGAAGTAGGTACCTTGAATGGACCAATTACTATTGAAGAGACTGAAAGGACAAGGATCTGGATTGAAAACAGGTAACACACCTAGACAGTTTCTGCAGGCAAGATCTGGGACTTCCCTCATGGTCCAGTGGTTAAGAATCTGCCTTGCAATGCAAGAGATGCAGGTTCGATCCCTGGTTGGGGAACCAAGATCTCACATGCCGAGGGGCACTTACTGAAGCCTGAGCACTGCAAGAAAAGATCCTGTATGATGCAACTAAGACCAAATGCAGCCAAAAAATAACATAAATATAAATAAAATAAATACATTAAAAAAAAAATCTGACAAAGGATTGGTATCCAGAACATACAGAGAATTCCTACAGATTAATAAGGAAGGGATAAGGTGGCTTAGACAGTAAAGAATGCACCTGCAATGCGGGAGATCTGGGTTGGATCCCTGGGCTGGGAAGATCCCTGAAGGAGGGCATAGCAACACACTCCAGTATTCTGGCCTGGAGAACCCCATGGACAGAGGAGCCTGGCAGGCAACAGTCCATGGGGTCACAAGAGTCAGGCACCACTGAGCGACTAAGCACAGCACACAAGGAACTCAACAGACAAATAGGCAAAGGATACATACTGGCATCTGACAGAGGAAATGCAAATGACTAATAGTCAAATGAAAAGAAAACTAATCTCACTAGTTGCCAGATAAATGAAAAGGAAAATTAACCAAATCGTGTTGTTGAAGATATGGGGAAATGGGTACTCACACACTGTTCAGACAGTCCTATAAATAAACTAAGCCACTTTGGAGGGCAAAGGAACAGCAGTTATTAAAATTTTATTTTATTTATTTATTTTTAATTTAAATTTATTTATTTTAATTGGAGGCTAATTACTTTACAATATTGTATTGGTTTTGCCATACATCAACATGAATCTGCCACGGGTACACACGTGTTCCCCATCCTGAACCCCCCTCCCAGTTATTAAAATTTTAAATGCACGTGACCTGTTACCCAGAATTTATTGTAGAAAAATTGCAGATGTGTAAGAAGGAGTGTATTTTTCAAATCAGAAACAAATGGTCTAGTGATATGAAAATCGTTAAATGATCTGTGGTATGTTACTACAGAACTCTATGCATCAATTAAAGAAAATGAGTTAGGTTTGTATACACTGATGTGGTGAAACCTCTAAAATATACTTAAGTTAAAAACAAAAAGAAAGATTCAGAATGAAGCATATGGTATGAGATCATTTATTTAAAACAAAACAAAGCAAAATAAACCCACAATCTAAAACAAAGATTTATTTAAATGCACAGAAAAAAAAATCTAGAGGATGAGAATTAAACTGATAATAGTAACTAGCGCTATGGGTAGCAGTGGGACATCAGGTATCGCTAAAGAGGATTTAAGTGTCATCTGTAATATTGGCTTTTTTTTTAATAAAGAAAATGTACATGTGTATTAGTTATATAATTAAAAATAAAGACACTTAGGAAAAAAGAGAGGCCTGTAGCCATTAGGTCTTATCAGAAGGCAGAATTGAAAAGGATGGTTCCTGCTGAGTACAGACCTCTTTGTAGCAAAAAAAGGGTTAGGATCCATCAATTGTGACTGTCTGGGTCTTACTATCTTTCCTGCTGCTACTTTTAACAGACAAGGCATTAAATCCCCCACTCTCTCTCTTTAAGCATCTGCCTTTCTTTCTATTGGCTCTAAATCTGGGGTCAAAACTCAATAGAACAGGATGGAAAGAACAAATGTAAAGAGGTTAAGTCATCATTTTGTTACATCTGAAGTTCAAGGGCAGGCTGTGTTTGCAAAGACTGCCATAGCAGTCTCTCCTCCCACAGCTCCGTATACCAGTGTGACTCTGACACTCCTCCCACTGGGGGTGGGGGCAGCCATGTTCCTTCCTCTTGAATTCTTAAGGCCAGGTGACCACAGAGTGACCTTATGTGACTTCTAAGACCTGGTTCTTAGAGCATCTTGAGCATGCTCATTTCTGGGCCCCAGCACCACCTCATCTAGGGGAAGCCCAGGCGGCCGGGAGGACCACCTGGCTGAGGTCCCAACCGACAGCAAGCACCAATCTGCCAGCCATAAGAGTAAATCAGTGGATCCTCCAGCCCCTCCTGGAGTCATCCGGGCTGGTGCTGCATGGAGCAGAGATGAGCCGTCCCTGCTGGGCCAGGCTAGATTGCATGAGTAAAATGACTGTCGTCGTCAGCCACTGAGTCCTGGATTGTGTTGATTTTTTTACACGGAAACTGACAACAAGAAGGGTTTCCCTAACAAATGGAGCCCTGGGCAGCTGAGAGATGTCAGCAGCCACTACCGTGAGACAGAGCAGCACCTACCTGATACAGGGAGCTTTAGCTAGCATGGTTAGGAGCTGGTAGCGGGGACACAGAGGGAACATCTACATCAGAGAGCGGCAGGTCAGGTGACCTCCGAGCCTCCTCCCACAGTGAGACTCTACACTGAACTTCCTGAGCTGAGTGCTTAAGCACCTCCTAGCACCACCTTTTCTTAAAAGGGAAGATCATTTTCTCCAGTGAGATTTTACCTTTCAGAAAGCTGCCGGATCTGTGGAATGCCCATATACTTGTGGAAGTGCTCCAGAACATTCATCACGCCCTGAAGAAGATTAGCAACTTCTCCGTACTGCCTTCGCCTGGTCATGGCTCTGCAAGGAAACAGGAAGTTGAGGGTTCTAGAAAAACACTAAGGACACATGATACAGATATGGACCAACCTAGTCTGGCTCTAAAGTAGACAGCAACTCAACTTATAATAATAAGCATTCCTGAGCACTGAATATATATAGTCCTATGCCCTGGGGCGGCGAGGGGGTGGGGGGAAATAGCACCAAGTTCAAATCCATAAAGGGACATGAGTAAGTCAGGGAGAGTGACAAGGACATTTAAGTAGTACCAAGTAGGATGACTGCAGCTCTAAACAGAAGTCCAAGTGGTGTGCTCTGGAAGGTGCAAGACTGTGAGTGATGAAGTCCCACTGGATTGGGAGAGAGGAATCTGGAAAGACTACGAATTTGGGATTTGGGTTGGGTATTACAGAATAGCTGGCTTTTGACAGAGAACAGGGGCAAGCATGTTATTACTTGACAGTTATGGCATTTGAGCAAACCAAACACATCTTCCCAGGATACAACAAAGAGCATTTATATGCATGTACACATTAACTCAATTTAGGTATGTTTAGTTTCCCTACTGCTAAGGTTAATGAAGCTTAAACAAAAGGATGCTGATAAAATCAACAGTTACAGCAAGGAAGGAACAAACTATCAGATCTAAAGTTTTCATTAGGGTTGGGTTTTTTAATTAAATGTATAATTTATGACTTCCCTTACGAAGCACTTAAAGAGACTGGATCAAGTTCAAGCCAAGGAGTTATGTGGCTACTGCTCTCTGGTCTGCTGGTTTGGCAGAAAGCACGGAGTGCTGGGAGAAAGGGATGAGGACACTGTTCTTCCAGTCAATAGCCAGGGATTGCTGGAGCCTGTGCGACATCAAGGAGAGACCAGGAAGAGCCTGCACCAGACTCATCCAGACTTTGGATACTATGTCTATATTCTTAGGAAGGTGCTCTTTCTCTGCCCACTCGTGAGATTATGCTGAGGTTGGGACCAGGGGAATTCTTAGCCTGGGAGAGACCACAGGAGCAAATAGGAAGGTCAGAATCTTGCTGGTAAAGGAGGCCTTTTGGGGCTGCTTCCTTGTGGTCAGTAACCAGCTCCTCCTTTTAATACTCATGTTCTCATGTACCATTCCCTACAGATGCTTTATAAGCCAAACGGGAAGCTTCCGTCTTTGAATAAGTGGGCTGAAAAAAAGTAAAGTGGGCTGGATGATCAATTAAGGATCTGTTTCCATTAGGCACCTTCAATGCCAGTGAAACGCAGCCCAAGACCAGTAGGAAAACTTGCCGAGGCAGAGGTTGGGGTATGTGACTACATAGGTAGAGATCTATCACACGGAAATGCCCCGTGTTCTTGCAGTCATTCTCTGCAAGCGCTCCAGGTCCCCTTTAGTCACCTCAAAGCCTCAGGTGTTTGTTAGATGTTAAGCATCCGAGGGCACAAAACAAAAGTGGTGTCTCAACATCTGAGACTGATGTGTAGGAAGTGAGGCAGAGTGGGGAGACGCTCCTGGCTGAGAAGCAAATAAACCTACGGTGCCGTTTCCTCTGTGACTTATTCGTTTCCCGTGGACCCGGGGCAGACCACCTGCGTGCTTACTCGAGGGAATCCACGCCACCCGCCAGCATGTGCAGGTGGTTCAGCGTTGTGATTGAGGTGGTCAGGTGGCGTTTGGCATGATCTAACTGCTTAATGTCGCGAGTGATTTCCTTCACCTGAATAGTACAAAACCACAGGAGAAAAAGGAGGATGGTTAAGATGGATGTCAACCCGTCTGGAAGTGGCCTCACAAGAAAACAATGCAAACAAAGTAAGGACAAACACATCTCGAGTTAGCCCTTGGAGAAAACACAGGTGTTTTCCCAATGCAGACCCAAAATAATTTCCAATCAGCCCGTTTACATTTAATTTGGCATTTCTTCAGCAGACTTTACCCGGGGCTACAAAATCCTCAGTTGTAAGAATGAAACGAACGTTATTCTTCACCCCAGATGGTGTGATCCTAATAGTAACCGAGTGTGGAGCACACAGGGTCTAGGAGCCGAGGACAGTGGGTCTCTTCCTGAACAAGGTCAGGAATGTGCACTGCCACAAGGACATTAACTTCTGGCAACGGGGCGACTAGGTTTGGTACAAAATGAATAGTGTGAGTTGGCTAATTCTATTGAGATGTTCTTTATTCATGGAACTAGGGTTCGTTGTCCAGTCTCCACAAAGAAAAATTTCTTCTCAAATTTCAAGAAGACTAAAATATAACCCATGCAAAATAAGCTTAACATAGGATCGCTAAGAGTCGGACACGACTGAGCAACTACACTTTCACTTTTCACTTTCATGCATTGGAGAAGGAAATGGCAACCCACTCNCCTACCAGGCTCCTCCATCCATGGGATTTTCCAGGCAAAAGTACTGGAGTGGGGTGCCATTGCCTTCTCTACTGTTTATAATAGACATATATTAACTCTGTTTATAAAAAAATATAAAGATACTCTGTATCCTCACTCAAGAAATATGAACTGAGTTGGCAATGATGAAGGCCCTCCAAGTATTATAAAACCCAGAAAGGTACAGATGAGGCAAAACTGACCTTATTCAACAAATCTCAGAGTCCTAAGGTTAGAGGATACCCACTGAGACTGGAGAGATGAGGATGTAAAGAATGATACTGTAGGAATGCATAAAGGAATTTTCCTCTTGTTTTTGTTCACCCAGACACCAAAATTTCTTCCCATTTCAGCAAAGCACTGTTGTTCTTATTATCTCTCCAAAACGACTTGTTAGTTTTATCTGAATTTAATCACCATCATCATAGGCTGGATGCTCAGTTTTCACACAAAACAGAACAAGTACCTGCAGCTCCCGGTTGTGATTCTCGCAGAGTAACTGCAGAAACCTCAAAATCGGTTGCATGATGGCAATGGCAGGGCTCATTGTTACTTCCTCGGTGGACTTGTCCTCGGCATTTCCTGCTTCAGGCCCTGCACACATGATGTCTATTTCTGGATCCATTTCTCTTCTGTATACACAGTATGCTTTGGATGTGGCTGAAGAAGCTTCTGTTAACTGCCCTTTCATTCCCTCTTTTAAATGTAACGATGAATCTCTTACTGAAAATAAAGCAGTACTCTTATATTTATGAATTAACTTCCATTTGCTAATTTAAAAAAGACAGTTACCCAAATTCTTTAACAACTGGATTTCAAATCACCTCACAAGAGGAGCAACAACTTTTCCCCAAATAATCTGAAGGAGTAACCAAAAAATTAAATATGCACTGGGATATTTTTCTTAAAAGATCTTAATGTTTAGCTCATTTTAGAAGGGCTCCTGTCTTTCTGATAAATATAAAATTAAGAGCTCTTAAATACAAGAAAGTGAGAAAATAGTACAAAGTTCAAAATATTTATACAATTTGTTTTTACTATCCTGATGACTTTGTTACTCCAAATTCCAAGACTTCTGGTTCTTACAGTTCACATTTCATGAGCATTCAGAAGGCATGGGTAGTTGTTCTTTACCATGAATTTCACGATGAAATCAAATATGTTAGTAGTTGCTTGCACTGATAGTTCCTTGTTTGAGGATGACCCCACAGAGCTGTTTGAAGGTCAATACCGTGACCACAATAATTCAAGGACAGTGTTCCATACACAGAGGCACAAGTGACATAATTAGACGAAGGTAAGTGAGATGACATAGATAAATGAGCTCTAAAAATTGTGTTACCCTCTTTTCTCTTACTCATTCTCCCAAATACTCAGCTAGTCCTTTACCTCTCATCCGTGGGCCAGATGTCATCAGTTCTGTGTCTTCATCCCTTTTTTTGTTACCTAAGTCAATGGTGTTAACTGTCACTGTTGATCTTATCTCTTTCTGAGCAGCCTTCATTCGGTCGTAGAGGACTTTGAAGAATTTTTCTGATTTTTTTTGTTCATGTAACTGCTGGTAGAAGGAATACTGCAAGAAAACATATTTTAAGACTTCGACCCCCAAGGATGTTTGAAATAAACACAAGCATTATGGATAAAAGCCCATATTTAATGTGCCGCTCATGATTATTTCATAAACTGACAGCTTTACCAGTCTCCTATACTACTTACTGTGTCCTAATAATAGCTTATATTTGCTTAGTACTTTCCACTAAAATCCAACATAATTTTATGCTATTGAAGTCACCTTTAGTGATTATTTGTTTTAAAATTTCATAAGAACACTGTAAGAATGGTATGCAAAGAGCTCTTTGATTTTTATATTATTATGAAGCCATGTTTTCTGCAGTACTGTGTATTGAGGTCCTACTGTGTTCCAGGCCCCATGCTGTGAAGTGACAGAACACTCGGGAAAAATAGCTACAATTCCTGCCTTCATGACTCTGTAATCTAGATTGGAAAACAACCACTAATTCTGTGATCATCCAGGTAAATGTGAGCCTACAAAGTTATTTTTCTCTTTACCTAAATTATTGTATATTTAATTTAGACTGTGTGACCATGGCAGCCTCACTCATAGGAACCCACTGATAAGTAGGCACTAAGTCCCTTGGGTATTTTATTAGCTACATTGCTTTGCATAGGATCTAGGACAAGCCCACCAGAAAATGCAAGAAGTGAACTCTGCTTCACAATCAATAATGATGTGGAAAGGATTCAACAGTCAAAGTATGATAAAAACACATCAACCTTGAGATCATCTGCCCTAATCATTGTCTGCTTGGAGAAGTATCCAGAAGAGATATGAGTTAGGAAACGTGATGAGCTCTGAACAAGAAATTTTAAGTTATTAAGACTAAAACCACGGGACAGATACAACACAAACAAGAGAAATACAGTAAAAATAATTAATAAAGATAGTAATTCCAGTCACTGTACTGATATGAGAAGAGTTATATAAACTTGATGAGAGACAATGGGAAGAAAACATCTGAATAAATAATGACTTCCAGATCAAGTAGAATTGACTATAATCCAATAGAGTAGACAATTTTGGGGAGTTTGGTTCTTGCAGATACCCTTTCTGAAAGACTGCCTGAAACCATGACTCACAGGTCCTGGGATTTGCAGGTGAGAGTCTGTCTAATGACATCAGGACTGGAAATGGATACCTGTCTTGAAATTTCTGCTGTGAGTGATGCACATTCTCAAAGCATTTTCATAAAGTCTTACAAGTCGGTTTCATACCTACAAGTGGGAAGCACTAGGCAGAGGGCTAGCAACAATTCAAGAAAGCAGACCAAAAAGCCACAGTAACCATAGCAACCACAGGGAAACCATCAAGCTGGTCCTATTAATTCAGAGGATGAAGGCAGATTTCAGAGACCTCTGTGGTCCCATAAATTACACTTATGCTTGAATCCTAGTATTTTCAATATAATGGCATTAGAAGATGGAAAGGGGTTCCTATATATATTAATGAGGAAGTTATAGAACTTTGTGGTTCTAGTAACACAAAGTTTTATAATTTTTATTGTTCCTTGACATGTATTATCTCATATATTCTTTCAGGACAACTGTGTGATGAACACAGCATGCTTATTTCATTTTATATATCAATAAAATAAAGTTTGGGGAATGTAAATGACTTTCCCAATATTATATAATAGTAATAGAGATAGGATTTAAATCTAGATTCTCTGATTCTAAATCACTATATAAAATGATCCTTTAAGCTCAAAATAACAAATGATTTAAAGGATTTTTAAAAACTAGAAAGGAAATCAATCCTGAATATTCACTGGAGGGACTGATGCTGAGGCTGAGGCNTCGCCTCAGATGGCCTTGATTTTGTCTCTTTCCTGCCGCCGGGAGGCCGGGCTCCTTTGCTCTAGAAGTTTCTCAGCAGCAGCGCACGGGAGGCCAGGACTCGAGGTCCACAGGGCAGCCCAGGCCTTCCCGGGGGACCCAGGAGCCTCTCTGGGCCTGGCGGAGCGCTCTCGACTCTTCACCTGCAGGTCTGAGCTGATGGCGGCCTCTGGCCCCGCTGCTGCAGGCTGTGGCTTGCCACAGCACACGCCGGCAGTGGTGACCTCAGGCAGAGCTGTAGCCAGTGTGAGGGGGTCCCCACGGGGACACGCAGAGGCCAGGCTCCCTGAGACCTTCCCAGCCACACCTGTCAGGGGTGGAGGGAAGCACCCCGAAGACTCCGGGTGCAGGCTGAGACGCAGGCTCTTTTTGTTTTCATATTTGTTTGTCTGCGCGGGTCTTCCCTGCGGCACGTGGGGTCTTGGCTGCATTATCTTCTAAGTTGCGGCGTGCGAACTCTCAGCTGTGGCATGCGGAATCTAGTTCCCTGAGTGGGGATTGAACCGGCCCCCGCCCCCGCACCGTGGGGCATGGANCGGCAGAGCCTGGTGGGCTGCCATCTATGGGGTCGCAGAGAGTCGGACACGACTGAAGTGACTTAGCAGCAGCGGCAGCAGAAGTCCATGTGACCAAAATGAGTAGGAGGGAGAAGATGACAGTAATAATGGCTTTCATTCATTAAGCAACTAACACAGCCCAGTACTATGCTCTGTGGTCCTCAGACAAATTCCCTGGTGGCTCAGACAGTAAAGTGTCTGTCTACAATGTGAGAGACCTGGGTTCAATCCCTGGTTTGGGAAGATCCCCTGGAGAAGTAAATGGCAACCCACTCCAGTACTATTGCCTGGAAAATCCCATAGACAAAGGAGCCTGGTAGGCTACAGTCCATGGGGTCGCAGAGTCTGACACGACTGAGCAACTTCACTTTCAGTTTTCATTCTTCCTATTTAGAGTGGAAAAAACTGGTGGGCCCCTCGGTCGGCTGATGAACACATCCCTGGAGGGCACCACTGGTAGAAGGGAGACCTCAAACCCCTCAGAGCGTCTCACCAGTGGGATGCAGCCCACCCCCCAGATTCAGGTCCAGTTTTCAAGTGGTATCACATGTCGTTCATCTGAACTGAGAAATGGGTGATGCCAACAAATGTTAGAGAGAGAAATCCAAAATGACTAGGAAGCTATTTTGGGGAAGGAGAAGAAAAGAACTTTCCCTACTTAAAGAGAGGGCTGCAGAAGCCGGGCAGCAGGGAGGGTGAGTCACTGCGTGTCTCGCGACTCCTTCTAAATGGGTGTGGTATGTGATCCCAGGGCTGGAGTTGGAGACGTTGGGTGTGGTTGGTGGCAAGGGGGAAGAACAAGTCTATTAACCAGTACACGACTGGATGACAAGTCAACTTCCTCTGCTGGTACAAAAATGTCAGGAGGAAACCTCAACTCACCATTTGCTCTGATTTTTCTGCTTTGTCTTTGATATCTTTGATTTTTCCAAAAAGCTGCTGTATCGCTTTCTGGGCCTCTTCAAGTGCCTAGAATGAGAAGAATAAATGAAACACAAAGCAGTGTTGTCCCTACACTATGATCAAGTGCAGCCTCAGAGGAAAATGCCTACAGCTCTCTTGCTTCGTTGCACTTGTGTGGACGATTTCACCTGAGTCCTGGGCAGCAGAGACAAAGGGAGTCCAGCATTTGGATACAGGCAGATAAACATTCAGGGTTCTTGCCAAGTTGAATCATAAAGTTTTCATTTAAAAACTAAACTATTTCCCTCTATCTCAGTGAACACTACACATTCTGATGACAACAAATAAACAGGAATGCACATCTGCGTGTGTGCGTGTGCACACATATGCGGTAACCTTAAAAAACCTGCAGACACACAGAGGTGGCTGGCTCTAAGTTGAGGGTAGGAGATGCTCCAGATTTTGGAAGTTCCAGAAGATGGAGCCTTCAAAAAAAAATCACAGCCGTGCATGGGGACTCCAGAACTGTGGCCAACCTTAAAGCCATTTCTAGGTACTCCACTTAGGAATCAAAGAAGTTACAAAGGGACACAGAAAGCTAATGGTGAGCCAAATGCTTCCACTGAAATAAAACCCGACGAAGATGACACCCATGAAAAGCATCACAACCCACAGCTGCAGTTGAGCGAGTCTGGGGAGGAACATCTGCGAAGTGGAGAAGGTGCTCAGTCGCACACTAGCAGAACACACATACTGGGAAGGGAGGCAGGGGCCTGAAGAACTCAAGCTTTATTTCATCGAACGCAGTTCATTTATTTTGGATTTAAGCGTGGCCTGTCTTAACAGGGTCTCCTGAGCCGTTTAAAAATGTAATAAGTCTGTGCGTGGCCATCTGTGCCTGCATGGGACAAACAGCCAGCCTCCCACAGAACACCCTGACAGAGGGAAGAGGACAGCAAAGCTGTGGGGTAGGCAGGAAGACAAAAGCCCTGACAGATCTGAACCTTCGCCTTCAGCAGAAGCCAGAGGTAGAGCTGCCTCTGGACTACAAACTAACACATTTTCCTTTTTGCTGAAAAACATCCCCAAAAAGCAAACTTAAAGCAGCTTCCTGGGCAGGTAATTCCTCCCTAGCTGGAAGGAGGGACTCTGTCTCCCCGTCCTTCCCTGGCTTCCGGGAGGCTGCTTGTTCTGATGCTGGGACTACTTCCTCCGTCTGGAGTATCTCACCTAGTGTGGCTCAGCCCTGATAGAGGTCTCTTCTGACCTTCTTCCACCTCTGGGATCGGCAGGAGTTTCAGGCTGGGGACGAGGAATGCTGAACTGCTGCATGAGACTGTGCCTCAACTTCCTTTGCCCATTTGTTGCCAAGACTGAGGTGATGCTATTTGAATAAACAGCTGTTCATACCACCTCCTGGGGCAGGCAGAGTGTGCATCTGCTCTGCTGGATCACTGAACTTGTATCTAAAAAGGCTGGGGAGCAAAGGAGCTTTTATGCTGGTCATGTCTGCCGTCTGGACTAAGGTATTTTAACCATCAGATGGTTTGGTCTCAGAACAACAACTGGCATTGGTATCTGTAATTTGGGAAATGTTACCTGAAAAGGAGTAACCAGTCCAAATGGGTGATGGAATGGAACTGGGTCTCCCTGAGCAGCCCCTCAACCCCATTCCCTCCTGAAAGGACGCCTCATTCAGCAACTGTGTCCTCTCTGCTTCCCACCATTCTGCCTTCCTCACCCCAGATTCAGCACCCCCAAAACAGCTGTGGAGAAGTGACAGATCCTGCCACGTTCCAGCCAGAAGGCAGGTGTCTGAGGTCTTCCTGTGCTGTCATGTACCAGCTAGACAACCTCTCTGGGGATTGGTTTCCTCATCTGCAAAGTGGTGACAATGCAACCTACTTCCAGTGTTGTTGGGAGGATTCAATGACATAATAGGTGTAAAAAACTGCACAGATACTAACTAGGTCTATTTCCAGGCTTATGACCAGCCTGGGCAAATGTATGTTTGCACCTATGGATAGATACATACATACATACTATTATTCTTCCCTCTCACTTACCACCTCTAGACCTGCCCACTGTTGGACACTTCCTATCCTCAGCCACGGCCCCAGTGAATCTGTGCCTGTCTACTGCACCTCCCCATCCCTCCTAGGAATTTGCTTCTTTATTTCTAATATTTACTTCCTCATAACCAGGATACAAGATTCTGCTGAGCACTGCTAACTGCCATACTGACCAACATTAGAGTTCCTAAGATGATGACAAACCAAAATCAACAAAAATTAAAAATTAATTTCTAACAAAATTAAAATGTGAAAAAGTAATAAATGATCTGTTTTTGTGCAAGTGCCATACTGTTTTGATTGCTGCTGCTTTGTAGTATAGTCTAAAGTCACAGAGCCTGATTCCTTCAACTTCATCTTTCTTTCTCAAGATTGCTTTGGCTATTTGGGTCTTTTTGTGTTTCCATATGAGAAAATTCATGTAAGATTAGGACAGAAGACTGCCACCAAAATGAACACCAGGGAAGTCACTGATGATCTTGACAGGAACAGTTTCAGTGGAGTCAAGGGAACAGAAGTGGACAGTGGTGTGACAAGGTGGAGGTGGTGTGTATGAGAGCAGGGACCAGCAAATGATACCTCAGGGCAAAATCTAGGCTGCCACACTTGATTTTGTAAACAGTGTTGGCTTGGATCATTCTAATCCCTTTCATTTAGGTTTTACAGGAGAAATATCAATAACCTCAGATATGCAGATGACATCACCCTTATGGCAGAAAGTGAAAAGGTACTTTAAAAGTCTCTTGATGAAAGTGAAACTGGAGAATGAAAAAGTTGGCTTAAAGCTCAACATTCAGAAAACGAAGATCACGGCATCTGGTCCCATCACTTCATGGCAAAATAGATGGGGAAACAGTGGAAACAGTGTCAGACTTTATTTTGGGGGGCTCCAAAATCACTCCAGATGGTGACTACAGCCATGAAATTAAAAGACGCTTACTCCTCGAAAGAAAAGTCATGACCNCGTGAGTCTGAGTAAACTCCAGGAGCTGGTGATGGACAGGGAGGCCTGGCGCGCTGCGATTCATGGTGTCGCAAAGAGCTGGACATGACTGAGCGACTGAACTGAACTGAACTTGTACCACATAACAGCATGGAAGGGTTTTTGTCAGAGACCAGATGATGCATAAAATCTAAAACATTTACTACCTGGTCCTTAACAGAAAAAGCTTGCTGACTGCTGGTTTAACTATTTTTTTCATAAAGCTTTTGATATGAGAAGATAAGAGAGAAAACGAGGAGATGAGAAATTGATAGGGAAGTAGATGGGAGAGTGGGTAACAGGACAATCACAGATGAGAAGGACTGTCTGAGTATAATTACCAATAGCTCCTTCTCACTATCCAAAATGACTCTGGTAACAAAGCATCACCTCAACTAAGGGCTTCCTTGGTGGTTCAGATGGTAAAGAATCTTCCTGCAATGGAGGAGACCTGGGTTCAATCCCTGGGTTGGGAAAATCCCCTGGAGAAGAGAATAGCTATCCACTCCAGTATTCTTGCCTGGAGAATCCCATGGACAGATAGGCCTGACAGGCTATATAGTCCATGGAGTTGCAAAGAGTAGGACACAACTGAGCAAATAACTTTCACTATTTTCACCTCTCCTACAGCATCTAACCAAAGCTGGAGCACAGTTAGAACTTGACAAATATTTGCCAACAGATTATAAACCCCATGGGGTACTTCTCAGAAGAGCAGCAGTGCTAAGTTACTGCTCTAAATGAGCACAGCCCTCCCTTTCTCCAGGCACCACTGTAAGCAATGGTTCAAAACCACAGCATCCCACTTTCTGTAACTGTTATCTATTTGGCTAAAGTTTAAAGCCCCCAGTGCTGCCAGAAGTGAGTAAATTCTCAACCTATTGGACTTTCTAAAAAATGTTTGGCCATTGTGTGAAGAAGTACTGCAGAGGCCCCTGCTGGCAAGTTTCCATCAAAAAAGACTCACTTTTTGTGGCACAGCATCCAACTGCACAGAACTGTGCGTCCAATTCTGTGATCTTGTTGGTCACGTCATTGTCTAAGGATGCGCTGATGGGATTAAAGCCAAAGTGTTCTCCACCCAAATCCCCTAAGACACATGACATTCAGTGAAAGGAAAGGCAAGAAGGGCCACATTCTATTCTTTGATCTCAAGTCTGAAGAAGTTTCCACAGTCCTTTCTCAGAGAAAGGGTTTCTGTCTCTCTTTTTCTCTTCTTCTCCATCTGGCATCCTACCAGAACTGTCTTGCTTAAGGTACCACTTTTTCAGCAAAGAAGTAAGACTCACACCATCTTACATTTCACAGTCTTAAAGAAAGATAAATTGTCTGCCAGATTTTTTTTTGTTTGTTTTTCAGGCTGGAATACTTTTGCTTGTTATAACAATGTACTGAAGTTGAGGAAATTTAATATAATTCATTTTCCAGAGTCCAAAAGGTTCTTCTGAAGTATTCGCTCCATCAAGCAAGTCCATTCTCAACACCTACCCTAATATTTGATATCTAATAATCAATCACCCTGGAGGAGGAGTGTTTTATAGTCGGAAATATCCTAGGACCTACAGAAGGTCAAAACTTTACTTTTAAATGACCCTAAAATGCTTTTATACCTAGCTAATGAGAAAACGTGCTGAAAGAATGATTCTGGCACTGCCCCTAGACACTCGTTAAAATAAAATGTGGCTACTTTTCCATTCCAGGCCGTATGTGGATTAAAAACAGAACTAATCACCCAAAAATGTCTGCTTTCAATCCACCCTTAGTGGAGTTTCTGAATTGAGCACTGGACCGTGGCTGCAGCCTGCATCCGAGGATGCTATTAGGAAGCAGTGACTGTAGCCGTCCTCTTTACTGACTGAGATTCTGCAAATGGGAGATTCAAGGAGACCCACTCAGCTGACCTACAAGACTCAGCAGAATCAATTATGCTATCTCTGTATTTTTGTGCATTATTGACTGTAACCATTATTCTTAATTTTCCTTGCCTCCTGAAGCAGATGCTGAATGGTCTACCTAAGCCTTGCTAGGTCATGTGCACGGAAGATAAGCAGTGTGGAACCTGGCACAGACCTCACTGATTTCTTCTTTTTCACCTCTTTCCCCTCGCCCCCCACCCCAGAACTGTTGTCTGCCACCTGTGTAGATAGAGAGAATCTGAGCCAATGAAAATGCCTAGAGAAATTAACCTCCCCTCTGGCTCCTAGATGCATCTAATTTCACTCTCTGAGAGAATTATACTGCCTTTATCCTGTGAGTCCACAGGCAGCCTTTCAGAGATTAAAAACTGAGATCCCATTTGCTGCCACCACAGGAAGGAGAAAGAGGCTCCTCAATTTCAGAATTGATACGGCTTTAAATTCTCTGAAAAAAAGTAAGGGGCTAATGTTCAAGGTGACTGGAAAGAAAATGATATTTTCCCACTTACCATGCTATCATTTCTGTTGTTCAACTTTACATCTGTCAGTTCCCTTCCTATTGTTTGGAAAGGCCACACACAGTATTAGTAAAAAGCAGGGAGTTCTTGAACCAGCAGACAGGGATTCGAATGCCAGTCTTGCCACTTATGGTGTAATTTCTGTCCAGCCACTCAACCTCAGCATCTAAGAGGCACAGACTCATCATCCCTAGAACAAGGACAATAGTCCCAACCCAAAGACTTGTCAGGAAGGAAAACAGGGCTTAGCAGTGAACACCTTGGGTACTGTTTACTCAGTACATTGCCTTCCTCCTGGGAGTTTTACTCTATGTTCTAACAGAGTTGGCTGTCCCAGAAGCAGACCAGGCCCAAGCTGGGCCACTTGGAACTTTTCTGTGATTTTCCACAATGAATTGGGAAACAAAGTTCATCTCTCTCTGGTGAAGGAAGCCCCAGGATGGGAAATTAGGGTAGATGGTAGCTGGTCTCCAGGCAGAGATGTTGAAGCTGACACCTGGAAAGACAGACCCAGAAGATCCAGGGCCGTATTCCAGGGCCACCTTCTGCTGTTTAATAAGCCTGGCAGCAACACTATTCTTTCACAGGCTACTCAAAACGACACAGTGAGCCTTCCGGGACTTCCCTGGTGGTCCAGTGGCTAGGACTCCACAATCCCTGTGCAGGGGCCCTGGGTTTGATCCCTGGTCAGGGAAGTAGATCCCACATGCCACAGCTAAGATCAGGAGCCAGCCAAATAAATAAATAAATAGAGCCTTCCAAGCGATCCTTTCACCTAAGCCAGTCTGAAATGGACTTTGTCTATTGTCACCCAGAGAATCCTGACGGAAGACTCAGTTCACCAATGGGGCTCACTAACGGTAATCATTATTATTCCCTGGTTTCCCAGATGGAGTGTGACATTTCAGATGAGACTATCCCTCTAAGAACAAAGGCTGATACAAATAGGCTGGTTAAGCCCAACATCTGCAGGGCACACAGAAGGGCGGCTCAAGGAGCTGGGGATGATCTCGCCAAATCATGCTGCAAATGAGCTATTCTCCAGGGGAGGAAAACTTCAATCTCTTGCTCACCCCGTCAATAAAAAGCGAGTGCCTACTGCCTATACTAAAGCTAGATACTGAGAGAAAAAGATTGCTAGATGGGGGACGTATCTTTAAAGAGCTTGTGAGGGATACATAAGAAATATCAATAGAAATAACTAGAAGAGACCAATAGAAAGAGGTATAAATGCCAGAATCATTTGGAAAGCAAGGGATTCCATGAAAACATTGCAAAGGGTGACCATATCTGATGAGGCCTAAACAGGGGGACCCTAGACATTCACTAAAGGCAGACATCTAGGGGTGAGTAGCCTCGATTTATGGAATGCCTCTTCTTTTGACACTGTTGGCTGGCCTGGCACCACTGAGGACTGTTGCTATGGAAACAAAGCATCCCTAGCTGAAGGAGAGGTGCTTTAAAAAAGTCTCAGCAATAAAAACAATGCAGCCTGTGCCCCAAGATCGAGCCAAACAGGAGCAGAAGCTCCAGGAATCTCATTGCCATGGATGGCTGCATGTGCACAGCATCACGATCCTCTGAGGCCCCAAATACACTAGGTACCTTCCAGGTCCAGCAGCCCCGGTCAAATGCCAGATGGGCACCCATCAGAGGCAAAGCACTGGATGCTAACACAAATTCTTCCACAACCCATTCAGAAACCCTGGGTATAAAGGGGCTTTATTTAAAGAACAGATTTCTTTCCAAGTTTGAGAACCAAAAGAATGTAAAGGGAAAAAGGAGTAATTTTCACCTTATTTGTTAAAAGGTTCTGTTCCACCTAAGTTACTTTAATTTATGATTTCTGCAAACCACATCCCCAAAGATGTGAACCAAAGGGTTCATTTTTATTGTGTTTAGGAAACAAGCCAGAAGTTCAAGTCCTAAGATGGGGCTGGGACACAAACTCAGCAGTACCCAAACAAGACTAAACATTCACATTTTACAGTTCTGTGTATATCTGTTATCACCCGTAACTTAAAATCTGTTTGCCCTGAAACAGTGGGGTGTGGGGAATGTACTCAAGCATAGCTTCCCTTGACGAAATGTAACCCCTGAGGATGCACACATTTAAAGCAGCAACTCCAAATGCAGCTGGAGAAGGAAAAGTTCAAACAAGAGTCTCAGCTGGTTTAGCTGAATGAAAGGTACAGAAATTCAATACTTTAGAAGATGGGGCATATTTAAAGGAACAATCTGCCCAGGTTTAACAAAGGACTACCTCTTGCTAGGACTTCCCAGTTGCTAAGTTAAATTCAAATCCTCCATATTTTACCATCACATCCAACTGTAGTCACTGAGTAACAAATGCTCATCTATACTATGGGTCTTCATTCAGGCTTGGCTTCTGGATGTTCCTTCAGCCAATTTTTTTTTATACCTCCCTTCTTCCCAGGTGGCTCAGATGGTAAAGAATCTGCCTGCAAAGCAGGAGTCCCAGGTTCAATCCCTGGGTTGGGAAGATCTCCGGAGAAAGGTATGGCAACCCATTCCAGTATTCTTGCCTGGAGAACCCCATGGACAGAGGAGCCTGGTAGGCTACAGTGCATGGAGTTGCAAAGAGTCAGACACGACTTAACAACTAACACTTCCGCACTTTCTGTACCAAAGCCCTTTGGGCTACACGTCCCTCCTACCACCACCATTGCAGGTTTCATCATCTGGAAGACTGTCTCTTCCTGTTCCACTTCCCTCAGGATTGGCTCCCCTGTGCTCAGAACCAAGGTGAGCAGTCAATACTCAGTTCTCCCTTCCTGCCTGCCTAGAGCTCTTTTCTTAGTCCAGATTCTTCATGCTGAGAGGGACCCAGATGGTTAACAAGGCCACAGTCAAGGTTACTGTTTGGACTCCGCTGTGAACCAGTTAACTTTTCAGGTTCCGCAGTGGAGAAAAAAGTGGTTCCTGAATCTGCTTTTGAAATTTGTCACTGTTTAAAAAAAGAGAATTTGGTACACACTGGTACATGTGTACCGATCCAGAAGATCTGGACCGGGAGGCTTCGCTGGTGGTCCAGTGGTTAAGAACCTGCTCTCTAATGCAAGGGATATGAGTTCTATCTCTGGCTGGGGAACTAAGACCCCTCATGTTGTGGGCAACTAAGCCCTCGCGGCACAACTACTGAGCCTGCATGCTACAGCTAGAGAAGCCCATGTGCTGTAACAAAGACTTGGCACACCCAAGAAAAGAAAATCTCAATCCCTTACTATTAGCAGGTCACCCAGTGTGCTTTGGGGCAAGTCATAAAACAGATGTGAGCCTGTTCCTGCACCTGTAAAACAGGGAGAGTAACATCTAGGTGGCCTAATGCACATCTTCGTGAGGACAAAGTAATTGATGCAACATTTTGCAGAATGTAAGAGAAATATGCTTATTTGTTTTGGGGAGGGTTTTTTTTTTTGGCCACATGGCTTATGGGATCTTAGTTCCTTGACCAGGGATCGAACCTGGGCCCTGGCTATGAAAGTGCCAAGTCCTAACCACTGGACTGCCAGGGAATTTCTCAAAATAAACAAGGTTATCTTGTAATAAAGCATTAGCATTGCAGATTAAGACAAAAAAGTAAAAACATACCTTCTAAGCAACTCAAAATGTGCCTTCGCTTATAGTGAATCAATCGAGAACGACACACTAGGCTTCCACAGTCTTCCTTCTAGAGATCTGAATAACCACAGGGTTGACAAGTGTACTGAAACTGGACCACAAGATGCTAACTGAGAAACCCAAATCTCCAAATATCAGAATCTCCAAGTATTTGATGAAAGGTAAAGTGTAGCCTCTGGCCTAGTGTAAGTGGTATTATCATATGAATGACAGTTGGCTATCTGTCCCTACTGCTGTCACGTGACTGAGAACAAGAAAATTCAGAAGTGTGACAAGAAGACAAGGGTCAGTAACTGGGTCAGAGATGGAACAAAGACTCCCTCAGTTTACCTCTCCTGTTTTATAAAAGATGGCATTTGTACCATCAGATTTACCTGAAAGCAAGTATATCTCTCGGAGAAGGCAATGGCACCCCACTCCAGTACTCTTGCCTGGAAAATCCCATGGACGGAGGAGCCTGGTAGGCTGCAGTCCATGGGGTCGCTGAGAGTTGGACACGACTCAGTGACTTCACTTTGACTTTTCACTTTCATGCACTGGAGAAGGAAATAGCACCCCACTCCAGTGTTCTTGCCTGGAGAATCCCAGGGATGGCAGAGCCTGGTGGGCTGTCGTCTATGGGGTCGCACAGAGTCCAACACGACTGAAGCGATTTAGCAGCAGCAGCAGCAACAGCAAGTATATCTCTGAAAGAAACACCCTCCTCTGGTTGGGGGCTGTTGTGAGAGTGACATTAATGTAGATTGCGCAACATGCAAATTCTAGGCGACACGTAACACAGAGGTGAACATGGCATCTGCTCAGAGGGGCCACAATATAACATGGAAACAAAAGCCAGAAATGCTGGCATGTGATCCAATGCTATATGAATTTTAGAGCTTTGATTTAGACAATCACAGAACACCAAAACAAAACAGACTAAAAAGGCATTATCTCTGGTTTTGCAAAACTAATCTCCTTCCAGAGACCTCGGAGTCCAAACTAGAGCAAAGGAAATTTTATAGCTATGTTACAGACTCCTGAAAACAGGGATTTATGAATGGAAATGTTGACAGAACCACCAAAGAACCGAATTCATGCTGCTCTAAATTCTGTATTTCCATGGATGAAAGAGGGGAGAGGGAAAAAGGAGGTCAGGTTCTCACATGAAATAACAGAGTTTCAAATTCCCATTCATTGTTCAAACACACCTGGATGACTTCTGTCAGGGATCGAAAACCCAGAAATCCTCACCCTGTCAGCAGTTATACTATGATTTTTCTAACGGGCAAACAGACTAAGGATGGAATTTTCCTTCCATCACTAACAGCTAGCAGTCAAAAGGAAGAGTAACCTGGGTAATAGCCAGAGCAGCTACGGTTGTGACGAATGGCATTTTCCTCTTTAGATGTGGAGACTCTAGTTTAAACCTGTGACTGCCCTTAACATGGAAACAAGCAGATGGCAAAAGCTATGCTTGACCTTCTTTCTTGGCTCCTGAAGAGTGCCAATTTACATGGCGATGGCTCAGAAGAATAATAAACTTCAGTGTTCCTTCTTGGCAATACTATTTTCCTAAAACCATTTTCAATAATCGTGTTGCACACAAGTGGGACTTGATGTATTTCTAAGGTCAGGAAGGAAATAGTCCAACTGCTGGACATGCTAACTAAAACGAATCATCCTGGTAGTTTTCTGTTTTGAAGAGGGCAGCAGCATTATTGTTAGGTACTGAACACAAAAACTTAAGCCTCTAACTAATCTGAAACACACTGTCTATATGTATTAAATGCAAACAAAACAGGAACATATGCTTGTCAAGAGGAAATATATATTATTAAAATTCAGAACAATACGGAAAAAATGTTTCCAAAGAAATTAAATACTAAAATGATTTAAAAAATCACCATGTGATCCAACCATTCCACACCTGGGTATATACTGTAAGGGACTCAAACAGATATTTGTATGTCACTGCTCATTATGGCATTATTCATGGCCAGGAACACATGACTGGATAAACAAAATGTGATATGTATATGTGATGGAATATTATTCGGTTGTGAAAAAGGAACGAAGTTTTTGAACAGGAATGCAAATCCAAGATAATCATGCCAGAATTCAACAAAAAAGGATAAAACACCATGATCCAGTAGGTATTTAAAGAGGGTTAAGTACTTAAAACAACACTAAGCTAATCATCAAATGGGAAAACCATATACTCATATCTGAAGAAGATGGAAAGGGGACTTCCCTGGTAGCCCAGTGAAAGGGGGCTCTGCACTCCCAATGCAGGGGGCTCGGGTTCAACCCCTGGTCAGGGAACTGGATCCCAGGTGCACATCTGAGAGTTTCCACGCTGCAACGAAAGATTCTGTGTGCCACAACTACAACTGGGTACAACAAAATGAGCACATAAATATTTAAAAAGAAGAAGGGAATGCATAGAAAATTCAACATCTCTTTTCTGGCAAACAGGGTTAGTGAACCAAGGTCATGAGGATATGTCCTTAACACAAAATTTGGAAACAAGAGACCAGCACATTCAGCATCACCTCTAGAGAAGGGCCTTTGTTTTGTTCACTGTATTATCCCCAGGCCCTGGAACAGAGCCCACCACGGAGAAAGCACTAACTTTCTGTATGAGTGAATAAACAAGTATACGAACTACAGTCACTGTCACTAAAATCAAGAACAAATTGCCTCTCATCTTTGGTATACACTTTAACAGATACCAGTTGGACTCTCATATATGCTTCTGTATTGAATCTGTTGTGATGTGTTATTTTAGTTGGAAAATATGATGAAAATCTGGCTTCACACAGATTGGCAGTTAAAAAAGAAAGCAATATTTTAATATCCTTTTCAGGTACTTGTGGATAATCCTTTTTGAAACTACAGCAAAACTTGAAAAGCTGTCGATTCTTTTTTTAAACTGAAGTATAGCTGATTTATAATATTATGTTAATTTCAAGCCTCTATAACTGACTCAGAAACTAACTCACAAAATATTGGTTTTATTCCCTGAGCTGTACACTATCCTTATAGTTTACTTGTTTAACACAAAGTAGTTTGTTCCTCTTAATTCCTTATTCCTATTTTGCCCCTGAGAAGATCCATGGAAGAAGGGCATGGCAACCCACTTCACTATTCTTGCCTGGAGAATCCCNCTGCTCTAAATTCTGTATTTCCATGGATGAAAGAGGGGAGAGGGAAAAAGGAGGTCAGGTTCTCACATGAAATAACAGAGTTTCAAATTCCCATTCATTGTTCAAACACACCTGGATGACTTCTGTCAGGGATCGAAAACCCAGAAATCCTCACCCTGTCAGCAGTTATACTATGATTTTTCTAACGGGCAAACAGACTAAGGATGGAATTTTCCTTCCATCACTAACAGCTAGCAGTCAAAAGGAAGAGTAACCTGGGTAATAGCCAGAGCAGCTACGGTTGTGACGAATGGCATTTTCCTCTTTAGATGTGGAGACTCTAGTTTAAACCTGTGACTGCCCTTAACATGGAAACAAGCAGATGGCAAAAGCTATGCTTGACCTTCTTTCTTGGCTCCTGAAGAGTGCCAATTTACATGGCGATGGCTCAGAAGAATAATAAACTTCAGTGTTCCTTCTTGGCAATACTATTTTCCTAAAACCATTTTCAATAATCGTGTTGCACACAAGTGGGACTTGATGTATTTCTAAGGTCAGGAAGGAAATAGTCCAACTGCTGGACATGCTAACTAAAACGAATCATCCTGGTAGTTTTCTGTTTTGAAGAGGGCAGCAGCATTATTGTTAGGTACTGAACACAAAAACTTAAGCCTCTAACTAATCTGAAACACACTGTCTATATGTATTAAATGCAAACAAAACAGGAACATATGCTTGTCAAGAGGAAATATATATTATTAAAATTCAGAACAATACGGAAAAAATGTTTCCAAAGAAATTAAATACTAAAATGATTTAAAAAATCACCATGTGATCCAACCATTCCACACCTGGGTATATACTGTAAGGGACTCAAACAGATATTTGTATGTCACTGCTCATTATGGCATTATTCATGGCCAGGAACACATGACTGGATAAACAAAATGTGATATGTATATGTGATGGAATATTATTCGGTTGTGAAAAAGGAACGAAGTTTTTGAACAGGAATGCAAATCCAAGATAATCATGCCAGAATTCAACAAAAAAGGATAAAACACCATGATCCAGTAGGTATTTAAAGAGGGTTAAGTACTTAAAACAACACTAAGCTAATCATCAAATGGGAAAACCATATACTCATATCTGAAGAAGATGGAAAGGGGACTTCCCTGGTAGCCCAGTGAAAGGGGGCTCTGCACTCCCAATGCAGGGGGCTCGGGTTCAACCCCTGGTCAGGGAACTGGATCCCAGGTGCACATCTGAGAGTTTCCACGCTGCAACGAAAGATTCTGTGTGCCACAACTACAACTGGGTACAACAAAATGAGCACATAAATATTTAAAAAGAAGAAGGGAATGCATAGAAAATTCAACATCTCTTTTCTGGCAAACAGGGTTAGTGAACCAAGGTCATGAGGATATGTCCTTAACACAAAATTTGGAAACAAGAGACCAGCACATTCAGCATCACCTCTAGAGAAGGGCCTTTGTTTTGTTCACTGTATTATCCCCAGGCCCTGGAACAGAGCCCACCACGGAGAAAGCACTAACTTTCTGTATGAGTGAATAAACAAGTATACGAACTACAGTCACTGTCACTAAAATCAAGAACAAATTGCCTCTCATCTTTGGTATACACTTTAACAGATACCAGTTGGACTCTCATATATGCTTCTGTATTGAATCTGTTGTGATGTGTTATTTTAGTTGGAAAATATGATGAAAATCTGGCTTCACACAGATTGGCAGTTAAAAAAGAAAGCAATATTTTAATATCCTTTTCAGGTACTTGTGGATAATCCTTTTTGAAACTACAGCAAAACTTGAAAAGCTGTCGATTCTTTTTTTAAACTGAAGTATAGCTGATTTATAATATTATGTTAATTTCAAGCCTCTATAACTGACTCAGAAACTAACTCACAAAATATTGGTTTTATTCCCTGAGCTGTACACTATCCTTATAGTTTACTTGTTTAACACAAAGTAGTTTGTTCCTCTTAATTCCTTATTCCTATTTTGCCCCTGAGAAGATCCATGGAAGAAGGGCATGGCAACCCACTTCACTATTCTTGCCTGGAGAATCCCTGGCAGCCTACAGTCCATGGGGTCACAAAGAGTCAGACACAATTGAAGCGACTTAGCACACACACATTTCTTCCCATTCCCTTTCTCTTTCCCCACTGTATCTGTGAGGAGATATGATAACCACTATATCTGTAGGTATGTTTCTGTTTTGTTATATTCATTATTTTTTAGACTCCACATATAAGTGATAACATGCAGTACTTGTCTTTCTCTGTCTTATTTCGCTAAATATAATATCTTCTGGGTCCATCCATGTTGTTGCAAATGGAAAATTTGTTGTTCTCTTTTTCATGGCTGAGTAGTATTCCAAGCGTGCATATGTGTGTGTGTGTGTATTTCACATCTTCTTTATCCATTCCACTATGGATCAATATCTTAGGTAGCTTCCATATCTTGGCTATGTAAATAATGCCGTGAACACTGAGGTACATATTATCTTTTTCAATTGGTGTTCTCTTTGGATATATTGCTGGTTTTGTATGGTAAATCTAAGTTTTTTTGAGGAAAAGTGGTAGACTCTTAAAGATTGGTTGCAGTGTGGAATCTGAAATCTTATTACTGAACTGATACTAAACTACATTAAAAGCCATTGGTCAGTTGTGATTTCCTCAGGATGCAGAAAGCTGGAAAGAGTGTTGTTCTTAAATTAACAATGAGAAAAAATAAATAAATAAAGCAAAATCAAAACCTCTCTGAATCCAGCATAGAACTGAAGGCAAAAGTCTCCTGAAATCAAGAAGAGATGGGGACACCCCAGTGGCTAAGAATCCAGGCTCCCAATGCAGGAGGCCTGGGTTTGATCCATGGTCAGGAAGTAGATCCCACATACTGCAACTAAAGATCTTGCATGCCCCAATGAAGACAGAAGATCTCGTGTGCTGCAACCAAGATTTGGAGCAGCCACATAAATAAATTTTTTTTAAAGTTTCTTACAATTAAAGCTGTACAAAACTGGAACAAATGGTCCTGTGGAATAACAAAGTAGCGAGCTGCCCATCACTACAAGTATCCAAGCAGAAGCAGGATAATGAAATGTCAGCAATGTCATAGAAAGGATTCCTGAACTGGGTGGGAAGTGGTTCTACAATGATCTTATATGCTTCTTCCAAATCAAAGTTTGAGTGAGCAGAGCTGAAGACGGCAATAATTTTCTTCCCCTCCCAAACCTTAGTCTTGCTTCGGTGCAATAGTTATATTATAGACAAGCTCCACACAAGAGACTGAAGGAAGTCCTGGGACTGATCCTCTCTTGGTGATTCTTAGTGAGCTGACTAGGAACTGATCAAGGTCTGGCTACTCTTGAAATTTCACACGCAAACTTTTTCTTCTTCTAACCCACTCCTCTAATCACCTCTCTTTCTATCTCTGTTCAAGCTGTCCATTTCAATTCTTGGGAAGCTGTGGAAGTTAAGTTTCAAAGCATATCAGCTCACGTGCTAACTGTATTGACTCATCTCATCCACAAAGTTTCAAACATGTGGGTATTTAATTAAAGCTTTTGCCTGATGATTTCAACAGATAAAAACTTGGAGAATCCTGAGCTGTATTAGCTTCGTATGAGCACATTCTGGTTAGAAAAGGTCATGAACTAGACCACTTCAAGTCCGCCCACCTAGGAGGTGGTCGACATGGAAGGCTCTCCAACATGCGCAGCAGAGTGCTAACCAGGAGGTGGGTGTTTCAGAAATGTCAGGAAACTAAAGAAACTGTCTCACCGTGTCTTCAATTTCTAAATTGCTTCCTCTCCACAAATAATTTTGGAATCAGAAACACTGCTTTCCAGGACCTTTTCTGCAGAAGACATCTTTGAAGACACTATGAATGTGAAGTCAACACTCTGCTCTTATTTACACAGATGACAAAGCATGTCTGTCCTGGGTGCACACAATCAAGAAGAAATGGATAAAAGGAATATTTCCTTTTGTCCACATTTCTGCTCTCCCCTTCTGAGTGTCCCCTAGAAACTTCAGAAACAAGTTTTCTGAGGGCAGAGTTTCCTCTGTTCCAGGGAAGAGGGAACCAAGGACTCTTGACCTATAAAGCCCAATGTTTTGGAACATCCGTAATTCTCCTGAGTCCATGCCAGTCAGATGGAGCCTCTCTTCAACAAACCACCAGCTAGTGGGGCTGGACAGTAAGGTTTTTTCACCCCTACGAATTGACAAGGATAGGACTCAAAAGCTCTCTGGAAAAAAAAAAGTCTCTCCTACAGCTTGCATTACAAACTGTTGGAAAACACAGATGGAGGGGATGACAGGAAAAGCAATTACTTCTCCTGGGCTTCCTTTCTGTCTGGATTCTAAGGAGACGAACACGAAATTCCATCACAGATTGAAATGCTATCTAAACATTCTTGAAAATGTGGCGCTGCTCTCTGAAATACGACCTGCCTTGCTGCAGCAACCTATTAATAAGTGAAGGTGGAGAGGGCTGACTCTTCTCCAGGCCACCTACCTCAGGGACTGCTCTCCAAGACGGTGTATTTGTCATCACAGGTTAGAACAAAAATAACTGAAAGGTATAATATCAACATAGCATGACCCAGCAAAAAGTCCTGATGAGTGATTCACTTTATTTTCACATTCTTAAAACTGTAGATACCTGAGAATCTCTGAAGTATTTCAGGGTTTCTAGTGAGCCTTTCTAAATATAGGCAGAAACATGCTAAACAGCAGTGTAATTATTTTAAATGGTAGATAGCTGGGACTAGTCAAGTACCAGTCAAGCTTTAAATGTCTTTAAAGGGACACACACACTGGTTCCAGTGATGTTTTCTGGTAGAGGGCTTTTGTTTATTTACAAATACTAGATAATCTCCCACAGACCAAATATTTAATATAGTTGAATAAAATGTTATGGCAGGTGGACTTTGCATTCTGAGAAACACTAAGATGAGAAAGATACTGTTCTGGTTTCAAGGAGCTTACACACTAGCCAAAGGGACAAGACGTGCTCACTGTAAGTCAGAAAAGCAGGGGCCAGGGCCTGTGGGAGTTTGTGGGCAGAAAGACTCTGCCTCTAACTGACGGCTGCTGGGATTGACTTTCTCATCTATGAAATGAGAAGAGAGGACCAGATGAGTTTCAAGTCCCCTCTGGACTTGGATTTCTAATATTCTCATTCCTTTGGTATATCAGTTGAAGAGAACAGAAAATTTCATAAAAGAAGTAGTATCTGAGCTGGGTAAGATTTCAGAATGAAGCTACTGGAAGAAAAAAAGGAGAACGTGCCTTTTAGGCAAAAAGAAGAACATAAGCACTGGTGGCTCAGGAGGTAAAGACTCTCCCTACGATGCAGGAGACCAGGGTTCGATCCCTAGGTCAGCAAGATCCCCTGGAGAAAGGAATGGCAGTACTCTTGCCTGGAAAATTCCATGGACCGAGGAGCCTGGTGGGCTACAGTCCATGGGGTCGCAGAGAGTCAGACACAACTGAGTGTCTTACTTTCCACCCTTATTTACTTACACAAGCATAGGTCCATAAAGCATGGGACATGCTTGGAGAGCACGAGGCTTTCAGTGTGGACAGATCACAACAGGAGACAAAACATGACCAGAAATAAATCAGAAAGTGAAAGAGCAGAATGGAGGCTCAGAGATACCTGAGCCCCAGCAGAAAGACAAGGAAACCTCCGTTCTCTCGTTTCAGGGTGCCTTTCAGCCTGGCCCTGGGCGAGCTGTGCTGCAAGGTGCAGCTTCTGGTCTAAGGGATGCTGCTCTGGGCAGCCTATCCCTGCCAGAAGTGGGATGAGTCGTGCAAGCTTCCTGCTGTATACAGGACAGATCAGTAAGAAAGTGCTCTGTAAGCAGGCAGATCAATATACTGGTCAGTTGGTTGGAGGGTCTTAAAGAAATTAGAGGATGTAACAAACATGGAGGAATATGTTACTTACTTGCCTGCCATCCTGTCCGACATTTGTTTGACCTCTTACGACAGTTCGAATGTTGTCATCCAGTCTCCTAGCAAAAAAGAGTTACAGGACACAAGTCATTAAAATAATCTCGATTCCAGGTTGACCAAAAGAAAAATGCTAGTAACCTTTCCTCAGTTTCTACAGATTGCAGCTACTTATTCAGGAAAAAACCAAAGAAGTTTGGATGATACAAGGAAGACCGAAGCCCTGGACCCCAGTGAGGGGGCAGCAACAGTAGTGTAAGAAGCCAAGCCCAGCACAGACTCATGAGTCAGCTTTGCTCTTTTTCCTTAAAGGTTTTTTATTTAATGTTCAGAGTTGGTCAAAACGACCAATATAACTTGTATTACTTTTCATGGAGTCAACCAGAAATGACAAAGTTGCTGAAACTTTATGGGAACAAGCCAGAGAATTCAAATTATCCCACACAAAAACCTTTGTCAGTAACGCCCTTAAAATATATAAGGAGCAAGGTGATACATGAAATCCGTGCTTCGCTGCCTGGGCCTTGACCACAGGAGGCAGATCTGTGGCCTCCACCTTCCTCTTTCTCGCTGAACAGAGGCCACTTAATGGTACTTCAATCAGAGAAATTTATATCAATCAATTCCATCCTTCATTTGAAGAAGCCATTAGAAAAAAAAAAAAAGTACGGTGGGAGAAGCTGAAAATAACTGGCTCATAAGTGATTTTTGGATCACTGGGGAATTTTCATTTTCTGTGCAAACCCTGGACAACTTAGTGGTCTCTCCTAGAACTGTTGGAGTTAAAGTCAGCCCAAACAGTAAACAGACTTCTTTGCACTTTTTAAGGTACTCAACTGAACAAAATATTACTGGCAGAGGTCTTTACCTGAAAACCCAAAGGTTGTCTGGGAAAAAAATAATCATCACTTGGATTCAAACTGAAGGTTTCTCCTCATCAAAAGTTAAACAACAACAAAAACTATTTAAAGTTATGACATCAACTATTACAATAATAATTACAAAGAACAAACTTTGAGTATCTACCATGTGTCAAAACTAGAAATTCAGACATGGATAAACCAGAATAAGACTATCTGGCAGGATGGACATTTGCTGACCACCCTAGACATCCTGGATTAATCACAATGTGTAATAATCAGCCACCACTCATACCAACCAGCGTATCTGACCATACTGTTAGCTGATAAGTGGCTAAGGGATAAAAATATAAGTCCATCTTCATTTCTAAGCCTTGGGAATATAAGAAAAGGTAGGTCTGCTAGGGAAATAAAGCCATTAAAGATAGAGCAGAAATGCTTTTGCCTCCTTTTATAATCAACTGTTCTAAACGGCCTGTTACAGATTCCTTTTTTTTTTTTTAATAAATAATTGAAGAATGGTCAAAGAAATGAGTTCTCTGCCACAAGGCTCATATGGAAACCCAGATAAAAGAACCATTCTTTTAAAAATTACCATCTTACAGACAACCTGAGATTTCAGTGTTCTCACAGGTAAGGGTGATCATTACTAAATGAATAGCATATTTTCATTCATGATTAACAATCACATGATGTTGGGCTTCCCTGGTGGCTCAGTGGTAAAGAATTTTCCTGCCAATGCAGTTGACATGGGTTCAGTCCCTGAACTGGGAAGATCCCACATGCCGAGGAGCAACTAAGCCTGTGTGCTACAACTACTGAGCCTTTGCTCCAGAGCCCTGAGGCCGCAACCGAGCCCATGTGCTACATTTACTGAAGTGCGAAGGCCCTAGAGCTCACGCTCCGCAACAAGCGACTGCAGTGAGAAGCCTGCACACCACAGCGAGAGAGCAGCCCCACCTGCCACGACTGAAGAAGAGCCCGAGCAGCGACAAAGCCCCAGCAGGTCCACTAACAAATAAAGCGGAAAAAAAATAATCACATGATGTTACGTACCTTATTTTCAGTCTAATTTTGTTCACGACTTCATCAATGTTTGCCAGAGACTACAACAGAGAAGGAAAAGTGCCAGCTATTATTTCACTTCCTGGAATTTCTCTTTCACAAAGAAATGATGAACTATTTAAATGGTTATTTTTTAAAATATATAATGGCTATTTATGATATCTCAAAGAAACGAATCATACAGTACAATACAATTTTTACTAAAAAGAAAAAAGAGCAAAGAGAATTCCCTGGTGGTCCAGTGGTTAGGATTTAGAACTTCCACTACTGAGGGACCAGGTTCAATCTCTGGTCGGGGAATTAAGAGATCCCAAATTGTGCAGTGTGGCAGGGGTAGACGGGGAAGGACAGTAATAGTTGACAACAACTGCAAAACCCATCCTGGAATCTATTTTTTGTTAATAAAATGTATTGGAAAACAGCCATGTCCATTCATTTACATATTATCTACAGCAGCCTTTGAGTTGCAAAGACAGAGCTGAGTAGTACCTGCAACTGAGACTGAATAATCCACAAAGCCTAAAATTACTATCTAGCCCTTTATGGGAAATTTGCTGATCCCTGCTATAAAGGAACACGACAAATTCATTCACCAAAATCCTTAGGACCACAACAATGGATGAATGTAGATTACAACACACACGTGGATCAATCCTACTAACATAATGTTGTGTGAGCACACAAACACACACCAAACACAAGAACATGTCCTATATTTCATCATGTAGCTCAGAAGAAGTGAGCAAAACTGTTCTCCTGCATTGAAGCCAGGACTTAACTGTGGGGCAGCAGTGACAGGGAGGGACAGGAGGAGTTACAAGAAGAGATTTTACTAATGTTTTACTTCTGGGTCTGGGTGGTGGTTACCTGACTTTGTGCATTTGGTGAAAATTCACCAAGTTGTACACTTCGAATCCGTGTATTCCTCCACATTATGTTCTATGTCAATAAATAAATATTTTTTTTCCTAAGTGTCTAGGTCCATTAGAAAAAAGTCTGGAAGAATAAATACTAGTAGCTGGACTCTATAGTAGTAACTGCTGCTGCTGCTGCTGCTGCTAAGTCACTTCAGTCGTGTCTGACTCTGTGCAATGGTTGCACAGAGTCAGACACAACTGAAGCAAGGCAGCCCACCAGGCTCCCCTGTCCCTGGGATCCTCCAGGCAAGAGCACTGGAGTGGGCTGCCAGTTCCTCTCCTACTAGTAACTATAGCCTATGAAACCACTTCCAGTAGCTGTAATTTATAAAAAAGAGGAGTTTGAAGTTTTTCTTCTGTTTGCCTATGGGTATTTTCTAATTGCTGTATACTGACAATGCACTGCAATTATAAGAAAGCTATTTCCAGTCTAAGACAATGACAGTAAGAACAAATGGACAAGAATCAATTTAGCGAGAAAACATAAAGAAAGGGTGCCCCCTAGTGAAGTAGTGGCGGTACAATTTTATAGCACCATTTTAACTGAAGTTTCAGAATATAACTTTGTAAGTCCTTTTTCTCTCTCCTCTGATAGATATTTTGCCTCAGAAGGAATTGGGGGTGATGCAGGAATTGTGCTTGTAAATTACCACTGGCAACCTGTGCTGGTAGGAAGAAGCAGGAACCTGACAGGTGCAGGTCTAGCAAGAGAACCAGGTCACATAAAACAAGATGAAATCTTACCATTTACCACAAGATGGATGGACCTTGATAGTATTATCCTAAGTGAAGTAAGTCAGACAGAGAAACACAAATACCGTATGATTTCACTTATGTGTGAAATACGAGAAACAACAACAACAACAACAAAAACAAATGAACAAGCCAAATGAAAACAAACAGGCAGATACAGAGAACAGAGTGGTGGTTTCCAGAGAGGGAAGGGCAGCAACATGGGTAAAAGGGGCCAACAGTCTGGGCACAGGAACCAAACTTGTGGTGGTGAGCACGCTGAAGGGCACAGGGAAGTAGAAATACAATGCTGCAGACGTGAAAGGTACATAGTGTTATAAACCAACGTTACCTCAATAAAAGAACAAAACTTTGAAAAAATGATAAAATGAATATATTACTATTATGCATTAAGGATTTTCTTTGGGAAAAGAGAGAGAGAGAAACCAAGTCACATGTGTTTGAGGTATCAGATAGGGCCATTCACATCTGGTCTTCTGTTCTGACAAGGCCAAAGGTGACTTAGGACTTTCAGAAATCCAAGAAGAGACTGAGGTAAAGATGAATCTCAGAAAAGAGAAGTTATTTTATTTTTTTACTATTTTGCTAGAATTGTTTTATTTTTTGTCATATCCTTCAGAATAAAAATGTTCAGTAAATATATGCAGTGGGATTATGGACTGCAATGAACAGAAAGCTTTTTTTCATTTTTGCCAGGTCTCACTTTTTTTTAATTATGAAAATATGGTAACACATTTACAGGAGATTTGGAAAATACAGAACAAAGTTACATACAGTTCTACTATATATTATAATTATTTTTTAAGTAGATAAATTAAGATTTTTATTTAGAGTTTCAAGATCAAACTCTCAAAAATTAACAGAATGAATATTCAGAGAAGCAGAATATACTTATATGTATTATATATATATTAGACCTGAAAAGCACTATGAACCAATTCAACATAATTAAGATTTATACCATCTTCACACAATAGTAGGATACAAATTCTATTCAAGTTCCCACAGACTATAAACTAGGAGACACCAGAACATATACAGGGACACAAGACCAGGTGCAAAAATTTCATGGTCTTAAGGTATTGAAATCATAGAGTTTGTTCAAAGAGAAGATATTTTAATCAAAGAATCCACTGCCATCTGTTATTCCAAAACCGGACTAGGGATAAATCATCACTGTGGTAACAGGAGCTCAGTTGCTGGACGAGCTGGCATGACTCTGCCCCTGCCAACCTGCTGAAAGGATACAGGGCAAGCTGTTTAACCTCACTGAGTTTCTGTTTCCTTGGAGGCAAAATGGGCAAAACAGTTCCTGCCTTGCTAATCTCTGCTGGAACTCATTCCTTTAGGGAAAAAAAAAAACGGGGGGGCATTTAAAATATTAACATTTGGGGACTCTGTGAAAAGGGGAAGCCATGAATTCTCTGTACTATTCTTGCACCTTTTCTAAAAATGGGAAATTATATCAATGATTTAAAATTGTAACCTATTTAAAGTTGGTAAAACACAAACATAACCCAGAATTCAAACAGCAGAAGGTAGAGAAGGTAAATAGTGAAAAGTAAGGCTTCCTCTGCCTCTGCCTGCCTCCCACTCTCCTCCTCAGAAGCAGCGCCTCTGAGTGAGTTTTTGTTGCACCTTCTCAGAAATGATCTAGGTATTAAAAGCATATAGTAACCTACCAGCTCTTCTGTATCTAAGGCACACTGTCCCGCATCATGCTTTTTTCATTTAACGATTTGACTAAGAGGTCTTTCCGCATCAGTTCAGTTCAGTCATTCAGTCGTGTCCAACTCTTTGCAACCCCATGAATTGCAGCACACCAGGCCTCCCTGTCCATCACCAACTCCTGGAGTTCACCCAAACTCACGTTCATCGAGTTGGTGATGACATCCAGCCATCTCATCCTCTGTCGTCCCCTTCTCCTCCTGTCCCCAATCCTCCCCAGCATCAGGGTCTTTTCCAATGAGTCAATTCTTCACATGAAGTGGCCAAAGTATTGGAGTTTCAGCTTCAACATCAGTCCTTCCAATGAACACCCAGGACTGATCTTTAGGATGGACTGGTTGGATCTCCTTGCAGTCCAAGGGACTCTCCAGAGTCTTTTCCAACACCTCAGTTCAAAAGCGTCAATTCTTCAGTGCTCAGCTTTCTTCACAGTCCAACTCTCACATCCATACATGACCACTGGAAAAACCATAGCCTTGACTAGACAGACTGTTGGCAAACTAATGTCTCTGCTTTTTAGTATACTATCTAGGTTGGTCATAACTTTCCTTTCAAGGAGTAAGCGTCTTTTAATTTCATGGCTGCAGTCACCATCTGCAGTGATTTTGGAGCCCCCAAAAATAAAGTCTCTCACTGTTTCCACTGTTTCCCCATCTATTTCCCATGAAGTNCAGATGCCATGATCTTCATTTTCTGAATGTTGAGCTTTAAGTCAACTTTTCACTCTCCTCTTTCACTTTCATCAAGAGGCTCTTTAGTTCTTCTTCACTTTCTGCCATAAGGGTGGTGACATCTGCATATCTGAGGTTATTGATATTTCTCCAGGCAATCTTGATTCCAGCTTGTACTTCCTCCAGCCCCTGTGGAAATGCCTACAGGCTGCTATCCAATCTTGAATATGTTTGAGGCCCAGGTGTCTGCCTGTGGCTTCAGAGAAAGTGTCACTTGGCTTTTGCTTCTCTTCTGCCTTATAGATGTCAAGTTATGGTTCAGACTGGCAAAACTATCTTGAAGCCTTCTGGCGAGGAAATCTGGGAAATGTAGTTCCCAGTCTTTCAGTCCTCACAATTCAAAGGAGTAATTCGGGATAAAGAATGGGGTGAAAATTGTACCAATTTCCAATATACTCTGTGACCATTTTCTTTTTTACCTGATACCCTAGCAAAACTGAGCACTGTGAGAGTAAGTTCTATTTGTTTCTGTCTTATTTCCCCTTAAGACCCATCCAAGTGCCTGGCCCAATGAATCCTGATGTAGTGAAAAAGAAATGAGGCCATTATATCTCACACAATAATGAGGCCATTAGATCTACTGGGGACATTATTGTTTATAAAATGAAAGTTAATTACAGTGCAGATTCTGTCCTAAGAATATAAAGCTCTCTAGTATTCCTGTTATACTGATTGCACAATGTCTGTGCATGGCAGTGTGTTAAGTGAAGTCTCTAAGAGAATGACTTCATTGAATCCTTAGAATCTACTTCATAGAGCTGTTTTATGATTATCTCAGTTTTATAGGTGGGGCATGCTCATAACAAGTACAAAGAAATTGTTTATATGGAAAAATGAAAATTATAGAAAATAACCTCATGATATGAACATTGTGGAGAAAGAGTCAGTAAACTAGGATATGGGGAAGGAAAAGGCTCTCTCCTCATCCTCTACCCTGAACTAATGAGCATAAACTATCTATATTTCTTGGCCCAATGAGCCGTGACCATAAATATAGGGAAAAGGAAACAGTAGGTGATAGCTCCCAAGTGAGCCTTTATATTTTCTTAGTTTTGTATGTGATTATGAAGGGAGACTTCACCCATAGTAGCTGCAGTGATAAAAGTAGCTTTAATTTATCTGACAGCTATTGTGATAGTACTTCAGCTTTGTCATATCTTAACATAACCGGGACACTTGCTTAGTTTTGTATTCTTGGGTGTAGCCTCTAGAGATTCTGATTCAACAGATCAGAGGTAGGAGCCAGGTGGTTCTGTGGGCTATCCTGCACCTAGCCAACAAAGGAAAAAAGAATTCCTCAAGAATGCACGTGCTATCTTGAAGCCAGAAAACTAAAAAGAAAGAATTTCTCTTTTTTTATTTAGTTAGGCTAAAGAAATTGATCTTTAACCAACGACTAGACATACCGGGCAACAGTTATGGAGAAATGTTCTCAGCTGATGATTTTAATTAATGCTGACCTTTTTTCTTTCTGCTACATGCTAGAACTAAAAAGAAAGGTAAAAACCTAAAAAGTTGCAAAGAAGAAAATGACAATTTCCTCTAATTTCACTGCCTGAAGACAAGCTATGGCTCTAGCATCTNTTCTTCATATTTCTTGTACTTGGGTTATCTGAGATCCTTACATCTATATGTTACTTATTTTCAAAAAATTTGAAAAATGTAAAGCCATTATTTTCCTTTCTTCTTGATCCACTATTATAATTGCATATTAGAGTGCTTTAAGTTGTCCTGCAACTAACCAATGAACTGTTCATTTTTACCCCAATCTTTTTACGCTTTGTGTTTTATTTTGGATATTTTCTATTAGTATATTCTCAAGTTCATACTTGAACATTTTTTCTGCAAAGTCTAATTCATCTTCAACCCATTCATTATATTTTTTATCTCACCTCATCCATTGTACCTTTTATCAATAGAAGCTTGAGTTGGATCTTTTTAATCTTTCATGTCTCTCCTTAACTTTTTAATTACATGGAAACAACTTAATAGTTGTTTGATTCTCCATTTCTAATAATTATAACATCTGTGTTAATCTGAATCAGTATCTATTGATTTCGTTTTCCTTCATTGTGAATTGAACTTTCTTTTTCTGGTATGCCTGGTAGTCTTTTATTGGAGACAAGACCTTGTGAATTTTACCTTCCTTGGGTGATGACTATTTATATATTTCTATCAACACTCTTACCCTGTAGTAGGAAATGGCACCTCATTCCAGCATCCTTGCCTGGAAAATTCCATGGATAGAGAAGCCTAGTAGGCTGTATAGTCCATGGGCCTTCAAAGAGTCAGCTAAATGATTAAGCACACGCATCAATAGTCCAGCTTTTTTCTGAGACATAGTTAAATTACTTGGAAATTGTTTGGCCCTTTTAGGTGTTGCTTTTATTTATTTTTTAAGTGAATTTGTTTATTTTTAATTTAAATTTATTTTAATTAGAGGTTAATTACATTACATTATGGTAATGATAACCCTATCTGNGAATTTTGAGCATGACTTTACTAGCATGTGAGATGAGTGGTAGTCTGAGCATTCTTTGGCATTGCCTTTCTCTGGGATTGGAATGAAAACTGACCTTTTCCAGTCCTGTGGCCACTGCTGAGTTTTCCAAATTTGTTGGCATATTGACTGTAGCACTTTCACAACATCATCTTTCAGGATTTGAAATAGCTCCACTGGAATTCCATCACCTCCACTAGCTTTGTTCATAGTGATGCTTTAATTGTATCATTTAAAAATGTTTAAATTATTGAAAAGTGTTTCCTGATTCTAAAGGCGATTCTTGCTAATTACAGAAAATACATAGTATCCGCCTGTACCCCCAATTGAGTACAATCACCATTAGCATTGTGGTCCCCTGCCCTCTACTGTTGCTTCTATGTAAATAGAAGGGCTTAAAAAAAAAAAACGAAACCAGGATGATAAGCAATTTGGCATCTTATTTTTTCTCACTTAATGATACAGATACAGAGCATTTGGGGAGTCATTAGAAATTATTTAACAACAGCTCCCTATGGGGCTTCCCTGGTGGCTTGGGAATCTGCCTGCCAGTGCAGGAGACACAGGTTCGATCCCTGATCCAGGAAGATCCCACGTGCAGCAGAGCCACTACACACATGTGCCACAACTTTCGAGCCTGTGCTCTAGAGCCTGGGTGTCACAGCTATTGAGTCCACGCTGCAAACACGGAAGCCTGTGCATCCTAGAGCCTGTGCACCACAACAAAGAGAAGCCACCACACTGAGAAGCCTGCTCACCGCAACTGCAGAGTGGCCCCCACTCTCCGCGACTAGAGAAAAGCCTGCATAGCAACGAAGATGCAGCACAGCCAAAAAATTAATAATTGTTAAAAAGCCACAGTTCCCTATGACTCTTTTTCTCAAAGTTCCTAATTATACTGTGAGGGAGTGAAAGTCGCTCAGTCGACTCTTTGCAACCCCATAGACTATATAGTTCTTTATATAGACTATAGTTCTATAGAGTCTATAGTTCTATAGACTATATAATTCTCCAGGCCATAATACTGGAGTGGGTAGCTGTTCCTTTCTCCAGGGGATCTTCCCAACCCAGGGATTGAACCCAGGTCTTCCACACTGCAGGTGGATCCACAAGGGAAGTCCCCTAATTATATTAGTCTTTAATAAATGTTATCCAGATTCCCCTCATCAAACCTCTAATGGAAACATGAGAAATGATCATCTTCAGTTTCCTACTAGGAGACTAGAAAGATTTTCTAGATCATTACCAAACCTGGCTATGTGTCAGAACCTACCCAGGGAGCCCTATTAAATACAGAAACCTGAGCTCTTCCCACCTGGACCTGGTGAGTTAGAAACATCCAGAATCTGTTCCTTCTGCCTCGAGGTAACCCCCATCCCACGAGCAGCTGCCATTCAAGACAAACATACAGACACCCTCCTCCTTAGAGTGTCACTAAATTTATTCCTGATATATTGACATCTACTTTAACTAGTCTAAACTCATAATTCACAAGTATTTACTGCATGTCCATGAGATATATAGATGGGTTTTGTCCAAGATTTAGCAGTAGTTGAAAGAAATGATAAATCACACTGTTACTTTCTATTATCTTTTAATTAAGGTCCATGGGAATCTGGGTTGGAAAATGGTGAAAATCTGGGGTTGGGGAAATAAAGGTACCCCTATGTCATAAATTTTCTGAATTTTAAAGAAACTTTACGATACATTATCATGGATGTGGGGGATATAATTAGACAAGACATATAACTGAATCTGTGGAAGGACTAATGTCTTATGCTCCCTTCAGTGGTTTAAAAACAAAAACCCACAAACACTTATCAGGAAGAGGGAAGAACCTGATGGTTCCCTATAACATAATTTTCAAATCTAACAATTTGCTTTGGTGAGTCAGCTGTCTTGATAGGTTGGGGTAAAGGAAACATTTCTGTAGCTTAAACTGCTATCTTTATACCTACTCGATTCCAAATTTCCATCTTCTGCCAATTCCTAGAATTTCTCTTTCATTAGAAAATGATGAACTCTAGGGAATTCCCTGATGGTTCAGTGGTTGGAACTTGGTACTTTCACTGCTGGAGCCCAGGGAACTAAGATCCCACAAGCCACATAGCGCAGCTCCCCCCCACCACAACCGCCCAAAAAAGAGCTCTAAAGGCTGCTTTCAAAATCTCAGAAAGGACAGTCACACAGTTTGATACCATTTTCTTCCGACTTTATTTTTAAAATTAGCATGTTCATCAGAAAAAGTTTGGAAAGATCCATGTCAAAATACTAACAGTTACGGGGATTATGAGCTCCAGACTCAAATATCCAACTATGTATTTCTACCTGGATGGCCCAAATATGTTCAAAACTGAGTTCACCTTAACTCACTATTCCTATCCTACTCACCACTACAATTGTCAGTGGTATAAGCAAGGCTCTTCCTCCTTACTCACAAACAGGGTAACGGTGCCAACATCCAACCATAGGCTGGTGGGCTGGAAATCAAAGTTCTGAAATTACATCTTGAAACAGGAATAAAAGTAGCTTTCTAACTCCAAGCTTATCCTGCACACCTCACTCCCACTTTCCCCTATTACATTTGAAAAATCCTTTCCATTTTTCAATTTACTACAGAAAATCTGGGGGAGCAGGGAACGAGATGGACTCTTTCAACCAAGAGTACAATTTCTAATATGCTCACTACACGGAGAATTCCACTCTGACACAACAGTATTTGGCATTAGCTAACCACCTCCCAAAACTGGTTACAAAGGAGTCTGACTTGAATTTAACTCTTATTTGTTTATCAAGGTCCGTTAGGTTATGTAGTGTAACAAACTAATCATTAATACTCAGAATGTTCTAGAAGCCATCGCAAGAAGGGAATGCAGCACTTACTTGCTCTGTTGGGAACAGGGTGTTGATATACTCCACAGCATTGAAATCTGCTCGATCTAGAGGATCCTGGCTTGGAAACACCTACATAAAGAGAGAGAATTAAAAAATCACCATCATCTTCCTGTCCTGCTTTATGTATTCTTTCCTTCCTATTGGTTGGTAAGTACTGTGAAAGCAAAGACCGCATCTTTTTTTCATTTTACAAGGCCCAACAACCAATGCTCAGTAAAATATCTGGTAAAGTATATCTATAATTTTCACCAACATCTGTAATTTTAACATCTTGGTAAGACTAACAGAATGTGCAACAGTAAGAAGTATTCAGACAGCCACAAAATCCCAAGGACAAGGTAAAATAAGCGAGCATTATACACTAGCAGATTAAGCCAGTTGATGACATGGTTGTATTAAGGGAACCTTGATAATGGACTAATGCATCAGGTCTCAATGATGTCTCAGCAGTAGAATTCACTATGCACCAAAGCGATTTTTATCCTTCGGACAGTGTTAGGAAATGGAGCGCTGGCATTCAGGAACTGTCCATCTCTTTTATAGGAGAAAGAATACGTCTGCCTTCAGAGAACTACAGATAACTCCCTTAAAACACTGCAATTTGAAGAACATGTAACACGGTGAATTATAAAAAGTTAAGTAATCCCCTAGGCACTGGATTTCACCAGCTCAAGACAGTTATTCTGAGAAGTGAAAAAAATTTTTTTTAATGTCTGCTTATTGGACAAATCAATGCTAGTTGTATATTGAAAAGCAGAGATATGACTTTGCCAACAAAGGTCCATCTAGTCAAGGATATGGTTTTTCCAGTGGTCATGTATGGATGTGAGAGTTGGACTGTGAAGAAAGCTGAGCACTGAAGAATTGATGCTTTTGAACTGTGGTGTTGGAAAAGACTCTTGAGAGTCCCTTGGACTGAAAGGAGATCCAACCAGTCCATTCTGAAGGAGATCAGTCCTGGGTGTTCATTGGAAGGACTGATGTTGAAATTAAAACTCCAGTACTTTGGCCACCTCATGCAAAGAGTTGACTCACTGGAAAAGACCCTGATGCTGGGAGGGATTGGGGCAGGAGGAGAAGGGGATGATAGAGGATGAGATGACTGGATGGTNCAGAAGAATTGATGCTTTTGAACTGTGGTGTTGGAGAAGACTCTTGAGAGTCCCTTGGACTGCAAGGAGATCCAACCAGTCCATCCTAAAGGAGATCAGTCCTGGGTGTTCATTGGAAGGACTGATGTTGAAGTTAAAACTCCAGTACTTTGGCCACCTCATGCAAAGAGTTGACTCACTGGAAAAGACCCTGATGCTGGGAGGGATTGGGGCAGGAGGAGAAGGGGATGATAGAGGATGAGATGACTGGATGGCATCACCGACTCGATGGACATCAGTTTGAGTGAACTCCAGGAGTTGGTGATGGACAGGGAGGCCTGGTGTGCTGTAATTCATGGGGTCGCAGAGTCTCGGACACGACTGAGAGACTGAACTGAAGAAAGGGGGGCAGTGGGGGAGTGGAGGTCTAAAATCCCCATCAAACAACTGGCTGCATTATTCCTTTCTTCTATTGGAGGCCAGTAGGTTCAAAGCAAATGAAATGTATTTCTCTTTCTGGCTGATGGAAGTGGATGGGGAGCAGTGTGGCTTGAACACCCAAACCTTTGCCCTGGCATTTCCAGGATGTGTCAAATGTGCTTTGTGCGAGTAATCCAACCACTCCAAGAAAAACATATATCCAAGAGGTAAGTGGGACAACACAAACAAATTGCCACCCATAATAAGTATCAATGCCCAATAAGCATTAACTATTAGTAACAGAAGTTGTAATGTTTTACTTTAAAAAACTTCCCTTGATCATTAAGTACGGCACACCCCTCCTTTTCTTAAATCCGCTACACCAACTTCTTTAAGAGAGAATTTTCTCCCTTTATCGGGAGCAATAACCTACACAAGGGTCTAAATTGTCTTTTTTTTTAAGATTTATTTTTGGTCGTTGTTGCTATGCATTGGGCTTTCTCCAGTTGTGGTGAGCGGGGGCTATTTTTCGTGGCAGTGTGAGGGCTTCTCATTGCAGTGGCTTCTCTTTTTGCAGGACATGGGCTCCAGGTATTGGGTTTCAGTAGCTGCAGTGCATGGGTTCAGTAGTTTTGGAGCAGAGGCTTAGTTGCCTGGGGAATATTCTTTAACCTAATCACCAGCAGAAATTCTCAACCATTTAAGAATAGTAAAGGAGCTCTCTCTCTTTTTTAGCCATTTCCCTTCTGCTTTGCGATATACTTCAAAAGTAGAGATTACCCACCTCCCCTCAATTGTGAGTCAGTCACATGAGGCTAGACGGAGAATCCGGGAACATCGGGACACCAACCTGATGAAAGAACAGCCCCACAACCCCTAAACCGGAGGTTGCTACCCACGAGGTCCCTTCTAGGTACATCGTTTCAGGAGGCACAGCTCATTTGCCCAAATCCACCAGAACGCCCCACCCTCCAAAGTCAATCAAGGCCGAGGAAGACCTCTCTCCCTTTTCTACACTGAGAAACCCATTCCCACCACCAACTCCTCTCAAAACTTTTCCTTGCCCTTAGCGCCTAGCTCCCACGTCTCCGTCCGGACAGCTTCCTCGCCGTCCCACCCCCAGAGCTGCCCCACTCTCCGCTCTCTCCTCCGTCTGGGGGCGGAACGCTCACCTGCTCGATGGCGAGCTGCACGTCGGGAGTGAGCTGCAGCACGGCTTCCAGCTCTTCTACGAACTCCAGTTCCTCTTCCTCCATCATCCTGCCGCCAGCTCCCTCCCGACGCCCACCCGGACCGGGAACCGCACCTCCTGCGGCCACTCACTCCGAAGACCAGAAACGCTCCAGCTGCAGCGGTCCGGCGAGTCTGGGCTCTGTCAGCCAATCGGGCACTTCCGGGAAGCCGAGCACTTCCGGATTCCGAGGCACTCTGGGATAGCGGAGGACTGACCTCTGGTCGCCTGGTCTAGGCATTCCTACCGCCTCCCGAGAGGGCCCCCGAGCAGTCCTGTAGTTCGGCGGCCCCCACCTCTCCTTAAGATGTTGGGGATCCGCTTCACCTCTCAGAAGGCGCTCCCCTACTCGGGCCCTGGCGCTGGGGAAGGCCCGACAGGACAACCCCCTCCTCCCCCAGTGAGGGTGCGCCACGACTGCGTCGCGATCGAATGACAGCAACCCTCACAGGCCTCGAGGCGGGCGATACACCTGCCCTCAGGACCCCTTGCTCAGTGGCACTAGGCGTCCCCCAGCCATCGGGGGGGAAATGACCCCAGCTGGTAAGTGGCGATGTTGCCAAGGACAATTTGTAGGATGGAACAGCGTCCACTTGATATTAGTCCCCCGTGTGCCAAGCCTCTGGGCTGTTTTCAGGGTGTGTCTGCAGCTTCCTTCTTGCAGGGGACAGGAGGGGAGAGTCAGATTAGGCAGTGACCCACCCTGGGGAAATGTTGACTTTCTGGGAACTCTTGAATATCTAGAGTCTAAGTCACAATCCACGAATGAGGAGCTGTATAATCTTGAACAAATTACTCCATCGACCTGGCTTACCCGGCAAGGAGGTGGGGAGAGAGAAATATTAAAAGCACTATGCAAATTTAAGCTAGTAATACAGGTTAGTAAGAGGGTGTCCAGCCCTCTGCACGGCAGAGGAAAAAGCAAAGTCACCCTGTGGAACCACTTTTCCTCCAGCTACGAGATCATTGCGGCCAAAAGATGAGTTGTTTAACCTGTTAAACATTGTGAAACCGAGATGGCAGCATCCCTGGCCCCAATGAGCTTTTTTAAAATAATCAAAATTGTAGTAAAGGAAGAGTTAAACATATAAATCAATTATTTACTAGAATATTATTGACTCAAAATCATGGTTTTGAAATTTATTTAATGACATGGGAAAACACTCATCAGAAAGCAAAAATACACAGCATGATCCCAGTTTGTGTATTTTGTGTCTATAAAAATGATAAGAAATACTCCTTTTCTGCAGGCGATTCAACATATTCTTTGCAGATTTTCCCAAATTGTCTATGAACATGTAACACTTATAATCAGAAGTATATTTTTTTTAAGAAAATGATAATTATATTTAACTCTCTTGGATGTTTTTCATTTTTTATATACAGTAAGAAATATATATATATATAAAGTCCATTCATTTAGTTTAGAATGCCATAAATTTTAATAAATGCATATCATCATGTACCCACGATCATAATCAAATCCTAGGACAGTTCCATCACCACCACCCCACCCCACCCCACATTCTCTCATGCCCTACCTACTCCCCTGGCAACCACTGGCCAGATTTCTGTCCCTATAGTTTAACTTTTGCAGAATGTCATGTAAATGGAATCATACAATATGTCACCTTTTGAGCTGGTTTCTTTCATGTAACCTGATGCATTTGCATTTCATCCACACTGTTGCATGTGTTGGTAGTTTATTTCTTCTTGCTGAGTGGTAATCCAGTCTCTGATATACCACAGTTTCTTTATTCCCTGTCTCTGATATACCACAGTTTCTTTATTCCCTGGTTGAAAGACACTGGGGTTGTTCCTAGTTTGGGGCGATTATGAATAAAGCAGGATTTTGCGTGAATGTAAGTTTTCACTTCACTTGGGTAAATAACATAGAAGTGGTCTTGCTGGGTTGCATAGTAAGCCTATATTTAACTATATTATAAGAAACTGGCCAGCTGTTTTCCTAAGTGGGCTGTTATCATTTTTGCATTCCTACCAGCAATGGATGAGAGTTCTGGTTGCTAATAGAGCTTATTTTTAATGATGATTGTAATAACTCACATTTCCTGCTGCTGCTGCTAAGTCACTTCAGTCGTGTCCGACTCTGTGCGNTGAAGAAAGGTGAGCGCCGAAGAATTGATACTTTTGAACTGTGGTGTTGGAGAAGACTCTTGAGAGTCCCTTGGACTGCAAGGAGATCCAACCAATTCATCCTAAAGGAGATCAATCCTGGGTGTTCTTTGGAAGGACTGATGCTGCAGCCGAAGCTCCAATATTTTGGCCACCTCATGCGAAGAGTTGACTCATTGGAAAAGACTCTGATGCTGGGAGGGATTGGGGGCAGGAGGGGAAGGGGACGAAAGAGGATGAGATAGCTGGATGGCATCACCGACTCGATGGACATGAGTTTGAGTGAACACCGGGAGTTGGTGATGGACAGGGAGGCCTGGCATGCTGCAATTCATGGTGTTGTAAAGAGTCAGACACGACTGAGCGATTGAACTGAACTGAACTGAGTGCCTGAGCAAGGCAGTATGAGAGTACTGATTTACTAGCAATATTTTTTTTCAAAACTGGGATATATAAATGTGAAATTGATTCTACTTGAAATCTTTTTTTCAGTTGTTTGGTGGCTGATATTCTTGAGTTCTTCTCTCAGTATTTCATATACTCAATACATTGGAATATTGCCACCTAACATAAACATATTCCCATCTTTAGCTAAAGGTTCCATGAGGAAAGTCAAAACATTTTTTGATATAAATTGTCTCCCAAGGCAATATAAATAAAAGCAAAAATAAGCAAATGGGACTAATCAAACTCACAAGCTTTTGCACAGCAAAGGAAACCATAAACAAAGTAAAAAGAAGACCTACAGACTGGAAGAAGATACTTGCAAATGAGATAACCAACAGGGGCTTTATTTCCCAAATATACAAACAGTTCATAAAACTTAGAATCTAAAAAACAAACAACCTAAGCAAAATATGGGAGGAAGACCTAAATAACCACTTCTTCAAAGAAGACATGTAGCTGGCCAGTAGGCATATGAAAAGTTGCTCAGAGTTGCTAATTATTAGAAAAATGCAAATCGAAACTATGATGAAGTGTCAACTCATACTGGTCAGAATGGCTATCACTAAAAAGTCTACAAATAACAGATGCTAGAGAGGATGTGGAGAAAAAGGAACCCTCCTACACTGTTGGTGGGAATTAAGAATAGAGTTGCCATATAACCCAATAATCTTACTCCTGGGCATATATACGGAGACAGCTTTGAAAGATACATGCACCAGAATGTTCATAGCAGGATTATTTATGGTAGCCAAAGACATGGAAGCAATCTAAATGTCTGTTGACACATAAATGGATAAAGAAGATACAGTGTGTGTGTGTGTGTGTGTGTGTGTGTGTGTTACACACATATATATAATATATATAATGGACTATTGCTCAGCCATAAAAAAGAATGAAATCATGCTATTTGTAGCAACATAGGTGGACCTAGAGTAGAGACTGCCATAATGAATGAAGTAAGGCAGATAGAGAAAGACAAATACCATATGATATACTTACATGTGGAATCTAAAATGTGACACAAAGGAACTTATTTACAAAACAGAAACAGATGCACAGACATAGAGAACAAATTTATGGTTACCAATGGGAAAGGGGGTAGGGGAGAGATGAATCAGGGGTTTGGGATTAGCAGGAACAAACTACTATATATAAAATATATAAATAAGATCCTACTGTAAAGCACAGAAAAATATATTCAAAATCCTGTAATAAACCATCATGGAAAAGGATATGAAAAAGAATATATATGTTTGTGTGTGTGTGTGTGTATAACTGAATCACTTTGTTGTACACTAGAAACTAACACAATATTATAAATCAACTATACCTCAATTAAACACTAAAAAAATTAAGCATATGAAATGAGTGCCATTGTGTGGTAGTTTGAACATTCTTTGACATTGTCCTTCTTTGGGATGGGAATGAAAAGTGACCTTTGGCCACTGCTGAGTTTTCCAAAGTTACTGCCATATTGAGTGCAGCACTTTCACAGCATCATCTTTTAGGATTGGAAATAGCTCAGCTGGAATTCCATCACCTCCACTAGCTTTGTTCATAGTGATGCTTCCTAAGGCCCACTTGATGTCTCAGGCCCTCCAAGATGTTTGGCTCTAGGTGAGTGATCACACCATCATGGCTATCTGGGTTATTAAGATATTTTTTTGTATAGTTTTCCTGTGTATTTCCACCTGTTCTTAATATCTTCTGCTTCTGTTAGGTCCATACTGTTTCTGTTCTTTATTGTGCCCATTTCGCATGAAATATTCCCTTCAGTTTAAGAATTTTCCTTATTACAAGATTCAGACTTCAATTGAAGAAAGTAGGGAAAGCCATGAGGCCATTCAGGTATGACCTAAATGAAATCGCTTACAGTAGAAGTGACAAATGGATTCAGGGGACTAGATCTGATAGACAGAGTGCCTGAAGAACTATGGACAAAAGTTCATAACATTGTATAGGAGGTGGTGATCAAAACCATCCCCCCAAAAAAGAAATGCAAAAAGTCAAAATGGTTGTCTGAGGGGGCCTTACAAATAGCTGAGGAAACAAGAGAGGTGAAATGCAAAGAAGAAAAGGAAAGATATACTCATCTGAATGCAGAGTTTCAAAGAATAGCAAGGAGAGATAAGAAAACCTTCCTAAGTGAACAATGTAAAGAAATAGGGGAAAACAATAGAATGGGAAAGGCTACAGATCTCTTCAAGAAAGAGATACCAAGGGCCACAGGACTGGAAAAGGTCAGTTTTCATTCCAATCCCAAAGAAAGGCAATGCCAAAGAATGCGTGAACTACCACACAATTGAACTCATCTCATATGGTTGCAAAGTAATGCTCAAAATTCTCCAAGTGAGGCTTCAACAGTATGTAAACCGAGTAATTCTAGATGTTCAAGCTGCATTTAGAAAAAGCAGAGGAACCAGAGATCAAATTGCCAATATCTGTTGAATCATAGAAAAAGCAAGAGAATTCCAGAAAAACACCTATTTCTGCTTTATTAACTACACCAAAGCCTTTGTGTGCATCACCACAAACTGGGGAAAATTCCTAAAGAGATGGGAATACCACACCACCTTACCTGCCTCCTGAGAAAACTGCATGCAGATCAAGAAGCAACAGCTAGAATTGGACATGGAACAATGGACTGGTTCCAAATTGGGAAAGGCGTGTGTCAACACTGTATACTGTCACCCTGCTTATTTAATTTATATGCAGAGTACATCATGCTTGAAATGCCAGGCTGAATGAAGCACAAGCTGGCATCAAGATTGCCTGCAGAAATATCAATAATCTCAGATATGCATCACCCTTATGGCAGAAAGTGAAGAGAAACAGAAGAGCCTCCTAACGAAAGTGAAAGAGGAGAGTGAAAAGGGTGGCTTAAAATTCTGCATTCAAAAAACAAAGACCACAGCCTTCAGTCCCATCCACTTCATGGCAAATAGGGAAAAAAGTGGAAATTGTGACAGATTTTTTCTTGGGCTCCAAAGTCATTGCAGATGGTGACTGAAGCCATGAAATTAAAAGATGCTTGCTCCTTGGAAGAGAGGCTATGATAAACCTAGACAGCATATTAAAAAGCAGAGACATCACTTTGCTGACAAAGGACCCTATTTTATTTAATATGAACTTCCTACAAATAATTTTGTTACCAAACTGAACTCAGGTCTGCTCACCCATGAAAAGCAAAGCCAATCTACTGACATGTGATTGTGGTAAAGAAAAAGTACAGTGTATATTGCAGGACACCATACAAGGAGAATGGGCAGTTAATGCTCAAAAGAGCCAACTCCCTGATAACTTTAAGGAAAGATTTAAAACAAACAAACAAAAAGAACATTAGTATGAGGGCTCTCGGATGTGTGATGATCTCACAGACTTTCTTCTGCGTGGGTTGATGGTGCAGTAATGGGGTGAAGTTTGGGAATCTTAATCATCAGCCTTCTGGTTTCAGCCAGTCTGGGGTGTATGTTCTTGTGGTCAGCATGTAGTCCTCATCTTCCACCTGGGTGGCAGTCTTAGTTTCTGCAGAACAACTCAAAAAACGTGCATCAGATTGTTACGTAGATCCCTTGGGGAGGAACTCAAACTCTGTTTTGTTGCTAAACATTGTTTAAGCTATCATTACTTTTCTTGATTGACTTTTTCTTTATTTCTGCATTCCCTCACTTCCCTAATTGTTAACTTCTTGTGTCTGCTCTTAGAACTTGAGAAAAGCCTGGGAGACTAAAGCTGTTTTTTCTTCAGACAAGAAACAGGGGACAAGGAAGGGCTTATTATAGAGAGTATTTCTTTATAAGAAGACACTAGCTCAAAAGATTGTAACATATTCATGACCCTGAACAATGTGACTGTAAATTTCTTTCATTTGAAACCTCATCACCACATTTTTGAAAAATTGGTCATCATCATATGAATCCACACATTTACTCACTTTTCCATCTTTTCCATAGCTTCACCACACACTATTGATGTTACTTTAGCACTGTTGAGAGTGGCCTTTCTCTTGAGGTACTATATTATTGATTTATTAACATTGAACTCAAGACCAACAAAACCAGGACTCACTGCCTGATGGAAGTTTATCTGCTACATGTTCCTCTGGAAGGCACATCACAGCTTTATTAAGTACACTAGAAAACACTTTAGCGCTGTGCTTGGGGACCACGTTAAACAATGATATCACCAACAAAAAGCACAAGAATGTGAAAAACATGGCATAAAATCGACTGAGAAAAGCATACTGGTTTACAGTTTGAAAACTGAAACAAGAAGGCAGACCATCACCTTATTTGACTTCTGTTGGGAACATGGGAATGGAATGTCTAAATTTTGCCATTCTGCACGTTTCTGCAAATGAACATGAGAGCACCATGAGTATTGATTTTGAGGTCACAAATAAATACATTTAGCAAGTACCCAAATGTGCAAATATAGAATCAGCAAAAATAGCATCAAAACTTTAATTGGACTTATCACAAACCAATTATTGTGCTTTGCAATTTTCAGGATTTTTATGATGCTTTGAATGAATTAGGTAATATTTTAAAGTTACCACATGCTTTACTACTGTGTATTTCTCAGGGGAGCCCTGTAAAGAGAAAAATTTGACTTTATTATCAGATTACTATTAGACAAACAGAAGCTGAAGTAAATAAAGGGATAATTTATGTATTTTAATATATTTATTTTTTAAATGAAGGATAAATATTTTCCAATATTGTGTTGATTTCTGCCATACATAATGACATATCAGCCATAGGTATACATATGTCCCCTCCTTCTTGAACCTCTAGGTTGTCACAGAGCCTAGTTTGAGTTCCCTGAGTCATACAGCAGATTCCCACTGGCTATTTTACATATGGTAGTGTATATATTTCCGTGCTTCTCTCTCCATTTGTCCCACCCTCTCTTCTAAAGGGATTATTTTAAAATCACAGGATAATCCACTGGTTAGTCAAAAAGCATCAGTGGCAAAACAGCACCAGACTGAGAGAGAGCATCAGTAGCATCAGACTGCTACTGATGCTACCTACCGTACATCCCTCTTTTTTTGAGATATCGCTGATGGAAAAATCATTTCTTTGAGANAAATCACAGGATAATCCACTGGTTAGTCAAAAAGCATCAGTGGCAAAACAGCACCAGACTGAGAGAGAGCATCAGTAGCATCAGACTGCTACTGATGCTACCTACCGTACATCCCTCTTTTTTTGAGATATCGCTGATGGAAAAATCATTTCTTTGAGACTATAGCCTTTTTCACCTCTATTTCTTATGTCTGCTCAAAAGTACTTTTTTATCTAGTAAATTTTCTTTGAAGGCTTTATCTATCAGTTGCCGTTTTTGACATTTGTGTAACAAGTATGATGTGGTGGTTAAAACCCCATTAAGCCTGATTTAAATGCTGGTTCTGCCTTTAACTAGCTATGTAGACTTAGGCATATTTACCATCCATAAATCTGTCTCTCCATTTTTTAAAATTGGTGAAATAATGCTATTAAAATTATATATATATATTATATATATGTTATATGTATATATATATGAGTAATAATTGGGCTTCTCTTGTGGCTCAGCTGGTAAAGAATCCACCTGCAATGAGGGAGACCTGGATTTGATCCCTGGGTTGGGAAGATCCCCGGGAGAAGGGAAAGGCTGCCTACTCCTGTATTCTGGCCTAGAGAATTCCATGGACTGTATAGTCCATGGGGTCACAAAGAGTCGCACACGACGGAGAAATTTTCACTTCCACTTTTTCAAGTAATTAATATATAATCATATACATAAATAACCATTAGGTTGTCATAATAGTTAAATAAGGTAATTTGTATACGATGCACAGCACAATGCTAGGTACGTATAAACATTTTAAAAAGAGTATGAAGTCAGGCAGGTTGATTCCTCCAGTTCCATTCTTCTTTCTCCAGGTTGCTTTGGCTATTCAAGGTTTTTTTGTATTTCCATACAAATCTTGAAATTATTTGTTCTAGTTCTNCATGTCTCCTGCTTGGCAGAGGGATTCTTTAATACTGAGTCACCTGGGAGGCCCATACCATGTATATATAATACATCATCTTTTAATCTACACTGCAGTTCAGAGGTTGGTAGTTATTATTTGCAATTCACAAAAGAGAAAATGGGGATGTAGTTAAAAACTAACAAAAAATGTGCCCTAGGTCCCATTATTCTTCCTGCCATTCATTCAGTAAATTTATTGAAAGAGTGAATGAATGTCCCTGCTAGCAATAGGTACTAGGCCAGATGATGGGAATTTAGCAATCAATAAAGTAAGCCAAGTACCTGCCTCCATGGAACTGTTTCCAAGTATCACAATCAAGAATTGTAATAGTTACATGCAAGACAAGTAAAGCATATGATGAAAGACCATGGAGTGCTCTGATTGGATTTGAAGATCAGGAGAGGCTTCTCTGAAGAAGAGATTTTTAAGCTGAAGCAAAGGGTGGAGCTGTGAATATAAGGTGACAGATAAAAGGAACAGTATATGTGAAAGCCACAAGGATGAAGAACTTGGCCAGGGTATGGGACTTTGAAAGCCATGAGGAGAGTGGAACAAGAAGAGGCCAAAGAAATGGGCAGTGCCAGATGGTGGAGGCTCGTGATGGTCATTTGAGTAATGGAAAGCCTTTGAAGGATTCTAACCAGAAGAGTGACAGGACCAGCTTCACCAGGCCTGTCATCAGCCCTGATCCCCATTATTTTTGTTTTCTCTACTTCAGGGCAGCCCACATTTTGGGGGAGAATCAGGGAACCAGGGTGACCATCCCAGTACTAAGTCAGGCTGTCCAATTGCCACTGATTGTCCTTTTACAATTCCACTGTCAACCCTCAATTGCACTCCCCCTGCGACCCAAGCCCTTCCTTATGCTGAAACTCCCAACCTCATTACCTTCCTTCTTCCTCTTTGCAGATAAGATACTGATAAGTTTGGGTTTTAAGAGAGTTACACAGTACAAAAGTCTAGGAAGACAAAGAGCAGAGAGATAGATGGATATTAGGTGAAGAAAAATGCATTCCTTGGTGGTCCACTGTGGTTAAGAATCCACCTTCCAATGCAGGGGACATCCGCTTTCTCTAGTTCTCTTGCTGTGGAGCACGGGTTCAGTAGCAGCACAGGCTGAACCGACACGAACAGGCTCAGTAGTTGCCACTCATGGGCTTAGTTGCCCTGCGGCATGTGGACTCTTAATTTCCCAACTAGGGATCGAACTTGTGTCTCCTACCTTTGGCAAGGAAGACCCAGGGCAGCCAAAATTTTTAAAAAGTAGTAACAGGCTAGACTGTTTATGAAAAGCAAACGAGAGAAATATCTTTAATAGAAGGAGGAAGCCTGGAAAGACAGATTATAAACTCTTAAATAAAATATGGGCATGTACAGATATGAAAAACTGGGGTATAAAAATAAGGAATGTGTGGTTTTTCACAAATGAGTTGGGCTTTTTAAAAAAACAATTTTCTGTAATGGAATAGGGTATATAGCTGATGACAAAGTTATAGAAACATCTTTTCTACCTTGAAAGTTCACTAAGTGAGGAATAAATTCAACCTCTAATACTTAAAAAAGCACAAAACCAACCTAGGAGACCCTATCCTTTAATCAGCAATGGGAAAAGGACAAAGTAGAAGAGAAGTATTACAAAACAGTCTGTAGGGCAGTGTTGGGGTGCATCTCTGAGGATAGCATCAGAGTAAAATAGAAAAAAAAGTAACCCTCCTTTCACAATGTTTCTCTTTGTGCCCAAAATGTTTTAAATATATAGGCTGGAAATAAGTCGTTTTAAAACAGCCTTTGTTCATGAGATCCAGTGAGATCTCTGAATTTCATTTGCCTCTGTCAATTTACTGTTGGTTTTTTTTTTTTCCTGACTCTGTTAAAAGGAGTCTCCAACACCCTATGCTATTTGCAACTGGTTTCATTATTTTCGAAGGAGCTATACTATAATAAATTGAGTAGACTTGGTGCAGAGTGTTATTTTCTAAGATCAAAACAGTGTCTTATATTAAGAAGGATCTCCATAAGGACCACCTCCCTGAACACCTGGGCTTTTTATGAAACTTAAAAAAAAATCATATAATGTCTAAATGACACGCTTTTTACCCACTAAATACCAGTAGCGTAACCTCTCACCCCCACATTGTGATAACCAAAAATACCCGTTGCAGATTTCCACAAATCCCCCCCTTGGACCCTCAAGCACAATCACACACAGACACTTGTCACTATGGGTGGTAAAAAGCTTCCAAGCCAACTTGTAGTAGAAGCATATAGTTTAATCCCTATATTAAATCTTGTTCAGAATGTCTTTTTGGTGCTTCTTTATGCATTGGTTTAAGTGCATGACTTTTCATGAGGACAGATTTCTTTTGCTGTCCTTCATTCTGGAATTTTCTGAACATCCTGGACACTGGTATTTGTTCTTGACTGACATTCCAGTGGGCTTACCTGGATAGATGTGCACTTAGGCTTACTGGTCTCTGGCATGTTGGCTCCTAGTTCCCAAACTAGGGATTGAACCCGCATCTGCTGCCTTGGCAAGGAAGAGCCAGTTCAGTCAAAATTAAAAAAAAAAAAAA